>VDFB02047230.1:133518444-133961809 GCA_007258455.2 Sequoia sempervirens
CACATAGTAAACCGGTTCCACTTCTCCCGGAATAGACGTACACTACGAGAGTTGGTAGGTGTTACCCTTTCGATTAACTTGGTGTCATCACATGCATACCTATTCTGAGAATCGCCTTGTTCACTTGGAGTTGTATTTAGGGTTTTCGTTAACTGATGATAGTCTTCCAGTTAACTTGTTTTAATAAGGACGTGCATGCTCGCACAATTGTCCATTTTTAGATTAGATGTTTCAGTTAAACTGAGGGTAGTTGCCCAGTTAACTGTATAGTTTACTTAATTAGGGTTTGGCACATTGCTTGCATGCATTGCAGGAACTATAGATAACACAAGGTGATTTTAGGGTTCCCTACACCTTGATGTATATAAATAAGAGCTTACGCTCATTTGTAAATAACTTTTGCTTGAGAGAGAAATATATGCTGTGCCCACCTTGCCCTCAATATTGCTCTTTTTCGTATTTGTTCATGTGTCTTCACTATTGCAATTGATTGTTATACCACATAGGGTTTCAAAAGATTGTGATGCTGAATTCTTTCCATAGATTAGATATATCTGTTTGAACATCTTTATCATTGAAATCAATTGTTATACCACCTAGGGTTCCAAAAGATTAAGGTGATAAGGCTGTTTTGTGTTAATTTACCATTGTGATCGATCGTTATACCACCTAGGGTTTCGAGAAGTTGCAGCGATAAATCTGTTTTGTGAATCTTTATCAATATAATTGAAGGTTATACCACCTAGGGTTTCGTGAGATTATAAAGATAAAGGCTGTTTTGTGAAGGCTTTGCTGATTCGATCAAGTGTTATACCACCTAGGGTTTCGTAAGATCGTCTTAGTAAATTCTTAAATCTGTTGTGCCCAATAAGTTGGTTTAGATTGAGATGATAGTTGTGCCACCTTGCCTTCAAGTAGAGAGTCTAAACCCGCTTATCGTCAGATAGTCAAACCTTGCTCTGTTTTCTCTTGCTCTGTTTTCCTGAGGAGATTGGATAGATATAAGTTGTAGTTTAGTTGATTTGCAAAACCAGAGAAAACTCAGCTGCAACGTAAAAGTTCTTTCAAGAAAGTCTTGTGCCTCTAGCAGCTGAAACAAAAAGACAGGTAGTTTTAGCTTATTTTTCCTTTGCAAAGTATATTTGTCAAAGCACATCGAGGGAGCTTCCCCTCCATAATTCGAAGAGCACTCATTGCGTAGTGTGCATAGGCTGTTCATAACAACTTGTACTCCAGAGGTGTTAGTTGTTACGCCAACATCACTCAAAACACCAAATATTCCTGTGCCGTCAGAAGCTGTCGACTCCTGAACTGTTAACGCCTGTTGTGAACCAAACACTAGGCTCTGAAAACAAGAACGATCAAACTCTCCAGAAAGTACCACTGACCCTCTAACCAATCCAGCTAGCCCACAAGGGTCTGAGAAATTGGCTAACCACCATCAAACATGATCATGCCGAAAAAGGGGACATTACAAAGGAATACTTCAAACTATATGAATATTGATATTGTCTACTGTGCATTGCTAATGCACACAGGCCATTAAATCATAAGTGACTCCTAGCTATTCTATCAGTATGTACAATTCAATCAATGGAATACACCATCATGTTCCTCCTATTTCCCTATTGATTATATATTATGAAATGATAAATTGCGCTAAGGACTACTAATATTTGTTAGATTTCATAAGAGAAATTCACTCCTTGCTACTAATGGCCTATGCCAGAAAAATCACCTCCTATGCTTTATTTACTTCTAGGAAAAAATAAAAAATGTTAAGTTGTAACTATATGATAATGACAAAAATATAACAGTAGGGTAATTTCAGATGAAAGAAAATACTTTACAGACAGTTATCTTTAGTACTATGTTTAAAAATCCTCAAACATATTAATGTAATTGAAGTTGAATGACCTACCTTGAAGGTATTCGAAGAATCTCCCAATCAGAACAGTTCCTCCTTTTGATTTGCACACGCAAAATATTATTTAATCCCCTGAAATCATTTCCTGTTTTTGTTATAGTTTTAAAGTAATACTACACATAAGCCATAATTTATGGCAACAGAATGCTTTTTGTGCTTAGGAAATGGAATAGAAAGACTCATATTTGATACAGAATATATTCACAATACAACAAGTGCAGCTCAAGTATAACGTGTGTATATGGTGAAAATCAAAAAATGTTCAGTATGCATTGCCACACCAGATTATATTTGAAGGTAATTATTCTGTTAGAAACATTCAGTTATTGTAAAGAGTTACTGTCAGGTGAACTTTACTTGAAATGCTTCTCATATATCTGGAAGCAACTTTCCAAGGATGGAAATAATACTTCAGTTATTTTAATTACTTTAACAGCTACTTTTCATATGTTAGTACCAAAATTAGTACCCCTACAAAACTTTACCTGCAGTCAAGATTGTAATCAATAACCATGTCATTCTTGTAATATTATCAATGTCAACTAAATTGTCTCCCTAGTCAAATTATCAAGACATTAAATGTTGGTCTATTTTTTGCTAATGAAATTTGCAGATTACTAATGGACAAGGAATGCTAAATGAAAGAAACTGAGTTTTCAATGGTTCAGAGAATTCGGCACAGGAGGAAATGACTTAAAGCATCTAAGTGAAAGTTGCATCTTGCTCGAGGCAATGCAAGGGGACAATGGCAATTAAACTGGTTGAGTGGTTGAAAATATGCAACCAACATAAAGAATTCCAAGTGCTAAATGAATTTCACACATTTTAGATGGCTCGACCAAGAGAAAAGTGTGCCTTGGATGGTTGAGTGGTTGAAAATCCATGACAAGGAAAAGTACTTAAGCGGTTGCACTTTTCGCCTACAGATGACATTAAGGAATTGCAACCAAACTGGTAGTGGAGTGCTGAAGGTACAATCAGAAATAATAAGGTTAAAACATAAGTTCAAATCATACCTCCTCTGGCAATGCCACTCTAAAAGTTTGAAAACACTTTCCAAACAGAAAACTTGACAAATCTTCTCACGAAATGAAACCCCAAACCATCATGAATCTACTAAGAAACATCATCCAACTTGATGATTTAAATCAGATGCATTCTAGGATTTGAATAGATTAAAGACTAAAGATGAAAACTCTAAAATGATTGTTCCAATCAGCAAGCTGAAAAACCATTGCCTAGGGTTCAAAAGGACCAAAGACTTGTAGTTGAAGCCCTAGGATGAAAATATGACAAACCCTTGAATCAGCAACTTTATGAAAACCATCAACAAAGATGTGAAAGCTGCCATAAACATCTGCGATGAAGAAGGCTACACCATATCTATTTTCTTTTTATGAATGGCAGGAACTTGATCTAAAGCACTAGAGTTTCAACCACAAAACATGTATGAAACCCTTGCAAGCACATCAATGAACATAACAGCAAAGATAAATGACAATCACTCTGAAACCCTGACTGCAAACTTGCTTGCAAACTCAGCTTTTCAGACTGTCAATCTGCTGATATGTGTATGAAAACAGGGGCATAGTAAAATTTCTGTAAGGTGCCGTCATTCATTCATAAAGAACTGCTGATATGGATGATTGAAAACACTATTTCTATTCCTTTGACGACTTTTGCAAGCTGAAAACCCTATTGTTTGGTGATAAGCTTGCTAGGTGTGCTTCCATAAAACTTCCAGCACTTTAAAACTGACTTTTCATGTACATAGGCACCTATCTTTGCCATTTATGTCCTTTGAAGACTGATTTTTACCTTCAGGCACCTATGTTAGGCATCACTGTCACTAAAAGACCTCGTTTCACCCTTGGGTGTACTTTGTAGACACTGATGCCACTCATCAAAATGTTGGGCAGAGATATCAAGCAGCCAAACCATTGGAAAAGTGCACGCAAAAGACTTAGGCAGAGTTTGATATCACTTATGCCAAGTTTTATAGTCTTGAGCAGAGATATTAGATGGTTGGACAGTTGGAAAAGTGTGCCTAAACTTTTGGGTGTAGTTTTTGTTTATCTTAACCATGTTTTTAGATGATGGGCAACAATTTATGTTACATAGCAACTTTTGACACACATCACGCTCAGCTAAACCCACTTTTTAACATGTTGGCAGTTGGCACAACTTTATGATGATTAGATCCTAGCAGATGCCTGCCCAGGACTCATTAACCACTTTGTTTGACACCTGGGCAGAACTTCTATGTGTTGTTGCCCTCTTTTAACTTAAAACTCGGGCAGAACTTTAGTCTGCTATTGCCAACTTCATGAATTAGGTGTAGTTTTGTTCACTCTTGCTACATTTTGTATCCCTGGTGGAAGTTTAAACCTCTCTGGCTAATTTTCCACATTTTGGGTTGGAATTCTTAGATGGCTGAGCCATCATTGGCACATACCCCATCATAGTTTGCCACCTCTTATTGCTTCTTGACAGATTTTCATATGACTTAAGCCACTTTTCATAAACTAGGCAGAACTCATGCTCATCCATGCCATCCCAGGCAGAAGTTTGTGTTGTCTTAGCCATGTTTCTGCTAGGCAGAACTTTGATAGGACTTAGCCAACTTCTTGTTGACCTGCTCTTGTTTCTACAACATAATCACTTTTGTCTGCTCTCAATGTTCTCTTATTTCTACACCATGACTGCGCTAGTCAAATCTTAGAAATTGTTCCATGTATTCTACCTCCTTTTGTTGTTGGTGCATTTTTATTAATCTAGAAATATGCCTCTAAAAACTTCTGATTTTCATCATTATTTGATTTACGAACAGTTGCAACCTCAATCAAACTAAAAAAATCATTAGCCAAAAACAAGACTATGATGCAACTTTGAACTAACAAGAAAGATCGCAACTTGGATGGTGTTTATACATAAACAACAATCAACTACTCTAACCTAAACAAGAACAGGGATGAAAGAATACACATTATTGAAAGACAAACATCTAAAAGTGACATCACCTACCTATCTAGAAACAAGAAGAAATAAACTAGCTAAACAAAATCATTTATGGACTAAAAGAAATAGCAACCCCTCCATTTGAATTGGGATTTCAGTGGTTGTGCCATCGAAATCCATGGTTCATAATGGTATAAACAATTGTGCAAGGAAAACTCAAGCACAAATTTGACAACTATTGATGGTTCTATATAGTCTTGCTATTCATCAAAATTCATCTCCATCTAGTGGAGATACTTTGCCCCCTTTTGAAGGTATCTTGCAAAGTCTTTTTGTCAAAGCACATCCTTAAAAATGGTGATCACCTTACATGCAAGTGTACTCAACCATAAACTTGGATGACACTTCATTGGTAATGGTTGTGAATCATGTTCTAGCAACACTTCATTAGTTTCAATGAATACACCTATTGGAGCTTGGTCAACCAAAGCTTCAAGGTCAACATCTTCTTCGAGCGCTAGATCATCACTAAAATGAATATGTTGAAGGAAAGCATCAATCTCTAGCAGCAAACCCTACAAATCGTTCTCATATGGTGATGATGGAGTTTTAGTGAACTAGACTTCTTCAGCACCATCATAACAAATTGCTTCAAAGAACCATCCATCAAAAAGAGAAAATAATTAAACTCATCATCTTCAATTGTGCAACTATCCTTTTCCAACACAAAGGCTGGAGTGGAAACATGACTTCTCCTTTGATAAAAAACCCTTCTCCTTTCAACAAATCCAAACTTGACATCAACTAACGATAGTTGCTATATGTTGATGTTTGTGGAAGATTATGAAGATGGGGATGAGTCTGACCCATTGTCAACCATTTGCATGAAAATGTCCAAATTCAGTAATGAATTCTCCATAGATACTTCTAACATGATATGTGCCTCTAGAGTTGAATCATTTTCAAGAAGCTCTTGTTCCTTAATGAAACCTCTTCATGTACCTTCCTCCTTTCATCTACATGATCTTTCTCAACTCTTTACTCCACAAACACGTGGAATTGAATGTATTTATGTTTCTTATCCAATCATGTAGAGTCACCACTAGGCTCATCTTAAAGATGTTGAAGGTTACTTGAAACCCTTTGATGAAATGGCCCAAAAATAGGCCATGCGCTAAAACATGAAAAGCATTTCAAGATAACTCTTGACACCATGATCCATTGTCACACAAAAGGAACAAAAGTTATTCAATTCTTCCTCAAGAGGTGCCTCTAAGGCAAACCTTTAAGGCTAAGTTGTTGGTTTTAGGACGAAAACAAGTATGGGTTTGGGGTTTAGGTATATGTAGAGGAGGAAATTTGCTACTCCCAAGTCTCTAGGACAAAGAAGAGTCTACAGGGAGCAAATGGTCCTCAACTACCTCAAGGAATAATGCTCAAGTGATAGGATAAAAAGGTGAGAGTTCCAAAATCAGAAAGAGTATATCACAGAGGTTTTCTAGAGAGACTAGCGAGCTCTTGACGAAGGACGAAAGTGTGGCAAACGGACGACAGTGCAACGTGCTAATGTCCCTGAGGCGCGTTGGCGTCTCGTATGGACCAAAAACTGAGTATGTAGCAAAAAACAACAAAGTGACTACTTCTATTCTGATTGCTAGGAACTTTTAAGAATGCACAGAAATAAAAGAGTATAACAAAACTAAAATAAAATAAAGTAAACTAAGTAAAATGTAGATTAAATGGAATGTAGATGATGAAATGAAGGAAGAGAAAGAAAACACTCACAACCAACTGAGCAGTGAAGCCTCCAACAAATAAATGTGTTCAATACTTGCACACATAAGACCAAGAGAAAATGTTGAGGATGTTTAGAGGCTTGCCTCAGCCAAACCCCCATCTTGGTGTTTCCACCTCCATGTATAGCCAAATAGACAAATAAATAGAAAGATAAATAGACAAGATAGTAAAATGCATAGACAAGGGATGTGAGAGATCCCAAGATACTCAAAGACATAAGACAAGAGATAGATATCACCTATAAGTCTTGAGAAATCCAAAGAGAAAGAAAGAAATAGATAGCTGCGAGAGCCAAGAGAGTTGTAGAGAACGTTGTGAGAGCTTGAGACCGTTGTAGCAAGCAAGAGAGTTGTGCAAGCTTGAGAGAAAGAGAGAAAGATTTTGAGAGAACGAAACAAGAGAAAGACCAAGAAGAAGTCCAAATGAATTGAAAAGATGGATTTTAAAGAGAGACTAGGAGGGAAAAGAAGGTTCTCAAGCCGTTACAAGGTGTCTTGAGCCATTTCCACCAACAAAGGTAGGTGACAAGTGGCAAAAAGCGCAAAAACGACCATTTGAAGATTGAAATATCTAGACAAATCATGCTAAAAAACGGTGGGAATGAGGAAAACACAAGGTTTAACACAAAGCTGACACAAGAAGATAGCTGTTGAAACAGGATCTTGAGCATCTCAAGGGGAAAAAGGCTAATGCAAGGGCTAAGATGAGCCTACACAAATACTAAGAAAGTAAACACTAAAGTGGATGCAAAAATGTAGGTGAAATTGCCATAGGGTGCAATTTTATGTCACTATAGTATACCAATACGACAAATTATTTTCCTTAGGTAGAGGCATGGTTATATATACATATATGCAAAAAAATACACTATATAGAATTGAAAATACATTTGATATTTGATACTATGATACTTGATAGAGAAAGATAATTGATAATTCAATGTTATATCATATTAGTCAAATCATTACAAAATTTGAAACTAGTTAATACCAAATTAGTAAATATTATAAAAAAACTCCATCTTGATCTTCAACGAAAGCATCTGCATCTATGTCATCCGTTGGTTCAACTTCACTTGAACCATAGGCAATTGTAATGCCACTCCCACTAGCTAATCATGTGTAGGAACCACACCATCATCTAAAATGACTCTACCAAGCTCTACAAAAAATGCATCCAAGTTGGCATACTCGAAGTTATATCCCAATTCTTGATTGCCTCTTGCTTGTAGTCAACTTTTATATGTCACAAGATGCACAGGTTGGAAAGGACATAAACCGAATCTTTGCATTTTTTTGTAACCAATTCATTACATTTAATTGAGTGGATAAAGAAGTATGCACTCCAACTTGGTTCAGCTGAGGAGCTCACAACCTCTTGAAATTGTACAGGCGATACAACTAAAAAATGTGAAAAATGGTAAGATAAAAAATAAAAAAAATACTTACTTGCATTAGGATTTTGATGGCTAGAGGATGAACATATAACTTTTTCCCATGGAGGTAGCACCATGTATGAGTAGATGTCCTGTATGTGTCTCGAAGAGCACAAACACTATGATCTCGTGATGGGTTGAACTTGCCAAACTCAATTGTAACATTATCCACCACCTTTGGATATGAGGAGATTCTTCAAAATGCTTTCGTGTACCCTTTAGCAACTTCATCATCTCTATATGGTGACATTCTCCTTAGCAAAGAAAGTAACTCCATGCTATAACATTTGGGAGATAATGCATGCAAGGAGATGTAGGGGTGTGATCATCTTGTTCCAATCAATCAAGAATGATTTCTCCACCCTTACAAAAAAAATTCTTTGAAATCATTCTCCTTTGCTATTATGGCCTTTACTTTTTCTATCATAGAGTTGATGCCATCATAGATTTCTCCCAAACACAATTGATCTATATCAAAAAACCTAATCATACTCATGATGGGTTTGATGAAATTTGACATAGTCCACACAAGCCCACCAAATCATCATCCAAGATCAATGATTTGACCTTTTGAGCCCTCCCAAAATTTGATTGCCTCCACAAACTCCATTAGTTGCTAATGACCATGGCGCTCAACATTCCTTGAGCCTTCACAAGTCCAATCAAAATGATTGTGTGCAATGTGAATTAAGTCTCACCTAATGTTGTGTAAAAAATAAGTTAATAAAAAAATAAAATTTAAATAAGTAAATATGTCAAATTAAATATAAAAAATAGGTATTGAAATTTCAAAAATTTACCTTTAACAAATCTAAATTGGAGATCTTCCTCATAATGCCTTCTAGCATATGATGGTTTATCACAAACATCTATCTCCTCACTCTTGTTTGACCCTTGACAAACTCTAATTCCATGGTTGGTCATAGCACATAAATAAGCTTCACTTGACTATACAAACTCTTATACCAGATCCCACACAAACTACAACTCCAAAGAAAAGCCCAACATTTTGGAAGTTCAATCATCATAACATATTTCCATGGAGGAGATGCTTGATCATATTTAAATTGTCTATTTTCCTCAAGGGGCCATTGAACTTGAAGTACCAAGAATTCTAAATAGATCATCGTTATAAGAAAAAAACTAAGTTACCCATTGAACTTGAACTACGAAGCATTCTAAATAGATCATTGTTATTAAAAAATTAAGTTACCGGTTTGGGTACGGGTGCATTTACAGGTACGATGATTCGGCAATTTTTTTTCCTTGGGTACAGGTACGGAAATATATATGTATGTATGTATGTATTACAAAATTTATAGTTAGGTCCATAGAGATTGAGTGCTATCCCGAAGCATCTTGTGGCATTGTGATTGCTCTATAATTTATTTAATATTAGTGGTTCTACTTTAGAAAATGGAGATGTGTTAATTAGAATCCCAAATTAGTAACAATGATGAACAACAAATGACATTTGTCTTCAAATATGGGTTTTGTGATGATCTCCTTCTGTATTAAAATTTAAAATTGAGTTTCACTTTACTAACATGTGCAAGAACAATCCATGATTTTATTTTGTTGTTATCCAAGTGAGATGATTTGCAACAAGTCCTCATTTTTAGCAACTAGTGTTGTAAAGAGTCAAAATGGAATTCCTGTAGGATCAGAGAGCCCATGTCATGGCAAAATTCGAAATTTGTGCCATTATACTACAACAAGAAATCGCTAAAGATTTCAAATCATCTCTATGCACCTAAATTTAAGGCAAGAACTACATACATAGTATCTGTGTCCCCTTGGGTTTGCCTGCAAAACAACATACTTTTTTCCTGCTTTTTTATTTTTGGCAACACATGGGTTCCCCTGGGTTCACCCCAGGTTCAGCCAAGGTCCCTCTTGAACACCCCAAGTTCTCAGGAGGGACCCTCGGGGAAACTTGAGGCAAACCAGCAAGGAACTAGGACCCGTAAGGGACCCACACGGGTACGATGGGCAAAAGTGAAGAACTCAGTAACTTAGGAAAAAATATTAAAATGATATGTAACCTTAGAGTATGTAATTTAAATAAATTAAAAAAATACAACCCTACACTATGTATAAATGTAATAAAAAATAAAAAAACAAGCACAAAAAAAATTCAAAATCTTTTTAAAAAATCTTTAAAAACTTTTTTTTTTCAACTTGAAAAAATTCATAAAAAACTTGAAGAATTCTCACAAAATACTTACCTTAGATCTAAAAACATCTTATGTGCAAGCTAGATCTCTCCCCTAGCACTTAGCGAACATCTATGGAACCTTTGCAATCCTTCACCTTCGAAAGATACCAACAAGCTTAAAAAATGCAAAAATGACAACCTTCAATGCTATTGGATGTATGGGCTGGTGTTTGTAAAATGAATCATTTGTAAGTGTTTTTGAGGCAATTTTAGACTTTCCCTTTTTCAAGTTGAAAATGCATATTTTATTGTTAAAAAAGGGCAGAGTGGATGTTTGATGGACCTTTTTCTTTAAATGACACTTTGGCCTATGGATTCCCCTAGGCACTACCTATGTTTGGCCAAGGCGCAACCTACAGCCTCGAGTACCTTATGAATACATTTAAGGTGCACCCACAAGGTGCCCAAGGCAAAAGGGTTGCACCCTATCTATCTCATCCATTGACTAGTGTCTACTCCTAAGCCAAAACCAATTCGGCTAGGTGATAGTAAGGAAATAGGAGGAAGCTAGCTATCTAGCTTTCAAGTGATTTTTGTTGGATGCACGGGCATTTTTGTGCAAATGTTCTTGGTATTATTGAGCTAGACCATTTTGTTGAAATTGTCTCTTCATATTTATCACACCATTCACCACTCTCTAGAAAGGATTAGTAGAACTTGGAATCATGAGCTCGATTGACTCTTCTAAATTTTCCATTGGTAATTGTATTGTTTTCTATCACAACTCATCAATATAACTAGATTTGATCATCAATGCAACCTTTGATGGAATTTTGTTAATAAAACAACTCATGAGGATTTTTGGAAATGGATTTAGAGTTGCATTGATTCTTATGACAATGCGATTGAATCATTCTATGAGTTCTCTTATTGGCTGTTGAATCCTTCTTCACATTTGACAACTAGGCAAAAATAATATGGTTGTCCTCAATGGGCTTGAAGTGTGACAATAACTTATCCTACATGATCTACCAACTTGTGATTGAACCAAAGGCAAGATGGTGGAACCATTCCACTATGCCATTAACCAATGTTTCAACAAAAAATCTAACTACACCATCTTTGTGGACCACTCCTAGAATATTGCATGTTGGGGTGAGCACAACAATGTGCTCATTAGGTTGTTGAGGGTTGTTGCCATGCAACCGAGGGAATCCTTTTCTAGAGCCATAAGGGAAATAATGGCAAACTTCAAATGCAAGCCAACCAATATTATTTTTCCACGATAAAGGAGGGAGTGGAGGCTTGTTCTTGTTGAGATCACTTGTAATTTGTTTGAGTGGTTCTTTGTCCAACACAAAAAAGACTTCAATAAGTTCAAGAACAGATGGAGAAGAACCCTTGCTTGTAGATGGATGATTTGAAAATTGAAAGACATGATAAAAAAGACATTTTTTTCTCCACAATTTAGTATAGAATTTACCCACCCAAACGTAGATATTATAAACGCCGGTGACAAGACCAACCTTTATCTACAAGATAGAACTTTTTAATACACATGCTCCACAATGGACACAAATAATTGTTAACATTTTAATTTGTAACAAAAAAGAACAACATATGAGAATAAACTTCTATTTAAATTAGCTAATGAAGCTCCCTAAAAACTAAACAATACTCCTAAACCTAATACTATGAACAAGATTTACAATTATACACACTTTAAAATAACTCTAACTTATACTTTGGGTCTCAAAGGTTGAGGACAAGACTTCAAAGGTTTTATTACACAAACAAAGAATTTCAGGAATAAAAGCTTGTAACTAAAATAAAGTAAACCAAATCATGAATGCTTCCTAGATGGCTGAAAACAAAGACCAATGGGTCCACATACACAAGAACGGATTAAACAAAAAATCATTTTCAGAATGAACCACGATTCAAGATTTAAAAAAGTGAACCCTTAGAAGCACACAAAGTTACTTAGATAAAATGCAATGTTGATACAAAACTCCACAATTCTTCATAACAATCCACTTAGTAAAACCTCACACAAAAATAATAAAACTTAGCTCAAATAAGAGAGAATGACAATCTCTGCAACATAAGCTCAACTTTAACCATCATTAAGAATATATTTTGTGCCCATGGCAATTATTTGTAGGTTTAAATGAATATGCTCTTAAGGGTTTGAGAATAATAATTAAATATTCCAGAAAGAAATATTTTAAAGGCAACCCTCCAAAAGTTGTAGAAAAAGTGAGAAAGAAAGATACTTTAAAGTAAACCTATTCTGAACAATAATAAGATAAAACTAACTAAAGGGGCCTAAAAAGAAGCCCTCGTCCATTATCAGAAAAAAAAAAAACACCATAAATAGCCACAGCCAGTTATGGTCATTACCAAAAATAGCAATCTGCATATGAGTGGCAACTAGGATTTTGAAAACATTTTTCACTTGGCAGCCTTGATGGTGGCCTCTGAGATTTTGAAAAAATTTCACTTGGCAACCTTGATGGAACTACCAACAACTCCATCAATTCAACTTGATGACTTGAATCAGATGCATTCTAGGGTTTTGAATAGATTAAAGATTGAAGATGAAAACCCTAGAACCATTGTTATGATCAGTAGGGTTTGAAAAGGTCAAACACTTGTAGTCGAACCCTAGGATGAAAATACAACAAACTCTTGTATCTGCAACATGCCAAAAATAGTCAGCAAAGAAGTAGAAGCTGCCATAAAAGTCTGCGATGAGAAGGCTGTGACATATCTATAGCCTTCTTACAAATGACTGAAACTTAACCTAAAGTAGTAGGGTTTTGATTGCAGAACAGCAAGTGTGAAACCCTTCCAAGCACCTTGATGAACACAACCTTAAAAGCCCACAAAAATTCCAATTAGTGGAAAAGATGAGAGACCATATCACTCTAAAACACAACTACAAACTGTCCTCCAAACCCAGCTTTTCAGACTGTCAATCTTCTGATATATGTATGAAAACAGGGGCATAAAACTTTTGCAAGAAGCTATTATTCATTCATGAAGTGCTGGTATGGACAATAAAAAATGCTGTTTCTAGTCGTTTGGCAACCTTGGGAAGCTGCAAAGCCTGCTGTGCGCTGATAATCCTGCTACGCATGCTTCCATGAAACTTCCAACCAGTGTGCCCAAACTTAGACCCTTTGTCCCCCTGTCCCCAACCTTGGGAAGCTGCAAAGCCTGCTGTGCGCTGATAATCCTGCTACGCATGCTTCCATGAAACTTCCAACCAGTGTCCCCAAACTTAGACCCTTTGTCCCCCTGTCCCCAACAAGGGATACGTCCCCATCAGGAAACTCCGTGGAACACTGCTTCCAACACTTTGAAACTGATTTTTCCTGTGTTACACCAGGACGTGTCCCCTGTCCCAAAATGCACTGTCCCCATCCCCTACTGTGCCCGGGATGGGGGGACGCAAAGGGGACGTCCCCTGAAACAGGCCAGAGAGAAAGAAATGGCAGGAAACATTCCTGCCCGTTTGGGGACAGCTGGGGGACGCCCCTCGCTGTCCTGGGGACGACTAGCGGACACTTCAGCTGCACAAAATAACATAAAAAACTAATGCTTTTATGGTTATTTGATGCAGATTTGCATATATTTTGTGTGTACGTTACTGTATATTCTCTGTTTGTATCAGATTTGCATATATTTTGTGTGTATGGTACTATATATTTTTTGTGCATGTTACTGTATTCCTTGTGTCTTTAGTGTGTGAATAGCTTTCTACCCTACTTTTCTATCCAAAGCCATTGTAGTTCTTTGAAGAATGTTATAGGCTTAAGAAATTTGAGGTTTCCCTACTGCATGCTTGTTTGTTGGAGCTCTTTTGGATAAAATGCCTGTGCATTTTTAGTTACCAATGTTAGGAAGCATACTTCTCAATCCATCTTTGGGGTAATTTGCTTTATGTGTCAAGAGTAGTTTGAATAATTGAGAAGCATCAGCATCCAAGGCTAAGAAGTTATGTACTCTACTTAAGAGACTCGCACTATTGGGGTTTTCTTGTTTTTGTTACTTTTGAACCATGGTTTTATTGATATTTGAGACTGCTGTTATAATGCTTTATTGACATTTATTATGCTATTATACTATTGCTCTTGTGATTTACTTACATATTGATATTGTTGCTATCAGTTATTGACATATCTCTCTCTCTTCCCCTCTCTCTTTTTATAATATATTAATAAATTTTGAAAAAATCATTTATATATATATCGTCGTTGTCACCTAAAAATGGCCCCCTAGGGGACGTCCTGGAAACGCATCCCCTGTCGTCCCTGTCCCCGAAACGCCGCGGAACATAGGACTTTTCATGTACATAGGCGCCTATCTTTGTCATATCTGTTCTTTGAAGACTGTTTTTTCCTTCAAGTACCTATGTTTGGTTTCTTTGTAATATCTGTCCTTTGAATACTCTATAAAGCTTCCTTTGATGAATTGTTTGGCATGAAAATTAGCGATCTTTGCCATTACTAAAAAATATGTTGTAAACAATTCAAGGAAAATGTCATTCTATGAGGCACTAGAGGACAAATTCTATTATGTTAATTATAAAATCATGGAATGAATCCAAATAGATTGAAACAAGTTTAATTTATTCACTCTGCTAAACATAGAGATACATATTCTATGCTTCAAGAACAATGACTCATTGTCTCCCTTACCGCCAACTAAAGCAAATGAGTGATAGTTGACTATGACAGTGATGAATTATCTTTCTTTGTGAAAAGGTAACATGAGTCTTTCGTGTTGATTATTAAGCATTGAAGATTCTTTTATCATCTCAAGTGTATGAGCTACCATATGGAATTGAGCATACAAAATTGTTCCATTAGGCTCTAGTTACAGCAGCTTATAAGTTATTGCAGGCCTAAATAGGATCTACAATACCTTCATTTGTGCCAACCAATCTTCAAATTTAGCTAGAGGGTACCATGCATCATGAATAGCATCCAATGCAGGCCTCAGAATTTGGTATTGTAGTTCCCATCAGTCGCCCAAGGTCCATGAAAGAAACTGATCTTATATGTTTGTGTTATAATTGAGAGAAAAAATAATAATCACACCTTCGGGTCTTTTCTCAAGGAAGAGGAAGACTGTTACATTATCGAACTTGAAACCTTCCCCGTATAAATCTTAAAAGCTGGTCTTCACACAAGCCTAAATATTTCCTCCAAAGAATGAGCTTTGTAAATCAAGAAGTCCAATTACATTCATCAAACTTCCAGTTTCAAGCAACCATAGAATCTTCCTTAAAATTAGACTAGCAAACAAAAAAATTGCAGATTTCAAAAATTGGAGTGTATTCATCAACATGCAAGCATCAAATCATCTTAAAAAAGGTTAAGTTAAATTTCCTACAAATCAAGCAATCTGGTCTGCATGCATCGCTCTGCAAATTCAAATCTTATAATGAATAAAGTTATAAACTGAAGCATAAAACCCTGCAAATGCATCAAACAACTAAAGACTTCATTGTTATTTTTTGTAAACTTTACATATAGAAATGTACAAAATCCAAGTGATCATAAAGCAGTGCGGGTGCGCATGTTTATGAATTGATGATAATATGTGCCACTATGCCAATTCTTTTTTAATAAACTTTGAATTAGTGGAACAATAATGGGATTTTAAATATTAATTATGTTTAAAACATGTGTCTCATAGATCATTACAAAGAAAATGGACAACCCTAGATACTGTGGTACCCATATAAATTTTTTGTATAATGTCAAGTTTCAAAACTAAAAGCCTGTCTTTCCATCCATTCAAATGGTTATATTTCAATTTCAATGTCTTCCCCTGTTAGTCTATGTTGTTTTTGGTCTTTCTACTTACAAAATTTGCAGGGTTAGATGACAACTGCAACCCAATAAAAACTAAACAATGATGATGTCCAAGGATGGATTGGGAAGAAAGAACAGATCAGTATGTAATAACAGCCAACAAGTGGCAGTCTTAGGACAGACCTAAAGCTGGCACATTTTTCAGTGGCACCAACCAATAAAATCTCCACCAAAGCTTTTAAGTATTTAAGTTTATAAACCAAGCGCATTATTGGTGGTAAGAGACAAGTAAAACTTAACCTAGCACTTTAAAATAGGGCAAATGTATAATGAAATTCTGCACTAACATCATGAGTATTAGCAGAGATCTAGCAAAAAGCACCTAGCAAAAAGATTGTGGCTAAAGCGTTCATGAAATGCACTGAAGGAGGTAATAGAACAGTTGATACAAAAGTGCATTTTTAATTGGAATTTTCCACTCAAAGCTCCACCTTAAGTGTCTAGAAGTAGCAGTCACTTAAGTGTTCAGTGCCATGCATAGGAGGAGATTAAAAGCCATTAACAGGGTGCACTTTGTCAAAAGTTCAGCCATAGTAAAACTCCTTCAAGCATGCTTTTGTGATGCCTTTGCCATCCAAAAACCCCTCCTATGTTTTGAACTTGGAAAATACATATGAATTTCTCTGCCAAAGTGTCTAATATTGCAAAAAGTGTGCCTAGACAGCAACAAACAGAAAAACAGTATCTGAGTTACACACCTAGTTCAGTTCCAAAAGGAAAACTCAGTTGAAAACATGTCACACTCATATTCTTGGTAGGCCTAAGTGTAGATTTAGGCAAGAAAACTCATATACATAAGAGTTAAGTCCCTTTCAAAGCTCATAAAACTATTTCATCTGTGGTTTCCACCAGAATCAAGAGCTATTTTTCTGATTTTTGTATGGGTGGTTGTATTTCAAGAGTCTTCAGCTGCAATAAGAAAGAGTTCAGAATATAACAGCAGCAACAAAGGCTTTCCATGTCTAGATTTCAGCAATGAGGATTTTAAAAATCTCACAATGTCTCTAGTTTATGGTTTGTTTGAGCAGATTGGCATTAGGATTTGGTTGTGCATGCATACATACATATAAATGCTGTCTTCTAAGTATTTTAACCACCATGGTGTTCAAAATATCAAAGGGTTTCCGTAATAGGTGCTTGGCATCAATAGTTTCATCATGGTGTTCAAAATATCAAAGGGTTTCCAAAATAGGTGCTTGGCATCAATGGTTTCATCATGGTCAGGGTTTCAATTTCTAGTCATCAAATTGGTTGGGTATTCATCAAGTTGATGTTCACAAGGTTTCAATAGTATTCTGAAAGCTCCAAAGAGTTTGCCAACATTCATCAAATTAGAGGAAAAACTTTGTAAAAAATCATTCAAAGTCGCATATCAAAAAGTCTATTTTTAACTTGCATTATTTCGAAATTTGCTATTTTTAGGTGGTACTATTTATAGCCCATGCTATTTTTAACCTGGTGTTAACTATTGTTAGATCATATATCTTTAGATCTCTTGTCATACAACAGATATGAGATTGTAATAATTTATATTGCTAGTACAACTAGCACCCGACAGGTTTTAGTTTTAGATCTAAAAAATAAGATTTTGTAGAAGAACTTGTATGTCACCCAAGTAGTCAATAGCTCAACTTGAAGTGCATTTGGTTTATTTCATTTATTTTCATGGATAGTTTTTAAACATCATAAACAAGTGTTATTTGCATTTAGATTGATAATTTTCACACCTACTTGTTGCTGAATTTGCTATTCAATATTATTGTTAATTCAAAATTCAATGTATATTCACTAAAATTTATTAGGCATGTCTTGCTTCTAAATTGCTATTGAGATGTTTTGTTATGTGTCTTGAGTAGCTCGAAATTGCTTTCAGCAAGATTGCAAACTTTTGTATTGAAAGTTTGTTTGAAGTTGGAGAATGTGGCTTTGTACCAATCCCTTAATTTAATAAACCAAAGCATTCATATCCTTGTCTTTTAACTTATCCAATCCTTTTGTATACTTGCACTACTCAGTCTCTACTTTTAGTTGAATAGTGTGAGTAGTTGTACTTTTTATTTTCAATCAAAAAGTACAAAAACATTTTGACTATAGTTGAAGAGTGTCTTAACCTTTGTCCTAGGTGAATACAAAAAGACATACCTTCAATTTTATTAAACATATGTGGGAAAACCCCCAAAAACACCATAAAGATTGTAAATATGCAAGTACATATTGCCTAGATTAGATTTTTGGGAATCTTTTTTTAGTTTGTTTATAAGGATATTTCTCATTCTAGTTTGTGAAGCAATTCTACCACACATCTATTCCATTTTGTGTCACACTAAAAGGTGCAAATTTAAACACTAAGAGATACCCTCTACTTTTACTTATTCATTTCTTGCATAGATATGGCTGGAGGTAAACCAAACGACAAATAATCATAAAAAATCATGTTACATATAAGTGTACCATAGAACAATATATTTCACTCATCATCTATACAGAGATATGTATAAGCATACACCACCTTACTCGAGGATTCGATGTAAATGGGGTGCAAAACCACCCTTGAGCACAACTATATCCTGAATAGATCATCTGCAAAGAAAGACAATATTAGATCAAACTAAATAGGAAGAGAATACGATGATATAATATACAAAGAAATAGTACATGCATTGCATATTTGGATACAATGCTAAACAAAAGAAGCGAAACAGTATAAAACATTCTCAATCAATAAACAAGCCAATCTCTAGGTCTTGATGAATGAAGAAAGCATCACATAGATAACTTTCAAGTCCACAAAACAGTATTTGCTGAACAACAATTTGTAGGAAGATTTGATGTCAAATCAGCACAAAGTTCATCATACCACTCACTACTTTTAGTATTTTTTGGTAAGTGTTAAAAATGATTAAATTTCTTTCAGATTTGATCTATCTATGGCTTTTCTATTTTCAGAACATGATTCTTACAATCACTGTACTTTCTTGCAGATTATAATCAGAATATTGAACTTGATAAATATGAAGTTGACGCCAAATCAATATTGAAAAATACTGATCATGAATTCACAAGTCTGAATTTTTCCTTAATGGTATTCGATCTACAAGAGCAGAACATTTATTGATTTCGATGTCTCCAATTGTGTATCGGATCTACATTAAATATATAAAGAAGAGACACATCCCATGAGCGGACATGTCTCCACAAAGTGGAGGCATGTCCGTTCATGAGATGTCTCATGAATTGTGCCTTTTCATTTTAACTAAACATCCGATCTCTAATCGGGGTTTGTTACTTAATAAACATAAATGCTTACCAAGTTCGATCTGTATTTATCTTGCACAAATAAATAATATCCAATCTGGAAATGATCACCGATAATGATGCTCGATCGGGATCCTATATGAAACATGAAATGCCAATAATCTGCAAGTAATAACCTCTAAATGCAGATCAATAATATACTTGGAATATAGTAGATTTCGATCAGTTATATGAGTGATCATCGATTTCCAGAATTTATTGCAAATGATGACATGAATATATATACAATTAAATATATATGTGTGTATACATATGTCAGTACCAATAATCTGCAAGTAATAACCTCTAAATGCAGATCAATAATATACTTGGAATATAGTAGATTTCAATCAGTTATATGAGTGATCATCGATTTCCAGAATTTATTGCAAATGATGACATGAATATATATACAATTAAATATATATGTGTGTATACATATCAGTACATACTGACATATATATACACACACATATTATCAAATCGATCATCATTTCTATATCTGACCGAAGCTACCATATTTCAACAGTAAGCTATTTTTAACTGATCTATTTTTAAGCACAAATAAAAATAGTGGATGATATTGTATTCTTATGTGCCATTTTTCTAGCACTCCTTGCACCCTTTTTTAGCTTTACCAAATTTTCAACTTTTCCCTAATCATCAAACTAGCAAGCATCACTAGGTAATCAATTTTCACAAAATTTCAGGCATTGCATCTTTTCCACACTAGTCATCATAGTCATCCATCTTATCTTAGAAGATGTCACAATTGATTAAGTTGTCTATGCACCATTATGAAGGAGAACCGCACACTCATACAGTTATAATCAAGAAATGTCAGTTGTATGGGTATGGTAATTCACGGAAACAATTAAATATGGAGATATGTTTGAGCTGGAATCAAATCATTTTACAAGGATGAGCATATCTCCGATATGCACAATGTGGCAATTTTTTGGGGCCAAATTTCTTTCGGTTTGAGAGATATTATAATTTCATTATTTTTCCAGCAAATTACAAAAAAAAAATAATAATAATTTGGGGATTTTGAAGAGGCTAGAAAAAAACAAGTATACAGTGGATCTTGTTTGGTTAATTTGCATAATGTGGTCAGTTTTGAAAGAAAAAAATGCCTCCAATCAAAATATGTCATCTCTTGTGCTTGCTCAACATGTTACATTAACAGTTTGACATTGTCGTCATTTAAGGAGTTTGGTTCATACCTATAAATTGTCTAATCATATGAATAAAGGTTGGAAAGTGCACTTTATTGTTAAATTCAAAAGTTCTTAAAACTTTCAACTCCCCAAAATTTCATTTTGAAGAAAAGTTAGCAAGTTCGTTAAAATCCTAAAATCCCAAAATTTGCTTTGAAGGAAAAGCAAGGAAGTTGGTAGAACTCTCAAAATCCTGAAATCAATATTTGGATGGTAAGTTAGAAAGTTAGAAAGTTCGCCAAATGTCCAAAATCCCAAAATTATGTCATGAGCAAGTTTATAAAGTCGTCAAAAGTTTTTTGTTGGGAGTTTCAAAGGTTTGCTAACCTTCCAAATCGCCGAAATTCATTATTGTCATTAGGTTTGAAGGTTCACTAACCTTCTGAATTGCTGAAATTCATTATTCTCAATAGATTTGAAGGTCCGCTAACCTTCCAAATCACCGAAATCTCTATCAATGTTTTCTTTGGTTTCAAAATCCTCTAAGTTTGCTTCTAAACATGTATAAAAAAATTGATTTGTTGAAAAGGAAATGAAATTTGCAAGTGCAAAAATAGCATCCTCTCGGCCTATGGAAGCTTTGGAACAGCAATGGCATCCTTCAGAGCGTAATAGAAAAGGGATTTTTGCCAAATATTGTGGTTGAAGCACCCTAGGTATGCACAAAATGGATTTGTTAAGGAGGCAATAGAACCTTTCAAGCAAAGACAAATGGCAAGTATAGAGCCAAATCCCACACCCCTCTCCACCATACACTTAACATGCTCTCAACCTCCAAAATATAAGCATAGACAAGGCTTGAACTATTTAACAAAGTGCCTCTCATGAGCCACCATAATGTAGGATATACATGAGATGGGTTTGTTAAAAATGCTTTAAAAAATTTCAATGCCCATGCATTTTGCAAGTGTAAAATCAAATCTCACAATCTTTGCTAACTTCTCCCTACACGTGCCTAAATGAAAACTTCTGAATATACTTTTGATAGACATCATAGCATAATTGATAAAGGAATTTGATTAAATGTTGCAGTATGAGATTACCTAGCAACATGTATGCAAAATGGCAGATCACTGATAAGAGTACAAGCAAAAGAGGTAGAACTATACTCAAACACTATGCTATACATTGATGACATTGGGCCTCAAGAGGAACTATGAAATCATATGCCTATGTGTGAGTTAACTATTAATGAAATTCTTCCATCTATGATGAAACGCTTACAAGCTTTAGAAGGTAAATGAACTTAGTGCAAAACTGCCTCAAATGCCATTAGAAAAAGAGTTATTGAATGCTTCTATCATCTATGAACCAAGTTGATGCTCTAGAGTCCGAATCGGATATGGAAAAACAAGCATTGCAGATTGGTCTTAGTAAGCAAGTTGAACACATTGAACACATTGAACAATTGAAGGAATCCCGTTTTCAATAGAGAAAATTTTGTTGGTTTTAGCAAATTTTGTGAACTATAGTATTTGGAATCATTCTTGGAGTGCTTCTAAATAACACAGTTGTATCTGTCTACAATTGTATTTAATTCCAATGATCTTTACCTTCAAGGTGTTGCTCTCAATATTCTTCAAGCATGAGAACTACAAGGTTAGTATATCGTCTTAAGTTTTCATACGAGGCCGAGATTTGAACATAAATATGAAATTTGTGTTTTGATTCTACCTCTTAAATATCTTTATTCTTTGGTGAAAGTAAATGAGATATGATTCTACAAGAGTTGACAAGCATGTAAGGCTAGTTTACATTGAAAGGATAGGAAAGGTAGATCCTAACATGTTGATGCAAATCACCATGTTGTACCCAAACCAAAATTTTTGCTTCATTCAGGCATTTTGCGTAAAAGAGTCTAAACCTTGTTAAAATGATGTCAAAACACAGTTTTTGGGCAAATCAAGTATGTATTTTGAGTTAGCATGATGTCGAGAAGATAGTGGTAAAATTTGGAAAAAAATGAAAATTAGGGTTTTTAACTCTTGTTTCAGGCCCTGAAACCCTAAAAATAGAAACTTGTCAGAATTGGCTGAAATTAATTTTGATTGGCTTATTTCACATCACGATCACGGTGGTGAAGTCAGTTTAAGGCTGGTGGGTAGATTTCACTTTTTCAGGGGAAAAGTTGGGATCTCTGAGTTCGTCAATGGCAGTTGGCTAATACCAGGTATTAAAATCTAAGCCTGAAACTCAAAGCAGAACATTCTATGGCGAAAGATGCTGAAAAAGATGCTTCACGACAGAGGGGATTTTCAAATGGCAAAAGTGCTTAAAATTTTCTAAGTCTGGAAACACTTCACTTTGTAACGTGGGAGATGCTTGTGCAATCAACGTGCAAATCAACTTTACAGTGTTTGTACATGTGAAAGTGGTGAAATACAATCATATACACATGTCAGCAACAGTAATGCTTCTACGTGGTCGACCCAATAGTCGACAATGGTGTTTGCAGTGCACAAAATGGATAAAATCATCAACCTCAGAGCAAATTTGCGCCCCTGTAGCCCAGGGGCGCCCTTCCTTTTGAAGGCTCAGATTTAGTTGCATGTGCTTGCAAATACATTCAATCTCTTCAAAATTAGTCCAACTTTCCGACGAGCTATCAAGCGAGGTCATTCGAAGTGTAGAACTCCGGCAATTGAAGTCAAAAGTTGAAGGTACAAGGAGAGTGCATGTCACAGAAGCTTTCAAATTTACAGTTTCTACGCCCTTGTAGCCCAAGGGCGCCCTTGAATTTGACCCCTCAGATGGATGAATCTGTAAATCTTTTCTAGTTCAGTTCAACTCTGCAACGCACCAATTCGCGAGATGATCCGACACATTGAGTGATCGTGACAGAGGTTCTACCAAGCATGTAAAATAGAGGGTGGAAAAATGTAGAAATACACACCTATATCTCTAAAGGCCAGGGGCGCCTAGCCTTTAGGCCTACCAGATGGGGCCTTTAGCAGTCACAGTCTTCACGAGACTTGCGCAGAATTCTCCCAGCTATCCAGCGAGTCCAACTATTAGCCTTCGAGATTTGTCAAATGCTCGTATGTGAGGGGTCAGTGTAGAGTGCTGAAGAAATCAGACAACTAGAAAAATGACTGTGTGGAAAATACACACTCCCTTGGAAAAGGCACCCTTCTTTTGAGGTCTTAGAAGCAGTTTTCTCGCTTCGTCACCTCCAAAGACATCTCTTCTCAGTGCTTCTAGCTACGCAGAGAGATTGTCAGTGCACAAATCGGAGCACAACAGCTCCCAGTGTCAGGGGTCAAAGTATGACGTCCGAATGAAAGTTACACTTTTGTCAAATTAGTGATTGCACCTTCACAGGCTAGGGGTGCCCTTGCTTTTGGGGTTCCTAATGCAGCTTTCAAATGCCTTACATACAGTCATTGGTTGCGAAATTCTTCCAGTCACACAATGAACCTATCATCCAATCAGTGGGGTTCATCGTTCACTGGCAACGGCAGTTTGAAGCGTCAGATGGAAAAACAGAGAAATGGCTAAGTCTGGAGACCTTGCATCAATTTAATCAAAAGCGCCTAATTTTTTTGAGGTGTTAAACATTGATTTTAGCAGTTGCAGCTCCCAACAGACATTTCGTCCTTGCTCTATAGGCTTCGGGATGGATATCTCAGCTCAGTCACAGCTTCACTCAGGCATCTAGAAATCAAAGCTGAACAGGGGCAACTGTAACTTTCTGTGAGCTATAAAATAGGAAGTTAGCGAAAAATCTCATAACTTTTGCAAATGGACACCTGGAAAGTCAAATTTAGACTTTTCGGAATCAGTGGATTTTGCTAAGTGCATCCAGATGCTGAGATTTTTGTTAACTTAGTAAAATAATATTTAATTCAGTGTTTGCATGCAAAGCATTAAAATGGTGATTTTCTTCAGTAATTAAATATTGACGCCTCTTTAATGTTAAATTACAAATTTGCATGTAATGGTAACTGAATATTTTAATATTATTTTATCTCTGGGACTCCAAGTCAATGTCAGTCGAACTGGAAGGGGTCCAATCAGAAGACTTCTTTTGTTAGTCAAGGTTTATTCTTGCAGTTGGCGCCATTAAGCAAAGAATTCTTCCATTTATTCAAGATGGCACCCATTCTTCTCTCACACAGTTGAAGACCAAAGCGAATTTTCTCACTTGTGTGGGCGAATTCTTCAACATTCAACATTCGAAGACACTACAAAGATTGTTCCTAGATTTCTTTTGCAGGTACAAGTCCGGATTTATCAGCAAACATCAAGACAAGATGGCGATTTTAGCAGAAGAAGAGCATTAAAAACTTCTATCTTATGTCTTAAATTCTTCTATTCTTGTCTTAGGTTTTCTTTGCATGTCCAAGATTCGGCGAATTTTGACAAATCTAATCATCTGGGTTGGTTGTGCACGGCTTCCTCTACAAAACCCATATGTTAGAATTTTTCAAGAAAATTTGCTCCAGAGCTTCAATTCTCGAAGCTTTGTTTTTCTCAACTGAAATTCCTTTGCATGGTGGAGTAGAAGTCAATATTTTTCGAATCTATCATTGTGGGTTGTCTTAGAATCATCTTCTGGACAAAACCCATATTCAGAGTTTCTCGGGAAAATTGCCCCCCACAGCCCCTACTGCCCTCAGTTGCTTTTTCCGGAAAAGCTTTTGCATGTCAAGCTAAACGGTGCTTTTTCGCAATTCTAACGTTGTGGGTTGTCTTAGAATCACTTTCTACATAAAACCCACATCTCAAAATTTTTGGTGAAAATTGCCTTTTGGCAGGGTATTTTTAGCCTCATCATGTGACTTTTTAGCTTTCCGAAAAAATTGTCAGAATATAGTCAAGTTTACAGTCAACAAGCGAGTTGCCGATATTGGCATGGTGTGATGGTTTTAAAGGTGGTGTTGTTGTTCTTGCCACCAAGGTTCAAAACCCGTTGGGGTGGTATTGTTGAATGGTTGTATTCCGGTTCATAGCTCCGGTTCAAAAGCATTTACAGTCAACAAGCGAGTTTTTCAGAATGCAATTCATGTAGACTGAATTCAAGACCAAATCGGTCTTAATTCATGATTTCATTAGAAAAGCTGACACCGATTTGTATCAAGTGTATTTGGAGGGTTGACAGGTGTAGTCACTCAAGTCCACATGGTTTCATGCCTCGTATAGCTGATAGCCTTACAAGGCTAGTTTAGAGGGTTGATACCGTTGGAATTCTGCATGTGCGCCAAGTTCGTTTGCATTTCTCACAACTAGAGGGTTCGCAGTTTCATCATGCAACACTCTTCCATAGAGAAAGGCGTGAAAAACGTGAGAAGTGTTAGAAGCATAAAGCTGCAGAAGAAACAGTGGCCATCACTTCAGTTATAGGGCCATTAGAGTTAACAGCCAGTGATCAGTCAGTTAGAACCTATAGTTGTTTGCGAGGATAGAATCAGGAGCATGCAATTAGAACTCGACTTTCATCTTCAGTTCTCTTTGTTGGGACCATGCACACATGTCTATCTTATCCTTAAAGATATTTTGCAGGACTTGGAGTTTCATTTAGGGTTATCGTTAACTGATGATAGTGTTCCAATTAACTTGCTTTCAATAAGGACGTGCATGCTCGCACATTGTCCATTTAGATTAGATGTACCGGTTAACTGATGGTAGCTTTCCAGTTAACTGTATAGTTTGCTTTATTAGGTTTTAGCAATAAATCTTGCATGCATTGCAAGACTGTAGTTGACTCAAGGTGATTTTAGGGTTCCCTACACCTTTCGATGTCTATAAATAAGAGCTTTCAGCTCATTTGTAAATAACTTTTGCACGAGATAGTAATATATGTTGTGCCCACCTTGCCTGTAATATTGCTTATTTTGTATTTGTTCGTGAGTATTTATTATGATGATGAATTGTTATGCCACTCGGGTTTCATGCAATTATTATGGTGAATGCTTATCTTAGTTAGATATAGTAGCTAGTTCGATCGTAAATTGTATGTGTGTTTCGTCTCTGCAATTTACTGTCCTAGTTGGCTATCCTTTGTTTTGCATTTCTAATAAGCCTATTCAAATTGAGCAAATAGTTGTGCCCACCTTGCCTTCACATTGAGAATTTGTACTTAAAGCTTATCGTATGATGTGTGTGATAATAAACCTATTCAGACAAGCAAATAGTCATGCTCACCTTGCCTTCACGTTGTGAATTTGTACCCGGTTTATCGTGTAAGCTCATTCCCACTTTGTTTCCTCATGCTCTGATTTCTTGAGGGTATTGGATAGTATAAGTTAGTTTGGAGTTGTAGTTAAGATTTACGAAACCAAAAAATCCTTGGCTGCAACGCTCAAAGTTTCTCGCAAACCTTGTGCCTCTTTCAGCTCAGACAAAACGACAGGAATTAGTTTAGTTTACTTTTTCAAGCATTTTGTCCACACAACAAGGGAGCTTCCCCTCCTAATTTGAAGAGCACTCATTGCGTAGTGTGCATAGCTGTCCGTACCAACTTACACTCCAGAGGTGTTAGTTGTTACGCCAACACACCACAATGAAAAATATTTGAAATATCATGTGCAAGAGTTGGAGAAAAGATTTCTTGCTTGTTTGATAACAATATAAATACATATGGATTCAACAACTACAATCTTGGATATTAGTGGCAAGGGTTTGAAGAATTTCACCAAAGCTGCTAAAGATTTTATAAATACATATGGATTCAGCAACTACAATCTTGGATATTATTGGCAAGGGTTTGAAGAATTTCACCAAAGCTACTAAAGATTTAATTAAATAAATACAGGATTGCTGGTCTAAACTATCCAGAGACCTCGAATTCCTTACTAATTCTAAATGCCAATTCTAAGTTCTATATTTTATGGAATACAACAAAGGCTTTTCTAGATCATGGAGAAATAATTTATTATATTCATAATTTCGTGATTACAAAAGGAGAGAAGGTCTCCTTATAAAGGAAAATATAAGACGATGTTTCTAAAACGAAACAATCGTTAACTAAAGCTAAAAAGCAGAAAGAATCTAAAACAGACTAAAGCTAAACAAAAGTTACTAAAAAACGATTAAGATAACTAAAGACTATTAAAGCTAAGATGACCATTAATATTGCATTTAATATTTTAATACCCTCCCATAATGGTCATTATACAAACAAAAAAACTAATTCTACCCGTGTGCTGGTCATAAAAAATGCATAGTATGCAAACTCCTTTTGCTTAGTTTGCCCTGCCACGTGAGCACTTTGCTAAGACTCTTCCTGGTTGGACTTCTCATCAGCCAACTGCTTTCTACAATACCTCTGTGTATTGGACCAATCTTCCCACAGTAATGGCAAGTAATAGACTTCTTCTTGGAGCTCTCCTCTGAATCGCCTCGTCCTTTCTACTTAGTGGACTTGCCTTTGCCAACGTCCTTGGCAGTAAATGCTTTTTCAACACTAGGAGACTCACTGCTGCTCCCAAACTGCTTCCTCCACCTATCTTGCTGCAAAAGCTTGTTGCATAGTTCATCAAACTTCAAGTCAACATTGGTGGATATAATGTTAAGCGTTTCAATGAAGTGCTCGTAGGAATGTGGCAAACTTTTCAAAGTGATCACCACCATATCCTCCTCTTCCATTGTAATACCAATGGCCTCCAGTTGATCAAGAATATTTTTTATTTTCATCAAGTGCTCCTGCAAAGACACTTTGTCATCCATCATAATAGAGAAAAGCATATTCTTCAGAAAGAAAGCCCTTCCCTTGTCTGAGGTCTCATGAATATCTTTCAAATGCTTCTAGATCTCCGCAGCAAACTTACCAGAAGGTATTTCTGGTAACATCTCATCGGTGATAGATAATTTGAGAAGCATATCTGCTTCCCTATTACCTCCATCATACTTGTCCTAATCCTTCCCAGCAACAGTGGGACGAACTTTTGTACCTAGAACAAGCACATCCAGACACTGGTACTCAAAGATGGTAAGCATCCTCTGCTTCCACATGTTGTAATTCTTTCCATTGAACCTCTACGAACTTTCCAACATAACATTGGACAAAGTTGTCGCCCCTCCCGTTTTCCAAAGCACGAAAAACGAGGTAACTCTGTGATCAACTGGCAAAACACTAGACAATCAGCTGGCACAATCCCCGATTTTCCAAATCTGAAAAAGAGGCTCATAAACTATAAGATTATTTTTTTCAAAAAAAAATCCTCCAAAAAACTTTTGAAAGACAACATAATTTTATAGAAAAAAAATTTCAAAACTCTGTGTAAATTTTTTAAGAAAATTTTCGAAAACTCTATAGAGAAATTTTATTTTTTCCAGAATTTTTGTCAAAATTGGCTCCAAAAACAATAACCCTCAAGCTGCCATAAAACTTCAAAAAATCACCACGAACCAAAAACCCTAGGCATCAGAGATCAGAAAAAAAAAATGTCCAAAGAATATCCATGAATTTGAGAAAATTCGTCCAAAAAGATGTAGAACATCATAACCCTAGTTGCAGTAGGAATAGGACACCATAAACTCAGAAAATTGCTCCACACATAGTCATGAACAGGACAGTAAAAATCCACAGCCAACGAATGAAGAAATCGTGCCCAAAAAAAAAGAAAATCGCAGCCACAGTTAGGTGAAAAACGTGACCCAAAATAGATGAAAAATTGCATCACGAGCAGGCACAAACAAAAGGGCAGGTCGCAAGCAGAAAGCCCTCGAAACGCAATTCAGGAAAAGCAAAAATGTCGTGCGCAGCCTTCATAAAACCATCGCGCGTTGCAGAAAACACAAAGCCTAGTTTGCGTGTGGCAAAAAATTAACAGAAAATCGTATGAAAAATTTCGCGCGCCTCAAAAAAGTTCGCCAAAAGAAACAAACGCAATTTTGCCTTCAATGGACCCACAATTTTTTTGAACAAATCTCCGTGATCTTCAAACTTAAAGCAAAAAAAACCCCTTCGAAAATTTCTTCACTAAAAAAATTTTGAATTTTTTTATTAAACGCTCCAAAAAATTTCTAACCAAGTTTTGGAACCCCGAGCTTTGATACCATGAAATAATTTATAATTTATTATATTCATGATTTTGTGATTACAAAAGGAGAAAAGATCTCCTTATAAAGGAAAATACAAGACGATGTTTCTAAAATGAAACAATCGTTAACTAAAGCTAAAAAGCGGAAAGAATCTAAAACAAACTAAAGCTAAATAGAAGTTACTAAAAAACGACTAAGATAACTAAAGACTAATTAAAGCTAAGATGACCATTAATATTACATTTAATATTTTACATGGAACAAAAGAATAAATTGATATTTTTAGTTGTCAATACCAGAAAAAGCAAAAAATTATATACAGAAGCCAAAGAATGCTCCTTTCTTCTTGCAATCATTGTCTACACTTTCAGAGGAAAGGTCCTTGTCCATAACTCTATTAATGATAGTGGCGATCAAAATGAGACAAAAAATGATAAAAATGTTGCTCAATCAAGGAATAGAAATGAGGGATTTTCAGCCTTTACAAAACATCTACATTCCTGACATGAGAACTAACTCTCAGAGAATGGCATGGATTTTAGATGTGTAGCATTGTAAATTGTCATTTTCAGGAAATCAGAATTAAATTGGGAATTATTATTTAAAATTTAATTAACGACACTAAAAGACCCAAAATAGGTTTGGACTAGGGCACCACTGCCCTTGTCCAACCTATTTTGGCTCAATTTTAAATATGTTGTCGACATTTTAACATTTACAAATTTAAATTCACTTGTCTGCTTTTGATAATTAAGTTTGCGGGAAAACAAATAAATGCATTTATATACAAGTCTTTTTCACAATTTGAAATCCTAGCAAATCTTTTGAGCAATTGAGCATCCTAAAAAAGTAGTCAAGACAATTCAAGGGAAAAATAAGCAGCATTTTATAGCACTTTCATCAATCAAGATCATGTTTGCAAGGCATTCGAAAGAAGGAAGCAATTATGAACAAGGAGTTATTATGATCAATCATGCCATTATTATGAAGATGTATGAGTATTCCTCAACATGCTAGCTACAACAATCTATTGTGTTTTGTGGACTAACCTAGTGCAGATATTCAAACCATTCAAGCATCCATCAAAGAACCTTTGGTGGCAACTCATGGTTTGGACAACACTTCGGCAAAGATTTCAGACCAAGGTAACATTATCCATTTATCATTTGTCATTTCAATCAATTATTGTTTTTCCCTCTGCCCACCCTAGGGCATGCCCTCTTAATCATCATCATTTGTTGTATGTGGAGGTAGAAATACCAAAACGGGGTTAGACTTAGGCAACCCCTTATACAACACAACCCTTTCCCCTCTTTTCATGTGTGCAAGACAGATTTGGAAGTTTCATTAGGAGCAGGTCACAGGAAACATAGAGCAAACTATAACCTGCCTTTCAAAGTTTTTGGATCCCGAAAAAACCATTTTTTATTGACAAGGGTGGTACTGCCCTTGTCCATCTAATTCAAGCTCAATTTTCAATCACATGTTCCTTTTTGTATCTCCTTGGATCTGTCATTGTTCCGACAATTTCCATTTTTGTCTATGCAATAAATTACATTTTCAAATCTAGGTTTTTAGTCAAATAGGCTTGTTAAAAAAATACATCAAACTTCTCCTCTTTGCAACTCAAGAGAACCAAACCCTAGCAGATTAGCTCTCCCTTGTGGCGGCTAAGCCAATCATCAAGCCCTAGCCAGTTTTGTGTTTGAATGTAGTGGGCAAATGAAAAGAAGACAATCCTAGTTAATTTGGTTGGATCTAGGATCTCTTTTCCTACTCTACAAGATAAATATTCAAAGTTTCATTGATCATTCTCTTGCAATTGTTCCTTAGAAGGGAAGCTACAACTGGAAGATGTCTACTGTTGCAACAGAAGCCTTGTTAGCTGAAAATGGAATGGCTATTCATGACTTATCCATTGTTCTCCAAAGCTTTGGAAATGTGGGTTCACGAGCAACTTAACTCATTCATCAAAAAGGGGGAAGATTGAAGTTGTAGGTGATGTCACGGGAGCAATAAAGAAAAAAGTCGCCTTGAAATCCTTAGTTTGATAAGACATAAAATTCGAACTGGCAATGTCAAAGGATTTGTAGGGACAAATGAAATTTACCCAAAATATCATTACTTGAAGAATGCAATGATGACAGTTGAAGAGGCAAATCAATTCAGAAATTGTATGCCCTTCAAATTTTGACAAAACTCAATATTTATTTTAGAGCCTTTATTCTAATGTTTGTAACTAAATTGTTTTGAGGAAGACTCCGAGGAGTTATTTGTATTTTATTGTATAAATCTTTATAAACTCCCAAAATGGGAAAGAATCAGTTACAAAACTGAAAAGCCATAAATGCTTTGAAATGTAATGTAATAAACAAAGGGGGGATTAGAGTTTTATCTTGATGGAAGTTCTTGAGAGTTCTTTGTTGGGAAGAGAGTGAGGTTCCTCACTTTGTACAAAAAGGAAAAAGTTTGTGAGCTTTTTAGCTTTGAGAAATGAATAAGGAATGATAAGACTAATCTGTAAGCTAGGGTACATTTCTTTATGTTGTTAATTGTTCTACTATCCCATTAACAGCCATTTTTTTAAAATTTTGTCATGTGATGTATTAAAATTGTTCCTCTTTGATATATATGTTTTCTTATGCATCTAGGATGAACTTACGGGATGTTTCCTTATCTGTGAGTCATGGAATCCTTAGTTGCATTCTTTTCTATTCAGTAACATATTCCTGAGAATGAATCTTTGTTCATTCTTATTTCTTTTTCTATGTTTGTAGTTCTTAGTTCCTCCAATCGATTCCTCAATGACTTCTAAAGATAAGCCACATCTTATGTGTAAAGACACTGGGAGGTTGGCTAAGAAACAAGAAATACACTCACATTTACCCTCCTCTACACTTCAGGCTCTACAAGACCTAGGGGGGTATCCCTTTATAACACTGATCACAAATACATGACAAATTTGTAATGCAAAGGCTAGCAGATGGACTTCATACAAAATAACAAGGACTTGCTCAGCTACATACGTGATTATTTCATTCCTTGTCACCTTTACAACCGTAAGTTATCAAATAATTACAAATAAATTATAGAATGGCTTTGGATTTGCAAACTTGAAAGTTATTGTAAGAATGGGGAAATTCACAAAATCAGACCAGTGCCTATTAGGGGCTACAAAGTAAGAATGGCATGTGAACACTTCTATTACAACATTTAAACATATCCGAATGGTCATTCCAAACAAATGATATTGCTTTACAATAGCATGACCTACTAATGGCTTAAATTTGCATAATTCTACTTAAGAATCCCTCTACAATCCAAACATTCTGACTAAATCCTAGCCCTTGATCAATCCCCTTCACATCTATAAATCAAAGGCCTGTCAAGCCATTTTCATCATCTCTTCATATCCTATCATCATGCTATCCATTTGATCGTCATATTCTATCATAAAGTCATCCTACCATTTTGAAAAGCAACCTACATGTCATCACCCATCAACTTCATCTAGGGGGCAGATCAAGAGGGTTGAGAGAACCATCTCTTAATACATAGGGCACAATCCTCTATAGCTCAATCCAAGGAGCATTGAAAAGCAAGGTAAAAGGTTATTTTCCTTCCTATAAACTTTGTTTATTTCTTTGGTTTTCATTGTCTTCAAGGTGAATAAGGGGCATGGGAGGGTTAGTCAAACCCCCACGTCCATTATAAACACATTAAGTTTTTTCCAAGTGTCTTGTATTTTAAACATTGAATTATCAATCATTTCTATAGGGGATGTCTAGCCATTTTCAAGACAATCGAGGGACCTCTAACATATCCCCATCCACCTCAAGAACTACTAGACATCCCCTAACCATTTCTTGTCCCACCCTAAAATGGGGATGTGTTTTCAAGACATTTCTTGAATTCGATTGTTGGGTGGGATGGCCAAAAGATGTCCCTTATCAAACCACCATCCTCAAAACACCTAAGGGGAGAGGAACAAGGATTTGAGGGGTGGGGCCGTATCCCCTTGTAACATAAAAAATGTCTCAAACATGAAGGGAAACAATTAAACTTATTTATAAATTGGATTCTCACAAGAAGCCTCTAAAGCAGAGCAGTTGGTGTACCATTTACCCTACAAAAGAAATCTAATTTTCATTTCTAACATCGTTGCATACATTAATTATCCATTGGCAATAACTTGTTTCCATTTTATTGGAATTAGCGAATGTTGATTTATTACTGGAATTGAAGTAATGTTCCTCCCTATATTTGACAATGAGAGAGAGAAATTCCCTTTTCAGCTTCCATTAAAGTAGAAGATTAATGGAGTGTGCACTATTTATTTAACTTCAAAAGTGAAAATTGTGGTCAAATTTATCTTTACATTTCTTGCATAGTCATGATTCATTTTCCAAGGTTATGCTTTGTGTTTTTGTTAGAGTGTGCAAGAGATCTAAGTACTGTTGTACTTGACTATGCTTTTTGGAAATTTGTTCCTTTTATTAAATTGGCTTGAATTCGGAAATGTAGTTTCTAGCTCATCAAGTCATGAATTCAGTATTAGTAGGCTATGTTTTTAAACTGTTCTACCTATAAGTATTTGAAGAATTCAGCAGTAATGAGTAATGTGTCCTCATTTATATTATAATTATAAACAATGTTTATGTTCTAGTTAAGCACCTTAAAATTTTACAGCTATTCAAATCAAAAGAGTTCGGAATTGCTTGTATTAGAAACTGGGTGAAATGTGTCTGTATAAACTCTGTTGCAAGCTCTGCAAAGAGGAATTATAAACATGGATGCAGTGACAGCATTGCAATTGCAATAAAATGATATAGTGTGAAATTTATCAATTACTCTGTCACACATATAGATAGGAATTGAAATAAAACACATAAACAAAAGCTTCCTCAAAAGAAAAGTGTTGAGAGTCATTGCATACTTTATTAGTAATTGGACCTCGAGCAAGATATGGTTTCTTATTTCGTAAATGATGAAATCCATAAGCTACTTGAGCATCCATACCTGCAACATGTAGTCCAAATGAAGTACAAAGTCATGGGAAGAAAATTTAGTGTTTACACGTACTATAATAACAATGTATGCATATCATACAACAGCATCCTTGACAATCTTCAACATTTTCCTAATGGCATAGTAATAAACATCTTGTACTCTCCAACATAGATTTCCTAAATAAATATATCATAAAAACCCTCAGACAACCAGGAAAATTTTTAATCTAATGTGAGAATAAACACAGCTCTCTTTTACAAACAAATCTCACTAAAAAGATTTTGGTTTAAATGACAATAAGGCCTCTTAATCATTTGATCCGTTAAGAAATGTTTCTTTATAGTAAGCATGTTTTCTAAATTCCTCATAAGACCAGATCCAGCACCAAGAAACTCTCATATTGATAATTAAATAGTGTAAAAACTTCCCGGTGATAAGCAAAACACTGAATGTTGGTTGTGTGGCCAGTTCTAATTATTGTTCAAACTTCAAATAATTAATAAATAACCCTGCGCTAAGTTGCAAGATTTGCATTCATGTTTGTGTTCTATAAGTTCAGCACTACACAAAAATTGGAAAAAAATCGTGATTAAGTAAAATGAATTAAGAATTTTTATTTTTTTTAAAATAACAATCAAATTCAAAAAATGTCAGAATAAATAAATATTACCTAATATGTTTGAAAATTCTATAAGATGTCAAAATATATAAACCATGATAAGTAAGAACAAATAGACAACCCAAACGTATCAGAATGCTTCTGGTTGCAACTGTATAGACTTAGCAGCATAAATCGTTTGGGGAAAAAATTGGCAAACCAAAAAATCAGGATTTTTTGAAAAATCGTGAAAAAATCGGGAAAAAATCGGATTTGAAAAAAAACGTAAAAAATTGTAGAAAAATAGACAAAACCTACTTTTTTTTTAGACTTAAGGTCATTTCCATAGCATAGAGATACAGAGAGCAAATAAAATAGAGATTTTAACCCGAATTGTAGAAAATTGATCTTTTTTGTTTATATTCATATCGCTGATTACATTGCATCAATGCATTGCACAAAATAACTTGTGCTCTCTAAGTACGTTGGAAAATAACTTAAATTATTTAATATTTACATATATTATTTAATAAATTTATTTAATTATATAATATACTATATTTTAGAAAATATTATTTAGTAATTTATTTTATTATATAATTTAAGTTCATTTTAAACATGAAAATAAATAATATAACTTGTGCTTTCTCACTGTAAAAAACTTAAATTATTTAATATTTACATATATTATTTAATAAATTTATTTAATTATATAATTTAAATTCATTTTAAATTTTCAAATAAACAATAACAAAACATTGAAATATTATTTAATAAATTTATTTAATTATATAATTTTCGTGTACACATTAACACAGCCACAAAATCAATACGCAACCCTGAATAGTGAATACGCAGAGGAAATATGAAAGGAAATTTATTTAATCATATAATTTTCGTGTGCCTGGTCGCTTGAACTTGAAGAATCGACGGCAACAACAAAGTATGGTCGCGCGCGTCGCAGGTCGCGTGAAGAATTTTGGCGGACAGAAAACGCACAAGTCACAACCTCCAGTCGCATAGCATGAAAACACGTCCTCTCAGTCGTAGAAAATGAAATTAAAAAATTGGCGACGCACATTAATCTTCAAAACGCATTTTTTTAGGGTTTCGATTTTTTGCCAAATTTTTTGCCGATTTTCACACGATTTTTACTCGATTTTCAACAATTTTTACGCAATTTTCAACGATTTTTGGGCAGTCAACGCAACCCAAAAAATCGCAATTTTTTGGCCGAAAAAATTAGGAATGGCCACGATTTTTTAAAAATCGCGATTTCTGCGATTTTTTGCCGATTTATGCTTCTATGGTATAGAGTTTCAACCAAAAGCATCTTGATACATCCACATAGAATGGAAATATTATGTCTTTAACCAACCCAAATTCACAAAATTTACTAACAAATAAACAAGTAATAAAAACAAATATAATACACTAATATTAAAAATTTAATTGAGGCTTGCCCATGTGTCAATAATGGGGGTCGTTGCTGTGCCAGGTTGGCCAGCTCGGCACATGGGAAAAGTAGGTGTCATCAAGTGACATCAGCTGTGGTAGGCACCAGACGTCAGCCATCCCAATTGGAGGCAACACCGCCAAAGCTATGATGGTTTCTCTGTCAGAAACTTCAGTAAGAGATTTGGTATTTAATTCCACACGAAACAAGTTCGGAATGGAATTCAATGCGAGCTGGGAAAGCTCACACCCAAAGGAGAGTCCGTTTTGAAATGCGCGGAAAGACATTCTCAATAGATATTGCAAGAACGGAGTTACGATAAGCGCACACTTGGAGTGGATAGTACTTCCTTTCGTAAAATGAAGGAGCCGAAAATGGAGGTAGGTACATAAGACATTAACGATGCATGTTGGCCTCTCAGTATCCACGTTGGATGATGCGTGATTTAAAGAGGAACCTCAGGCTTATTCCGCACACAAAATGGAGACCCCCATCAAGCTAAAGTGTGCAAAGACGGAGGCAGCGTTCACGGGCTTCATCTCAAATCAAAGGCTGAAAAATATTTGCCTAAACAATGACATTTTGTGCCTCGAAGCGGTCTGAATGGTGCTTGGGCGAAGGCTTTGTTTCTCAAGCAACAAAACGAAAGCGAATTCTGACATCTCATCAAGATTCTTGGCATCATTGCTAGATTTGAACACTCCAAAGGTGAGGTGTCTGGTTTTACTGCGAATGGTGTTTGTTGTTATGGTGTTGGAGGAGGATCTGGACGTGGTGGCAATGGCGAGGCTCAGAGTGGGGATACCTTTCCTGGACAACATGAACAAAATGTTTCAACAGGGAGTTCCGATGGATTGGTAGCCGTTCATTATGGACGTTGAAGAAGAGAAGTTGGCTCGCCATAGACACTGGGCTGCAATCGAAGCTGATTTCCTATGCAAACGGCTGGGAGTGGTCGAGGTGGAAGGTCTCCAATGGTACAGAGAATTCACAGACCTGGTAGAATCGATGAGCTTCTGTAATGTCCCCATTATTTTGCGAGCATCAGAGTCATTGGATTAGCCTATTATGTCGATCCTCGTAGGCTAGTGGGTCTGGATAGAGGATCACTTGAACGAGCACTTGGTCGGTTAAAGGCAGTATTGGTATCCGAAGTCGGTGACATGGTGAATTTGCGCGTTTGGTGTGTAATTGGAGCTTAAAATATTGATCATCACCACTTATTTCACTTACTCAGGCTTGGGGACCATGTGTCTATTTGTTAAAGGGGTCACTTTATATTTTGCTGTTACTATTCACTGATAAAGTGAAAAAAAGAAATAACTTAAGTGAATAGTGTTTTTTAATGAATAGTGATTTCAAGTGAAAATTATAAAAGGAGAAGAGAAAGTTCGAACTTCTCATGCATGATGATATTTTGTTGAATGAAACTTGAGAGTTGGAGATTGTGGAAGAGAGAAACTAGGGTTTCTCAATTTCAGCAGTGGGTAAGCCTGGTTTGGGCTTGTAGTTAGGATTTGGCATCTTGAAGGTGTGAAAGACCACCCTAAAGTGCTGGTTATTTTCTTGTTGCTGCATTTTGGAGCTCGAATCTGCTGGTTATAAGTTGTTGAAGTCATCTATTGGAAGGGTATTTGATTGTAGAGACTCCATACGCCATCCTGAAGGTGTTGTTTGCATTTTATGAAGTTTTTGAGAGCTGATTTGATCACCTACAGCCAGCCGCTATCATGTGAGGGTTTCTACATCTTCTAGTAAGAAAAACGCCTTCATATTGTTGCTGCTTTCTTTCCTAAAAGGGGCGCCCTCTTATTTAGAAGCTTTTTCATCAAGAAATCGGTAGGGGAAGTTTGTCATTTAATTTGTATGAGCATTTTGGTGGGCGCGGGTACTATAGCAAGCACTGTTCACAGTGATTTTGGCTGTAAGTTAAAATCTATGTTATTTGATGTATCCGTTGAAACCTAATGAAAGTTATATTTTGGACGCAATCTATTATGTATGAAGAGAGTGTCTTGGCAATTAAATCAAGTCATTATTTGAGTTGTCATATTAGTTTAGTATATCTTGTGTTCCCATTATTGTTAAATTTATGTATATCATTGGCATTAATCATCAAACACGAGTAACACAAGAAAGACAAACACCAACACCCTAATCAGACCTACAAGCACCGTGAAATCATTGCAGTAGAGGCTCGTGTTGGTTTCAAAAGAGAATTTCAAGAATTAAATTGGGGGTTTTTGAGTCAAGTCCAGTTTGGCTCATCACAGCTTCTATGACGAGGACGACTGACTACACAAAGTGATGTCTGGCAGAAGTCTTGCGGGTAGTGGTTGGACGAACAGTAGGGTAGGAAGCTAGAATATAAACTGTTTTTGTATTTCAAGAAAAACCAATGGCTGGCTTGGCCCAAACGCATAAGAAACCATAGTTGTATTTTTTATCGTTATTAATATATGCATCTTGTCTGCATTTTACTTATCAAAAATAAATAAAAAATTAATTGAGGCTAAAATTAAAATAAAATCTATTAAACCAACATGAACCAACAGCACAAAGAAAAACCTAGAACGGGAAGTAATTTGCACCTCAGTCTATGAATAATGACTACCGCAAATAAAAAAGTACAATCCCGACTAACATGTGACTACCTTATATAAAGGAAAATGGCACTCCCAAAAAACTCTCAACCTTACAAAACCCTTATGTGAGTCATAGCATGCAAAAAGCCTCCTTTGAGCAGCCATAATACCCACCATGTGGCCTCTGCATCCTCAACATGTGCAAGGCATATCTCTCTACCTCCTAGAGCTTTTGTTTTGTCTCCCAATGACTGTGATGAAAACCCTTCTAACTCCTCTCATTCCCACAATGCTTTGACATCGGATTAAGGCCTCTTTCAAGCCGCCTCCTAGTCCTTCAAGGATGTTTTAACAATATCCAAATCTCTAACAATGACTTCCAAAGATGAGCATGGGGGCATCACAAGTACTGATGACACTATGGTTAAGGAACAATCCACTAACCATGCTCAAGGAGATATGTTGAATTCTGCATAAAGGCTTCTTTGCATAGATGGAAGGAAACTATGGGTTCGAGGAGCAAAAGTATGGAGATCAATTGACTAACCAAAACCAAACCAAAAGATTTTTTCCAAAAATCAGATTTCATTTCAAAAGCAATCTTTGACAACAAGGGTGTTCATTTGGTCAAAAGTAATTTAAAATGTCTAGCAATCATAGGAAAGTTCCAAAGCTTATGGCCAAGTTTGAAAGGTTTGCACAAGTGCTTAACCACGAAATGGAAATAGTTAGTTAACGATCCACTAGATATTCTCACCTACACAGAGGGCTTCTTCATCATCCGCTACGAAACTAACAAAGACAAGGATGCGACTATAAATTCTAGGGGCCTTGGTTTTAGGAGAAACAATTCCTATGCTTAAAGCTCCCGTTCCCCTCTTTCGACCCCACTAATGACTCCTTCGCCACAATTCAACTGTGTGTCCACCCTGCCAACCTTCTACTACAATTCTATCATGACTCGAGGCTACGAACCATCAAAAACTTATTTAAGGAATTCCTTCATGCTTCCAAGGATACTAAATATCTTTATTGCACCACTTGCAAAGATTTGTGTTGAGAATTTGTGATGGACCTTGAAAAGGTACTTCTAAAATCAATATCATTGAAGAACCACAAATACTGTTGGTCTCAAATATTATAGTATGTGAACATTCCATCCAAATGTTAAAGGCTAGTGCTTCAATTCAATAAGGCAACAAGACTATCTAGTAGCAAGGGGCCAAAATCCATCACTGCGTTGAATTGGGCTTGACTCAAATGATGCTCCAATCCTCTTAACCACTTGGTGAACAACCAAAGTGGATCTCCTCTAGCTTGACTAATGGAAATCTGGTTGATCCCAAGGTGCTCCCTAGAGCGTCCCCCACAAATCTGGAGATATCTCTAGGGCGAAAGAAACGTCAACTGCCACACATCATGAATCAATTCGATCTCCAACAAAATCCTTTAGAACAAATCACATGTCCATGGACAAGGAGTATTGATCAATCTTTCAAAAGAAAAAAGATTCCTCCAGAAAAGGAAAGATTACTCATACTATTACCCTTTGCTCACATGAAGATAGGAGTGGTGAAAATCATAGTTCGTAATCGTTTCAGTGTCCTATCAAATGGAATTTTGTATTGGCTCCCATTTTTTAAGGGTCTGAAGTCTCTTTTTTCGGCTGTTTTTTCATCTTACAAAATGGGTATGGGCCCTTTCCCTCTTCTCCATCAAAAATAAACAATGTCTTTAATTGAATATTCAATTTGTATATATCCTTCAAGTTGGATGCATTTCCCTAAAAATTCAAGCATTATTGTTCATAAATCTAATAAAAATCAAGTTACCAAGCATGTGTGTGAAGACAATAATACAGGAAATTTCTTAAAATTTAAGACATCTTCATGCTCAAGTCTAGGACGCTTGTTGCCTGATCAGTCTTCACGTGCAACAAAAATTATAGCAGGTAGACAATTTAAATTACTTGACCATATGGCATAGTTCCATAAAATTGCCTTGACTGCAGCATTCTTATAGTTCAATAGATGCATTATTTTTTTAAAGGCAAACAAGAGACAATATATATTTGCTTTTAATTCCCATAGATTTACAATATCTTATTGTATCAACACGCAAGTACTAATTGTAGTAGAGTAATTCTACACATTGAGTTACAAAGTTGCAGAAAATTGATAGTTTATTTTTTATCTAATTTTATAGATTTTAACAACAGAAAACATCAAATTTTCAACACGCCAAGTCACTGAGTTTTAAAAGCTAGGAATACCATACCCATACTGAAGTAATTGTAAAATACCCCTTCATAGGAAACAAAAGTATTAGACAATGTGCCATCTTGAATCCCATCCTGCATGACAAGTAAAAATTATGCTTATTTTTGGTTCAAGAATAAATATATAAACTAGAAATTAAATGTATAGGGAGATATCCAGGATACAAAACCTACATTTTGCCAAAACAGTTCATAGCCTGAATCTGGAAATAATATACCAAGATTACATGACCTTTCTTGTTATGAATTCAGCATTTTATTTGGATATTTAAAGTCTTCAATAGGATTTCATGTGTTGACCTTGGATTATATTATATATTTCATCAAGGAGTCTCAATGAAAGACATGATTATGTCCAACCCAAAAGCTATTGTTATTCAGCAATGAGAAGATGACCTACATAATCTCACCAAAAGTAGACCATTCTCTATTTTGCACCACATGAAACTATCAATAGTGGATGGTTGTCAATATAGTTACCAACAGAAGTATTGCATTAGTGACAATATTATCTTTGGATGGTATTATGTTCTCAACAATCTAGCAAAGTTTTTATTCTACCACTCTACCAATCTATCTTCATTATTGCAACAAAGAACATTATTGTATTATTATTAAAAATAACCTGAAATAATTCTGGGGCATGAAAAACCAAAATCATAAAGAAAATAAATATTGTCCTTAGCACACTATTGTCTGAAAAGCCAATATTAGTTGTGATAAACATGTACAAATGGCACGTGAAACAAAACAACACTGGTAAGGATTAATACGTGTTTTCTGATAAAAAAGGATGTAAAGTGAATTATATATATAGAGTGACCTGGCACCAGTTGACCATAAAAGCGCCCATAGTCTATCAAATAATTAAGTCATCTGAATCAAGCATAGATAGAAAGAAGGCTCTATAATACAGCTATCTAAGAAACACAAATAAACAAAAAGAGATATAAAAAGAATTCTATATATAGAGTGTCTTCGCACTTATTGGCCACAAAAGTCCCATAGTCTATCAAATAATTAATTCATATGAATCCAGCATAGATAGAAAGAAAGTTTATGGTATAGCTATCTGAGAAACATAAAAGACATTTATTTGCTATCTTTGCCCAAATAACATTTGTTTGAGCGTGCCATCTAATGCCTCAACAACATAACACATCATTTGCAAACATGATTTGAGACTTTCTACCTGATTTTATATTACCTGCCAATATAATTTTAAAAAAGATTTACAGCCAGACCTTTAAACTTGGCAGAAACAAAAACATACCATGTATCTGTTATAGCAATGCAGATGGATAAAGTCGCATAAACCCATCTAAAGGCAAGGATGTATTATCCTAACATTTTATTCAATGGCCACTATACAAAAAGAAAACCTCTATCCCCACGTCAGGTTGATCCAAGCTAGTGGCCAACCCTCTCTCTCTCTCTCTCTCTGACACAGATATGCATACATATATCTGTATAATCTTAATAATTTTGCAATGGTTGTTTTCTTTGAAATCATAATCATATGAAATCAACTTCTGTATTTTCATTCTCATCTAGAATCTCATTTAAAACTGGATATTTAAACCTAATGCTATTGCTAATAAATAAAGTTCACATTTATTTCAGACGAAGATCTAAAGCTTGCACCTATTTCACCTAACAAAATTTGTGCATTTAACAACCCAGACAAGATAGCCTGAACAGTTATATACAAACAATTAAAACCAAACAACCATGCTATTAGGTTATATAACCTGAATTCTTATATAGTAGTTACATTATCATTCTGTAAGGAAACAGAATAAAAAGAGGATAGGTTTGAAGTTCAACAAATTTTCCTTTATTTCAGGTCCTTAATTTACAGACAAGAAGGAAAATTGTCCACTTAATAACTAAAACAAATAAGTTAATAAATACACCAACCTGAGGAATTGAAGTTTGTTGACGTGGCTTGAGTGCATAGGGCAATTCTATTTTTTTCCCATCTGCTGTTGTCATGACCACCTGCCAACTGCTTAATAGCAAAAATGGAAGTTTATTGTTCAGAAAAGCATGTCCTCAAACAAAAATGTTTCTTCATTATGATTTCAACAAAGACGTATGTGTGTCTATTATTAATCCATGATATAATCAATAGACATAAAGGTTTCATTTAAAGGAATAAAAGGTTAACAACCCTGATAGAAGATTATTCACAACCTTTGGTGTCACTTTCAATAACTCAAACAGAAGGAAGAGGAATAAAGGAGGAATAAAGGAATGATCAACTTTTCTTCAAGAATAGGTGAAATAAACAAAAGTAAGTGCATCATATAATATAATATTAAGCATAGAGGATAAATGTTCTCTGCTTGAAAGCATAGATAACCACTTACACATCAATGTATAGTACAATTAGAATTCTAATTAATTGAAAAATTAACAAAAATACATCAAAAAGCCAATAATGGATGCAAGTGAACCACAACCTATTTCCATCGGCTTTGGTTTTCAAGAGTAAACACTACGAGATATGAAATATATTTTATCCCTGATGTGTAGTCAACCATAGTTAGAGCCAAGGAAATAACTAGTTTATATCTACAAGGAGATGCCGTTTTAGGCAGTGACAAGAAAATAAACTTTTATGGGTTTTTTTGGGCCTTTTCCAACGGTGACGGCTATTTTTATGTCATGTCCCCAATTTGGGGCCTCTTTCCAATTGGCGGGAAAAAGAGCATTTTTAAATGCTAGTTTGAAAATAATAATAATCCTTAAATTAAATAAATAATAATAATTATATTTAACAATAATATTAAATAATCCTAATACTATTAAATTTGAATTATTGAATAATAATATTTAAATTTAATTATTGGTGGCCGACCCATTTGGGAAGGCAGTGCTAATTTCCTATTTATATGAGCTCAGGCCATTGTGGTGATCATCGATTTGGAGAAATGGAATTTGGATTCTTTGGGACGAAAACCCCAGTTGAATTACTCCTTGGTGGGACAAAACCCTCGCCAAGAGATCTTGAGCTTCACCTTCCTACAATCATGATTTGATTGCATTTCCACAAATCAACATTCATCAAGGCGCTATCACTGAAGACACTCCCCGACAAAGGCCTCCTCACAGATTTGTGTCGCGGTTTATATCTCCAGAGGAGAACACGAGCTTACATCCCACGCACGCGAGAATCACCGAGAGTTTGTGTGAATGGTGGTAGAGCCACCAGGGCTGCGTCACCAATCGGGTTGCTAAGGAGGAGAGATTTGCACATAGAGGCATCATGAGTATGACATACGGTGGAGAACTCCGTCCACTGGCACAGGATTATCAAATGAAGAGTTATTCTTGATACATCTAAGTAACACGGGACTTTGTAAGTAGCCGCTAACAACTCGTCACCATCCGAGACATCCTGGCCGATAGTCTTTGTTCGGCTATGCATCTAGCTTGCGATTTCGGTCTATTCATATATTTTATTCAGCTGCTACTATGGATCGATATTTTGAAGCTAAGTGGTGGATTGATATTTTGAAGCTAAGTAGTGTTGGACACCATTTCATGTAATCGGGGCCTACTTGTAATTTTCAAAATAATATAAGCTTGAATTGCCTATTTCAGTTAATGTTTGTGTTTCAATTTGGGAATTTTGAACAAGTTCGTTTCTAGCAATTTGGAAGTTTTGGGCTTTATTATCTTGATCTTTATATCTATGTGCACGGGTTCTTGTCTAAGTCTTTATCAGTGCAGAAGCTTGTATTGGAAGTCTCTGTTTTCAAAATTAATGATAATCGGGCCTAGAACTTATCGTCACAAATTACAGTGTTTATAATTTTCGGCTGGTATTTTTTTGTGTAATTGATCCAAGTCTTTGACAGTGGTATTAGAGCCTGAATCCTGCCAACCTGCGGGTTTGTCTTCCTTTGACGCATAAAGATCTACATTGGATGGGAGAAATAACATGGATTGGAGATGTACATTACCTAAATTCTTACCTAGTGTGGACGACATAGACCATGTCAAAGAGTTGTTGTTGAAAGCACGAAAAAAGATAGAAGAGTATAAGTCCGAAGCCCCCAAAATCTTGGACCAATACCAGAGCTTGTTAGATGATGCAAAGGCTTGTATTCCCCTTGATGAGTACTTAAGAGCACACGAGTCCCTCTACCCCCACAAAAAGAGACTTTATGACTACATAAGGTGAAAGAAGAAAGAAGAGGAAGATTCAAAAACTGCCAGGGAAGAGATTAAAGGGCCAAAGCCAGAAGAATCCATCTTGAAACAAGAAGAGCCCAAGGTGATGGAACTTGAGCCGAACACGCAAAAGAGGAAGTTGTAGAAGTGATTGAGTCCCTTGAAGATGTTGAAGTGGAGTTGGAAGCGGAGAAGATTTCAGCTATGCATGAGGGGGACAAAGAAGACATGATGATAATAGATGAGGAAGAAGGATCAGAGTTTCAAGTTGATCAACAGGAGGACACCTCAATGACAAAAGACTGTATTGCCCAAGTTACATCAACCCAAGCCCAAGAATTGTAGGCCTATATGGGAAACCCTGTGATTATGCACTCGGATTACATGAAGGAGGTCCAAGAAAATTTTACACTCCTTTGTTCCAAGGATGATCAGATCATTGATGGAGTTTGGATGGGAGATATTTATCTCGTCTTGAGGTTGCATAGCAGTATTCTGCAACAAGGCATGCTGGAGGAAATTGATGACATGGGAATTTGTATAATTGTTGAAGTGCCTCACGATATGCTACAGAAGAGCAATGACGCAAGCGATGGTTACATCAAAGTAGCCCAACTGAATGGTGGAGCAGTGACTTCCAGATTGATACGGGATCTTGGTATACAAGCGCGAATTGCTTGAGGACGAGCAATTTTCGGGATGGGAGAACTTTCATGTCCCCAATTTGGGGCCTCTTTCCAATTGGCGGGAAAAAGAACGTTTTTAACTGCTAATTTGAAAATAATATTAAAATAATAATAATCCTTAAATTCACTAAATAATAATAATTATATTTAATAATAATATTAAATAATCCTAATACTATTAAATTTCAATTTATTGAATAATAATATTTAAATTTAATTATTGGTGGCCGACCCATTTGGGAAGGTGGTGCTAATTTCCTATTTATCCAAGCTCAAGCCATTGTGGTGATCATCGATTTGGAGAAACAGAATTTAGATTCTCTGGGATGAAAACCCCAGTTGAATTACTCCTTGGTGGGACAAAACCCTCACCAAGAGATCTTGAGCCTCACCTTCCTAGAGACGTGATTTGATTGCATTTCCATAGATTGACATCCATCAAGGCGCTATCACTGAAGACACTCCCCGACAAAGGCCTCCTCACAGATTTGTGTCGCAGTTTATATCTCCAGAGGAGAACACGAGCTTGCATCCCATGCACGGGAGAATCACCAGGAGTTTGCGTGAATGGTGGTAGAGCCACTAGGGCCGTGTTACCACTCGGGTTGCTAAGGAGTCGAGATTTGTGCACGAAGGCATCATGAGTATGACTTAGGTGGAGAACTCTGTCCACTGGCACAGGATTATCAAATGAAGAGTTATTCTTGATACATCTGAGTAACATGGGACTTTGTAAGTAGCCACTGACAGCTCGTCACTACCCAAGACATCCTGGCCGATAGTCTCTATTCAGCTATGCATCTGGCTTGCGATTTGGGTCCATTCATATATTTTATTCAGCTGCTACTATGGATCGATATTCTAAAGCTAAGTGGTGGATAGATATTTTAAAGCTCAGTGGTGGATCGATATTCTAAAGCTAAGTGGTGGATCGATATTCTAAAGCTAAGTAGTGTTGGATTCCATTTCATGTAATCAAGGCCTACTTGTAATTTTCAGAATAATACAAGCTTGAATCGCCTGTTTCAATTAACGTTTGTGTTTCAATCTGGGACTTCTGAACAAGTTTGTTTCCAATAGTTTGGAAGTTTTGGGCTTTATTATCTTGATCTTTATATCTGTGTGCGCGGGTTCTTGTCTAAGTCTTTATCAGTGCAGAAGCTTGTATTGGGAGTCTCTGTTTTCAAAATTAATGATAATCGGGCTTGGAACTTATCGTTGCAAATTATAGTGTTTATAATTTTCAGCTGGTATTTTTCTGTGTAATTGATCCAAGTCTCTCACATTTTACTAACTATTTTTAGTAAGTTCTAGTTGAGCTTCATTTGGTCCAGTTTGGTGATTTGACTCGCTCATTATTTTTAATAAGTGTTATTTTTAGTACCTGATCTTGGCTCCATTCATCAAGCAGCTCGATGCAGAGTTTTCTAATTTTGACAGTAGTGAGTTCTCTCGGTGGTCGGTTTAATATTTGTTTAATTGCCACTTAAGTGTACAATGTTGCTATTTAACTTAAGTGAAGAGGGCGTGGTTCATAAGAGGCCCCCTTGGCCTAGTCAAGTAACGTTGTTTTTAAAAAGGGGCCAATGTTTATTTTATGTGATGCTTAGAAAGGAGGATTATTTATCATTTTGCAAGGCTTAATTTGTGCCCCAAAAGGTGAACAACCCCCTTGGGGAGAATTTCATGAAATTTCAAAAAAAGTTTTAAGTTTAATGTAAATTTTGGAGAGCTAGAAAAGGTTGTGGCTTTTGGAAGGAAAACAGGAGTTTGAAAATTGTGTTTCCCTAATTTCCCCCTTTCTCTATTTATTCCCTTTGGAGCTCTCATTTGGGGATGCAAGCTTTGACAACATAAGGATACTCTATCAGATTGTTTCCAGATTTCCTACATCATTGGTTGAGGACAAAATCCCTCTTCTTTGGAATCAGGACCAACCATGTGGATTTGCAATGTTCCATACATTCAGCAAGAGCTGTCAAGTGAGTTTCATGGTCACTATAGATTGACCAATCATCAAGGAATGCTTTAAAATTCCCCGTTGACATCTTGTAAAAGATGTAGAGAATTATTTTGTGGAAAGTAACTGAAGCCTTGCATTACTATGCTTACTTGATTATACCTGGAGAAGCCACCCATAAAGGAATAGAGTTCATGACCCGCCACTTCCTAAGGATTGAATCAATGAAAGGGATTAGAAACAAATCTTTGATAGTAAAATGTGTTCAGGCTTTTGAAGTTTACACATATTTAGATGTGTTTAGATTTCCTTTCAATGATATGACAATTAGGCAAACCTAATCACTGATTTTTACTTTGAAGATTATACCTGCCTCCAACATTTTTGTATTCCTTCTTGGACTTTCATTGCATAATTCTTGTTCATTTTATATGGTCGTTTCCATACGGCTTGTGCTCCTATTACTAAAGGAATTTTGTGTACACAAAATTTTGGTGGTATTCCCTTCAGATATTTGTATGTCCATTCGAAAGTATTTTTGTACATAAATTTTTTGAATGTGGCAGTTTTAAGTGTGGGTCCCAATCATCTCCTACATTGATGTAGGAGCATCCATTGCGCTTGGCTATCCTATATCAACAAAAAAGGTTAATTTTCAATTGAGCCATTTTGGATTGTTGAAGTAAGTTAATTTTGGCTTGAACTCATGTTGTTGGATGGCAAATGATTTATTTTTGAATAATTAAATTTGCCAAATATTTTCCTTGCTCATTGACAAGTTGGCTTGTGGGGTGAAAAAGTAAGGAAAACAAATTAAATCTTTAATTGCAAATTATTTCAAAAGATTATTGGGAATTTGGATTTTTGAAATTGAGGAGTTACAAAACCTCATCATGATCCCTAAAAAGTAGGGACTGGAGAAGTGGAAGCCCAGGACTTGCCTTGATTTTTTGCTTTTTTAGGAGTTAAAGGTGGAGAATAAAAACTGCAGCATCCTATCTTTGACAAGGCTGCTAGAAATGGGTTTTTAATGATTTTTAATTAATTTTTGAAGGTTTCAATGTGCAGCAACAGCAAGGGTCGTGCCATATTGGAGAGGCCAAATAAAGCATATGAAATTAATTCTGTGACAAAAGGAGTTAAGCAACAAGAAACCCAGTTTTCATGGAAAAGTTTTAAAAGAGAAATTTTGGGAAGAGAAAAGGGGAGGCGTAGCATTCTTGGAGAAGCCTCATGGATGTTTTTTTTTTTGCAGGTTGTGACAGATTTTTATCAGTCCATTAAGTTTTTAGATGAATAGGTAGAAATAGAATTTACAAGAGTTACATGTGGAGTTGAGGTGTTGGAATCAGGATATGTTTTCCAAAGCTCACAAGATTGAGCATGGATTGTGTTTGGATGTTTTCCTATTAGAATATCAGATGTTGTAAGGATTTATTTGCTGCTCATCAGTCCAATGATGACTGAAAATTAAGTTGTAATCAACTTCCTTTAACTAAGTAATTTAATGTTTTCTTGTGCGAACAAATTGTGGAGTTTAATTTGCAAGTTCTTGATTTCTAATTTAAGTTTTTGTTGTGAGATATTTTGGAGAGGGTTTAGAGTGTATGAAGCGTTTGATTTTAGATTTGAAGAGTATGATTCTCCCTTTACATCATACATGATCACATGGGAGCTACCTTCATCTCCTAGGTTTAATCTCGTTGTTGGTTCCTTGTACTTTATTATCTTGTCTTGTTAAAGACATGGGTCGGTGTATTGTCTAATTTGGCAAGTCCTTCCTTGTACTCCTCATACTCAGAAGGGAACATATTGCAATCATGTTGGAATATTTCATAATCTTCTGATTACCGATGAAAATTTTTGCTTAAGAAGCTAGTTTCATCCTTTGAACAATATTGGAGATCAAGTACTCCATCATTCGGCTCCATGAAATCTTTTTCCTATGTTTCTCCTCCATCCGACTTTGAATCAAAGGAAGCAACCTCCTTGCTCACTACCTGATCTCTAGAGTTGATGATGTATTTTCTTCCTTTATTTTCTATTGACAGGTTATTCTACTTCTAGTTGTGATCAACCTTGGCTACTATCACCCTTCCTCTACCCAATAGTGCATCATAAGCTTTTTTCTCTAAGGAGATAACCACAAAGTTTTACAAGAATTGTTGAGTCTCAACCGTTACCTTTTGTGCCATTAGTATTCCCAATGGCACCATCCCATGTTGATATGCTCCTACCAGTTGGAAGGTTTGTGGCCAGAGGGTTGGTTTCCCTAGGCATTTCCATGTATCTTCTAGCAATACATTTACTCCCAATCCTTTGTTGACAATTATATTTCTCAAAATTTTCCCCAAGATTTGCATATGCACAACGGCCAATTTCTTCCCCATGTTTAATGCCAGTAGCATCAAATCAATGACTTGCTCCCCATGCGATGGTGGTTCTATTATTATGTTTGCACTTGTACATTCTTGTTTTTTATTTTGGTCAACCCCCACTATATTAGTGATTGCTACTCTCAGTTGTGGCACACTGTGTAAGAGATCTACTATTCTTAAAGGTTTAGTGGTTTGTAACAACGTCCTTGCAATATTTTTATCAGATTCCAATTATGTAGAGGTACTTGTTATTTCATTGGAACTCCTTTGTTTCTTCGCCATGGATTGTTCCATTTTCGCCTTTGCTTTTTGGAGCCTACATTTCTTTGTACAAGGGTCTAGATATGCAGTCTTCTTGGTTTGTGCTCTGGTGACAACCGAAACTACCTTATCTTGTCCTTCCACGTTTATCATATTAATGTTGCCCTTTTTAGGATAGTCTATCTTCATGGTCACCTAGTCCACACCACTTGCATAGCATTCTTGCCTTGTTTTGATCACTTTGACATTCTCTAGCAAAAGGTAACATTCATTGCATTTTTAGCATTTGTAAGAACTCTTCTTGCCCTTAGTTTTTTGTCTCTCTCCCAATGAATTTGCAGGCAATGCAAAAAGCATGAAAGCGTATAATGAACTGAAATAGCTAGGAAATAAATCAAAGGCCTGCAATTATATTTATTATCAGATGATCATTTACAAGACTTTAATTCCACTTTCACCACTGTAGTAAGCCCTGTTGGCTCACAACTAGTTTCACAGACTTGCTGGTGTAATTTTCTGATCTGGGTGTTGTTAGTTTTTTTATTTTGGGTTTTGGAATACAAATATTCAATAAGCATATACATGTAACCGACTAATTGCAGCAAAAATATATAGATAATGCTCCATCAAAACACTTGTAGCTGATCATTAAATATTAAATATGCAAATCATTTACAAATGACAGCATGACTTGGAATTCAAACTTCTTAAAATCTGAAACCTGGAGATTGTGAGAAATTTGTGAAACCTCCAATTTGATGACGTGGTTGCACAATATTAATTTCTACCAACGTTAATTACTGCACTCTGATAAATCTGACCCAGCTGCCACCATTAGCTCAGATTTCAGTCCATAAAACCAAATGCCCTAGCCCAGGGAAATGACGCCTTCATCTTTGACTGTATGGCTAGCTCCCAGCCTGAACTTTACGGCCAATGTTTGCTTGAAATGTGCCCAGCTGTAGATTATTTCAAGTTTAAATAGCTTCAATCAAAATTCTCTGAAATATATCTTCTTTTTACCCACCAAATTTATCTCCAAACTTGCATAATAAAAACCCCTTCTTTGGCTGGGTGATTCCTGTTGGCTCTATGCAGCAAAGAATGCTTGATTTCTGAGTGATAATGGCTGCCAAAATAAATCTACAGATCTGCAACATATAATATCCTCCCAATGGTTAACTATAAACCTCTATTCTGCAATGAACGTCCCACCAACCCCTTGTATCAATTTCTCTCAAATGCTTCAACACTATAACAGGTACTGTAGCAACAGAAAAAAGCTTGTAATCTGCTTTTTAATGGCTAACAATGATGAATCTTCAGGTCTGTACTTGATAGTCCTTCAATAATCTCCAAACCCTAGATAAATTTTTCACCTTTAAGCACAATAGAACTTTTGGATGAAGCTCTCCCGAATGCCAAATTCAATGGATATCTTACCACCTCAAATGGCTGCAACACTGAAGAGTGAACGTTCTCCAATGCTCAAAGAATGAAACCCTTGGCTTCTTCCTCTCAGACAATTTTCACCAAAACCAATGCTCAATCAAATGAATAACTCTCTTTCCCAAGGCAAATATATAAGCTTTCCTCTAGAAGTCGATTTCTCCAAAAAAGCACATTTTAAATAATAATTAAATGTCATCATCTTAATGTCATTTAATATTTCATCTTTACCTTGGGATAGGCGCCCATATTTTTAAATACTCAATTGGCCCCCTTTTAATGATGAATTGACCCTTCCTTTATAAAGTTAAGTTATAACTTTATAATGACTCCTTTTAATAATTAAATATTATTTGAGCCAATTAAACTTTAATATCTCCTTCAATATTTGACATTTCATTGAACCGTCTGAAACCGGGGTCAACTCTAGATATACCCATACGACTAACTACCTTACTAAAAATAGTAAGGGTCCCTCTCAACCAACCTCTGGCTTACTATAAATAGTAAGCATAGCAAACAAAGCCCTGGAATCCTCAAACGAAAGCCAAAACTGGTAATTACTGAACACTGGAGATGATGCGATCCTCAGAAGACCCCCTAACCATCCTCATTAGCCTACGAGGGTCAGAATTATAGGCTAAACCATCCACAAACATGAGCATGCTAAAAAGGGGACATTGCAGCATCGTATCATGGGTCGTCCTTTGGCATCGTACTAGAGTCTACTTCTCACCTCACTGTTATTGTTAAACAAATTATTGTTCCCTCTCCTATTATGGTATCCACTAGGTGATAATGTTGTTCTATTGTTTTGGAGACATATTTGGTGGGGTAGATTGTTCACCTTGTGTAAAGAACACTTGTGTGCTTCTTATTTTCAAGTTGTGTGGGCACTCCTTGATAGAATGCCTAAAAACTTGGCAGATGTCACAAAACAATTTCTTATGGCAATTTATTTTAATATGACCCTCATTTTTACATTCAGTAAATCACAGGTCCTTATTTTCTTTGGTGGTTTCTTTCTCTGCTTTCAGTTCCTTCATCATTCTCATCATATCCCTTCTCAAGGCTTGGACAATCTTAGATTCATTATGACTACTTTCGTTTGAACTCTTATCTTCTTCTATCTTTCTCTTCCCTCAAGAAGATGTTTTATCCTCACTCTCCGTATCCATTGCTCGAATATAAGCATCGGCATAGGAGGGTGGCACAACTTTCATCTTTTTCCTTGGTGAAGAAATTAACCCTTCGATGAACCAAAGTAGCAGTTAGTCACAAAATCAAACTTCTATGTTGTTTTACTAGAGATAAGTTTTTCAAAGTTCTGAAAATACAAATTCAATCAATGAAAAATAAATACATTAGAAACAACTAATAAGTGTTCAAATCTTCAAATTTGAGAAATTTCCCATCTAAGAACTTAGATTTGAATGGTTGGCACTTAATGAGAAACAAATAAACCAAAGTAGCAGTCAGTCACAAAACAAAATTTCTGCGTTGTTTGAACAAAGATAAGTTTTTCAATGCTTTACAAATACAAAGTCAATTAATAAAAAGTATACACATTAGAATCAACTAATAAGTGTTCAAATCTTGAAACAAGGGTAGATGATAAAGGACCAAAACAAATTCATATAAAAATCTGCTAATCGTCCTTAAGTTGGAAGTTCACAAATGATAAGTATTTCACAGTTCTAAAAATACAAAGTCAATTAATGAAAAATAAATACATTAGAAACAAATAATAAGTGTTCAAATCTTGAAACAAGGACAGATAATAAAGGGCTAAAGCAAATTCATAAAAGTTTCAGCTAATGGTTCTTAGGTTGGAAGTTCAAAGGATATTTCCTATGCTCCCCCAAGTTTTGGTGTCGGGGACGGAGGGACGTGTTTCTGGTATGGAGGTACTTTTGGGTCATTTTTTAGGGAACAGCAGGGGACGGCTATTAAAAATAGGGAAATTTTAAAGAATATAGAGAAATTTCAAATATTCATATCATAACATTGATAAAGCATTCATCATAGACATTGTAGAAGATTAATACATAACATTAAACTTGAATTGAGATTTCATATGAGAATTGACAAACAAATTAACAAAATTCAAATGCTTTCATTGTCAATGTGCATACATATTAAATAAGAATTATAACTAAATGCCCAAAGGCTCCATGTTTCAACTTTAAAATGACAAAAACATAGAAAATATATGGCTGTCCCTAATCAACAAATGCAATTGGCAAGTTAGTATCAAGATTGGAGCTCAAGTTTAAGTCACTGTCAGATGCAACAATGGGGGGAAGTTTCCGAGGAGTCTCCAAGTCCCCAAAACGTTTCCGAGACAAGGATGGGGGTACTAGGGCAGGGGACGGGTCCTCATGGAGCACTGGATATTTCCAATCTAAGAAACTAGAATTGGATAGATGGCAGTTAGGGAGAAACAAATAAGCACCGCTAATGTAACTGCCAGTCACAAAATCAAATTTATATGTTGTTTCTAGAGAGATAACTTTTTGAAAGTTCTAAAAATATAGCTTAATTAAGAGATCCAGCTTACCTATCAAGCCGACAAATTGGACCACTAATCACCCTCATCAAGGAGCTCTTGATTGCTGACTTCCATGCAATTGGGAAGGACCCACCCTGTGAAAGACATTACAAGATGGTCATGTAGTGGGCATTGTGAATGAGAACCATATTTTAATTTCTAAAAGCAGCAAAGCTTAACGCTGAATCTGACAATAATCATGATATTCGATTTAGTCCCAGCCTCTGACCTTAATAAAATAAAAATCAGAAATATGCAAAGGATAGATATATCCTTGGGCAAAAGAGAAGTACCCACCCAGCCAAAACTTCGAGCCAGATCATTGCCTGTGCCAAGAGGAATAATTCCAATCGGTGGGATTGGTTTTCTGTTTTCCACATTAAGCTCCCCAATGCTTCCCAGAACCCATCCCACAGACCCATCACCACCTGCTACCTGCCCAACATTGACAAACTCATATGATATTTATTCATCCTTGGATGCCAGACTTGTTTCAACTAAATACTAGATAAATCTAGCACCTTAATAGGCTATCAAGAATCATAGGAAAAGTTGTCCACAGTGATCTACTTACCACAATCCGTATTCTTTTACGGGTTTCTTGAGCACAAGGGTCCCCAAAGCTGGCCAATTTCTCCAAACAACCCAGACCGTGATGAAGGAAATCTGAGGGTTTAACATTTGACAGGTCAAAGACCTGTCCAAACAAAAATAACACAGGGAACAAATCATGATAAATTGTTGCAAGCTCTTCATTCTATGCATTGAGATAATAGCTAGTTACTGCCAGTATATGTGCAACAGAAATGAAAATTATTAAAGATGTCTCCTTATGTTCAGATTCACAAAACAACATAGGCAGAAAACATTTGGCTAGCCCACAACTGCCACACTATAATAACAATCAGATTACAAAAATAAAATAGGAAATATATTTCCTGCGCTAATATCTCTTCAATTGGTTATTTATGAATAAGCTAAAACTTGCCAAACAAATCTTCTCCACAAAGAACAAAAACCTAGAGAGTTTATGTCTTCAAAATTCTTAACTTTTTATGCCAAAGAAATTACAAAAATTGCATTCAGAAGAAATCCTCAATTATTAACATTATGTGTGCAAGAAAAACAACTACTAAACACGTAGCAATTCTACACCAGCCACCTTTGTTTCTGTATACTCCTTAATCACTCAAAAACTGCTTTATAGGATAATTTAAGGTTGCTTCTTCTTCAGTTCTTTGTTCAGCTGATTAAAGAAATAATTTTACCGTTTAGATGAACAGTGCTAGGAAGGCTTTACAGGGGTGAATCAATCGGTGCCTTCGGTTACCTCTGACAAGATAAAGGAGTTGGACAATTTTTTAATGATCCAATTCATTCCCTCATCTTTCCACATAAGTTATGTTCACTTGAACCCAAGCTCTGCTTCTTTCCAACTATAGCTGTGCAGCAGTAAAAAGTCCACACTAACTAAAAGTACAAAGGACTTAATATCGGTCAGGACCCCATAATACACATCTCAAAAGGTAGCCCATAAAATGAAGTTTCCAACCAAAATCTACTTACACCGCTTTACCTTGACCCCTTTCCTAAAAACTATAAATAACACTTTCAGGTATTGTAAAATGGGGGGATGGGGGAAAAGCTTGTCTCTACTTTGAGGGGAGAAAAAAACATTTTCTCCGTGTATCACACCTCCCTAACGGAAAATTTAGCTATTTCACAGATGAGAGAACTTTCTACTCGCTATCTCCATTGAAAACCATTAAATCTTGCCTGGCAAGAGCCCTTCAGAACAGATCTGCAAGTACTATGGCTTATATCTTCTTGTTAAGTGAACCACGTCTTACAGTATTGTATCCTTAGGCATTTCGCCCCAAGAATAAGAGGCAAGAGTCTCCAATATGGCACTAAGTACTTTATGTCACCCTATGTCCAACACGGATAGTTTCAACAATTTCGCATCTTCTACTTTGACAACTAAATGTATGTGCACATTGTGCAGAGAAGGAGAGAGATCCAAACCAATGTCATTAGTTTGTTGCACAGAATGGGAGAAGCTCCATAAAAAATTAGTTTGATTTTTTCCTATGTTCCAGGTCCTTTTGGGGACGGGGACGGGGGGACGGCTGGGGACGCGTTTCCGGGACGTTTCCTAGGGGCCCATTTTTAGGGGACGGTAGGGGACGGCGACATACAAAATACATATATATATATATGATTTTTTCAAAATTTATTAATATATTATTGTATTATACACAGAGAGAGGGAAAGAGAGAGATATATGTCAATAAATTAATAATTGCTCACACCAATATAATAAATCGCGAGAGTAGTAGCAACTTGATTTTATAGAAGTCATTTTTTGTTCTGTAGAATTTGTTTGGCAACTTGATGCTTTCCTAAAAGGCAATTTTTATATGACATTGAGTTTAGATGCTTGATTTCTTTTATGGCTAAATGCTGCCACTTTAAACATAATATTTACTGATGAATTGTTTTTCTAAATTGGTGAGATTTACATTCTAATTCCAAGTATTTATCATTCCAAAATGTGAGTCCACTGTCCAGGCATCCTACATAATAAATGGAAATATAAAGAATGTCATGAACATGTCCCAGTCAGAACAGATGGAGCTATGGCGATGTGTTGTCAAAGGTTAGCAATGCCATTACTTTATGGCTCGAATGTTTTATGCCCATGGTTGATATTTTCATTGTTTTTTGAAGCATGTATACCCTTGATATTTGGATCTCTTTGATCCATAATCAATTTAATATTGGTCTTGAATGGGGTTTTATTATAACTGGAATGTTGAAGACTGATTAGATCGAGTTGAAATTGAAGGCATTCTTTGTGAGAATACATGATTGGAGTTAAGATATATTAGAACAATTTCTAATTTTTATGGTAAGCTAACAAAAAGGCACTATGTTACTCAGCTATAAAGCCAGAGGCAGAGATACTTGTTATCACAGAGACCCAAAAGTTGTAAACTACAAATAGATTTATCAACTATTTTGGTAATTAGCAGTACTAGATTTTTATGGTTGATGTATGTGAATTTTTCAGGCTGTGTGATCTGAAACATCAAAGGAAATATTGTTACGCAGTTTTCTCCACAAAGCTTGAAAAATTCAACTATTTTGGTTTTTAAAATGATATTCCATACAAAATGTTCTATAGGAGACTTGAAATTGCTCCAATCCAAAGTGAAACTCCAAAAAACCTGGACATTGTTTGCAAATAAGTAAAAACATACTTATTTCTGAAACGGAACATCCTATGGGATCGATCAAACTGCAAATATGGACCTCTGGAAAATCATAGCCTATGCACTCATAGAAGAGATTCTATGGAAGAGTTAAAAGGAAGATTGAAATGTCCCCTTTTGGGATGTTCCTTGATTTAGGCCTGCAAACCAATAATAAACACTAAAAACTGACATTAGCAATAACAAGTATCGATTTTATGGTTATATTCAAATTAACTCATAAAAAATTATAATATTGAGATCAATACTTCATAGCTAAATGCAGTGGATGTTAATTTCTATTTTTTCCTGGAAAATTTTATAGAAGTCATTTTTTGTTCTGTACAATTTGTTTGGCAACTTGATGCTTTCCTAAAAGGCAATTTTTATATGACATTGAGTTTAGATGCTTGATTTCTTTTATGGCTAAATGCTGCCACTTTAAAAATTGCCTTTAAAAAGATTAATAGGTGAAGACAAGCCAAACGCAGTTATAAAACGTTTTTTAAAAAGAAAAATGTGATTTTTATGTTCATATGCGCAGGGGACGGCAAGCCGTCCCCGGGGACAGCGAGGGACGTTCCCAACGTCCCCTGCCGTCCCCGGGGACGGGGGAACGTTCCCAGACGACAGGAAACGTCCCCTGCCGTTTCCTATTAATTTCTCAATTTTGGGGACGGCCGGGGACTGTCCCCGATGCGTCCCCCCGTCCCCGGGACGGATGGGGACGGGTAAGGGGGTTTTGGGGCAGGGGACGCGTCCCCGTGTAACACAGATTTTTTCCCTTGTACCCTAAGCTCTGTCTTTGCCAATTGTAACCAATCTGAATCCCTACTCACTCCTCATTGATGGGCAGACCTAACTTTGTAGTATTGTAAGACTTCTAAAGTTGTTTGTGCAAATTCTGTTGAATCCACTTCATACTTTTTACAAAACCTCATACTCAAATACATATAGAATTGCTATGAAGAAAAAGGTCCCATCGTACTGACTTTGTATGAATATTAATCGAAGTACTCCAATCCAAACACCAAGACAATTTATTAATTTAAGGAAGTAAAAATTAGAAATATCATAGTGAGTTTTGAATCTCAAAATCAAACAAAAATGTACATGTCAAACATACAGACCTTATAATGAAAATGATAAAAAAATATCGAGATAATGTTTTTGAAATGCCTTGACTCCAAAATATGGAGATAATTTATAAAAAATGAGTCAATTACAATTCCAAAAGTAATAATTGGAAACAGAGTACTTTTTATTAGCTGTTTCTCACAGCTTGGCGAATAAATACCCCGAAACTCCAGTACATGAATGAGGACAATGTCCTCGTCCCTGCGCCAATAAATTTTGGTGACTGAATTTACATAAAAAATAGCCGTACCGAGGGTGGGGTCCCATGGGGGTGCTTCAGGATCTATTTTTAAGGAGGAGGAGGTCTCATGAAGTCAAAAAAAAATTGCTACAAGATTAATTGGAATCTTTTCCTGAAGAATAGCAGCTCCTACCTCTTAGGACTGCAGATTTGAGGGGGTGAAAATGGGGTGGGGCTGGAGATTACTCCTACAGTTTAGCAATTTTATTTGCCATTTGTAAATCATCTCAACTTTTAAGCTTCCTTAAATTCCGAAACTTTAATTTTAAGCTGAACTCCACAGTAAATAAGTTGATGAGACCACCAGCTTCCTTAAAATCTGGAGCTTAATAGTTTAAGCTGAACTGCTCTACTAAGTTCATGGGGTCACCACCTTTAAAAACTTCCTAAAATTTCTCAGCAGCACCCATTGAAAGTTTTCAGGAAACCCCACTCCATGGGACCCCACCCTTATTCATTTACTGGCGGCTCCCAATTTAAATGGTGTCTGCATTTAACCCAGCGCTGGTTTGGAGCCGGGTGGGTTATTGCCCCGGAGCTACAGAAACCTTTTAAGCCCCAGCTCAGCTAGAGACGTCTATGCATAAGCAGTCTCCAGGTAATTATGGAATAGCAAATTAGCAAATCCTCCCCCAAAAAAGAAAAGACAATTAGCCCTAAGCCACATATAAAATAAATATCTATTAGAAATTTAAATCTGCATATATTTAATCACACACCCTATGTTTTTGTCCCAAGTTGTCCACCAGACGAAAAGAAGGCCTATGTACTACATATGCCTCTTTTCTTTTAAGGAGAAAGATTGCTCAATCATTCTACACTTTCAAGAAAAAGCACTCCTATGAAAGATTTTAACATAAGGAAGCGAGTAGAATGCTACATGATATAGGAAACACAAGAAGACTAATAAGGTTTAGAGTAACAAAATCGGCTAAGATGAAAATCGTAGCAAAGCACAAAAGTACCAGACATGATCATCAGAATAATATGTAAAAGGCCAAGGAATTTATCTAACCTGTTCTTCGCTGATAAGCTCCTGAAGTCTGGCCTTGAGCGCAGGGCCATGGTGGCCGCCGCTCTTCGAATTGATAAAAACGATAACGGCGGCTTCAGGCGCGGTACTGGTCTCGTCCCCACGATGGCGATCCGCATCATACACGAACTCCTTCTTTGTAACGGCCTCCATCATTGCATTTTTCAAATATTCAGGAATCAGCAATTTTTGCTTTAATTCGTCTTTGTTAACCCGAAATCCGCTAAGCCCGCAGCCATGGAGAGAATCGACGAGAGACGATCTGGCCGCTACCCGGTTCGTCTCGGCGTAGGATTCTTCAACTTCGGTGTTAAAGGGATCAAATCTTGGACCTCTCTGTCTTCCCTCTTCTTCCGTTGCCATTGTTTTCAGTTCTCGTTTCTTGTTTCGGGCGTTAGTGATTCAATTGCAGGAAGGAAATTTGGTGCGTCCGTGGGTTCGAACTCAGAACGTACTGAGGACTCAATTTTTTTTGAAAAAGTACAGTCGAGACTCTCGCGTGCGTTCGGAGGATGTCAATAGGAATCTTACGTGGCACTAGTACAGCTTGGCTAGCTTATAACAGATATCGTTCTTTCCCTCGTTTTCGTTTCCAGGTTTTAATTGGTCGACGAAATATATTTTATTCATTAAAAGTTTTATATTTTATTATATTATATATTTTTTAATTTAAATAAGCGGGAGGTTTCGAACTTGATACTTACCTTTTCTATTTTGTGTCTGTCAACGTATAGTTTTTTGGACCTTTCATTTCCTTGTGGAATGAATACAATCAAATTCAATTATTATCTTTACAAGTCCGTCACCTCTCTCTTTTCCACATAAGGTTGAGTTGTCGGCGCTTTTCCTTCTTTGTAGAGTGGGTATATTGAAAAAAATTAATTTATTATTTTATTATTATAATAAGTGGATTATCTTTTTCTTTCCCTTATAGTTTGACTTCTTTACCTTTATCCTTCTTCATAGAACGAGTATATGGAGGATTTAATATATAATTTTTATATGAGGATAGTTTTTTCATCATTCATGATATGTGAAGAGGGTCATTTTTATTGTGACATCATCTTTGTGTGTATAAAGATTATAGTGTATCAAATTATATATATTGTGATATATCAAATCAAATCTTTTAATTAATGTTGTATTAATTTTTGGAATGTAGATATGAAGATTTTTAAATTATGGAAGCAAATTCCAAGTTTATAAGAAGGGAGTCGAGGAATTTTTTTTTTTATATTGAATATGCATAAAAATACAAAGAGTATGTACTATTAAATTGTAGAAAATACTTGCTGAAACAGAATAGCATTGCCTAAATTAGCAACAGAAAAGAACTACTAATATAAGCAACCACAGCAGTAAGAAACTTGACAGTAGCAACATGATGATCAAAACAATGTGAGAATCCAACAACACTTAAACCTTGTGTAAATTTTAGCCATAGAAGATGAGAGAGAAGGTCAAACAAGCAAACATACAAATCCACAACTAATCTATTATTATCTTAGAATGAGGCTCACTTCCATTGTGGCAAAAATTTTATTGACATAAAGATCGTGATATATTGGACTATATATGTTAGTACGAACCAAGCATATTAGACTATTGTGGAACAAGCCTTCCAACTAATGTGAGATCAATTTTGTGGAAGTAGATATAAATATTTTTCAATTGCATATTCCAAAACACATAAACCAAGCCTTCCAACTAATATGAGGATATTTTTTTATATTTTGGATGTGAAGATTTTTTGTCATATATTCCAAGAAGCAAATATTTATAAGCATGTCTAACTTGAGTAGAAAGGTAGCTTAAAGAAGTTTGTAAGGATATTTTAAAGACGCTGGTAAGAAGAAGATTGCTTTTGGAATTTTTTAACTACAAAAGAGAAGAGGGGAGAGCGAGTAAACAAACATGTTCATATGCAACCAATTAACCATTATGATAGTAGGAGAGCCACCTTCATTGTGGCATCACCCCCACTTGCATTAGGATCATGGTATATTTGACTATGTGTGTTGTCATAAACCAAGCCTCCCAATCAATGTGACATTAATTTTCGATTGCATATATGAAAAAAATGTGTCATAGAAGAAATTATGAAACTTTCATTTTTTTAGGTGTATTTAGCTTAAAGGGAAAGGTGTTTTTGTAAGCTTTAGAAAAATACATAATTGATTCTTTTAATATAATTATGAAGATTTTTAGTCATATAAAGAATCTAAGGCTTACATTTTTTTTAGGTATATTAGTTGAGGGGAAAGGTATTTTCTTAGAAGCTTGTAAGAAAATGTGAGATTAACTTTTTTGAATGCATATATGAAGTGTGTGCAACTTGAGGGGAAAAATATTTTTTAAAAGCTTGTAGGAATGATACTTTTTTCCATAACTTTTAACCATAGAAAAGTAGAAGGGGTACCAAACAATTAATCATGCTTGTCCACAAGCAATGATCCATTATGTTAGTAGAGAGGTCACATCCATTATCACATTACCCATATTAACATAAGGATCATGGTAAATTGGAGTGTATATTGTCACAAACCAAGTCTTCCAATTAATGTGGACTTATTTTTTTGAACATAGAATGGGAATTTTTTGGTTGTAAAAGCAATATAAATAATTTAAATAAGATTATTTTTTACTTTGCATGTATAGATCAAGAAGTAGTCATTCAAACTATACTTGTGTAATATTAATCATAAGGGGTTATGGTTTTTTTCTTTTGTTGATATGTGAAAAGAAGAAATTTGGATCCCTCGCCTCTTATATTAACTTGCAAGAAAAATTTATGTATTTCAATTTACAAAGATACTAAATGACTTCTAAAGATGGTGTAGAAGGAAAACAAAGCCCAATGAACTAAAACTTGATAATAAAAAATCCATCAAAATATGAAAAAAAGGTCACAAAATTATAAGCTAGCCAAACAACCTCAAACAAACCCATGTCGTAAATCATAATTTGCATCTAGAAAGAAGGCTTAATCTAGACCAAAAACATGATTCAAGTCAATGGATTGCTCTATTTTGCAAATTCCTCCACCAAAAGGCTTGTCTCTTTTGAATGTCTTTTTCTTCCTACAAGAAAATTCTCACAAAAAGTGTCAAACAACAAAAAAAATTCCCCAAATTCATGCCTAGATAATTTGAGGTAGTAAAAAGAAATTCTAAGTAAATTCCTCAAATTGATTGGTGTTGCTTCAAAGAGACTTAAAGAGGGGATCAATAATGAATCTAAAGTCATATCCTATCCATTTATATAATAGACACAATTCAAGAGATAATTATAGATTCAAAGGATGATCCTTGGCCAAAGATAAAAAATGATATTGATGGCTTGTAAAAAATTGAAAGGACAATAAACTAAGGCAAAATTTACTTGCTCAAGCATTAATGAGAATAACCATTATTATGGAGATTTCAAGGATTGTGAGATGTACTTATCATTTAAATAAAATACTTAGCTCATGCCAAGGCTAGAAAATCTCCTAATTATGGGTTAAGACTTAAGATTTAAATGGCGAAGAGAATAATGATGGTAAATAGTGCTTTCACCCATATCTCAAGAAGCCCGTCCCTCAAAAAAATTGAACCTCATTTGCATTGATTAGAGTAATGGATAGAACTATGCATTTAGTTGGTAGCCAACAACAATGATCTTATTGGGTGGCATTAATGAGAAAAGGTTGAAGAGAGTGTTTAAGATGTAGAGTGGTTTGCTCCTTTATGTAGCCTAGTGGGGGTTGGGGGAGAAAATTAAGGTCTTAGGCCATCAGTATAGGGTTAGCACAAGCATTTGATCAATTTTTGTGGCACTATTGTTGGCTCTTGGAGAAGGTAAAGAGTTGATATAGAAAATGGTTGACACTATGATTAAGAGTCAATTCTTTGGTGGCCTACGATGCCATTTTGGTGGTGGTTTATGGAGCAAGGATGTTGTCACTAGATGGGACATTGAAAGTGAACAATGGTGTGGTTTGTAGGTAGTAGAGACCATTTGTTTCCACAGGATTGCCATAGAATGAGGCCAGAACGAGAAGGAAGGTGGAAAGAGGCACAATTTTTTTTAAGCAAGCTATGGGGTTGTGAGTGATTGAAGGAATAACATGGTTGACCACACTAATATTTGACAATGATGATTACATAGAAATAGGAATTTATACTATAATAAACTTACTGTTAGTTGTTTCTACTTAATACTACAAATGTATTAAGATAAAAATTGATAGTAAGCTAACCTAAGAGATAGAATACAGGATAATAGCTTATTAGGGTTTTTTGTTAGTAGATCCATGTCCATCACTTGATTTGGGTTTTCGTTACAACCCATAATAGTTGAGTAGATGCATATTTTTGGTTAAAAATAATACATTGGGAGTAGTCCCCGAGGCCATAATTTATAATTTTGATAGATGTTTTATAATGGCATCACAAAGTCTCATGTCAAAAAAATAAAACATAATTTACACATTTAAAAAACCATAAAATTAAGTAAATAAAAAAAAAATAGTAAACAATGTGAAAGAGTATAGATATCTTAAATACATCTATCTAAACAACATTGAGAAATATTAGTTTACAAAAATCATATTTACTTAAGAATTATTTTTATTTCATTTACATTTTTTACTTTACTTTTATTTGAAAAGCTTTTTTTATTTACTTAAGAATTATTTTATGCATGGATCACTCACTATTTTGTATAGAGAAATGGTATCATGCATCTAGTGTATGGATGAATAACTTAGTTGATTTTGATTTAAAACCATTCATTATGTGGAACTATTGTGCAGTTGTATCTAGATACCCTTTCTTATATAGTGACACCCTCCTTATGTTGGGAAGACTTGGAGGTGCCAACATAGAAAGTGGGACTTGATGTACTCTCTCATAGTCATGTCCTCATTGCACTAGAAAGATCTAGGGGTGCTAACATAAAAATTGGGACAATCTACATTGGGAATGTCTTGGTGATGTACACACTTACTAATGACTTGCAAATGTGAAGTTGGAAAGCTTTTATGAATTTTAGGAGTTAGTGAAGTGAAAAAATAGTCATGCTTCTATCTAGGAACCAATAAAGATCTAAAGTGTGTTGGTGTGGTAGCTATCTAAAATGAATTCTTAGTTATGCATGATTACAAATGATGAGAGAATATTTCCCCTATACTATGGTGCTAAAAGGAGAGGGTGTTGTTGAACTCGTGTGTGACCCTTGTTGAGAGAATTTGCTATTTGTACACAAAAGATGGAATATAGAGTAGTGCACAGGGTAAAAAATAATGATATAGAATATCATTGCACCACTTGAAGTGGATCATTGGCACAAAATGTTGAAGTTGTCATTGTGCAGGATTTACGTTGAGTATTATTAAGGAATGCTTTGATGTGGCGATTGTTTGACAACATAGGTCTAGTGTAGTGAAACTAAGAGATCAACTATTAAACACAATTTGTAGAGCCTTTATGTGTTTTTTATCTTGAGGAGAGTTGAGTGCTTTTGATGCATGCAAGGATGTTTTCTACTATGAGTGCATAGTTATAGAGACAATGTTTTTTGTAAATTTATGCATTGGGAACAATCAAATATTTTTGCATAGATTTTTGTTGTTTACGTGGGTCGCCCATTGAAGATGTTATTTCTACATTGGTTGGAATAATGTAGATTTTTCTCTTGATGTAGATTGATGAGCAAAATTTGAAGTCATTCCATGGTGGTTTATAGTGTGAATTGTTGTAAAATCCTTTATTAGCCAACAATAGAGGATGTGTGTAATCGATATATAATTTTTTTAGGGTGTTGGTGGCATGAGTGAAGGTCTAGAGTGTGCACAATTAAGGGGGGAATAATTCAAAATCTTTTCCCCTAATTTTGCATGTATCTATAGAAGCATGATAATGATGGAAAATTAGGAAACACATAGAGCTCAATGTAGCTCTTCTAGGTGATGGATGTTAATGTCCTTGATTTTAGTGAAGTGAATGGGGAATAAGGAACTATATTACAACTTTGTGAGTAAAGCACATGTCTTGAAACTATTATGTTTTATGTCATAGAGATTTGATCTTCGTATATATAAATAACTATTTTCTTCCAAGGATGATAATTGAAAGTCCCTTCCTTAGAAAAAGATCAACTTTACATCTTATTTTTTATGTCATCGTACAGAGGAGGATGAGAGTGCCAATATTCCTTGAACTTGAATAAAGGTGTGTGATAATAGTCCACATGATATTGAGCCTTTATGCTTTTATATTTGATTTTTGTTTGAGATTTAAGGATACCTTCTCATGTAGGTAAAGTTATGGCTAGTCCATTGGAAAGAAGTTCATTTCTAATGGAAAGCTTGAGTTGCAAAGGAAATTTTCTATAATGTTATGGTTGAAACAAAATAAAGAGTTATTTGAGCCACTTTAGGCAATTCTATTTTGGTTTTACCAAATAGGGGCCAAATCGAGGAAGTGTAAAATAAGTAAAGTTAGTATACAACATACACCACAATTTCCTTACCATGATCATTTCACAATTTACAACATATTTTAACAATGTCCTAGATTGTTCTTGAACAACACTAGCAAATATCTTATCCATCTGCACAATACATTAGAAAATCAACTTAGATAGATGACAAATTCCTACTAAAATCCATTGGAGAATAATGAAAAAAATCAATCTAAAGGTTTTATGTAAGTGGTGAGTTTGAATTCATGCATGGGGAAAGGTTTTATGATGACAACCTTTTATATTTGTATGTTTACATTTTTTGTTATAATTGTATAAATACTTTAATATTAATATTTTGAATCATATAATATTAACAAACCATCAATTTGAAATAGTGAAAGTATCATCTTTTAATTATTTATATTCTTATTAAATGTATTAAATTATAATAGAATTTTAAATTTACAAATTAATAATATTTAAATTGCATAACATTTTTTAATTAATTAATAAATATAAATATCGTAAGATATTTATTATTATTATTTTAAAATAACTATATCGTTTTTATATGAACATATGAATCTAAATTTAGATCACAAATCTAAACTGAGTTAAAAATTAATAGATATTCATTTGATCAATATCTACATTTATGAAACCTCTAAAATTAGGAGATATTCTTTCGACCAATTTTTTTTTTTTTTGTAAGAACACAATTATTACACGGAACTAAACTTTGGACTGCAACAACGACTAAAATCTATTAAGGTGATTCTTTAAATGTGCTTTTCTAAATTCACGTGATAAAATCTTTTCAAATTTGGCATGGCATTGCTTTTCAGGTCAAATCTTCCAGAATAGACAAAGATTTCCACATTTAAAACAGCTTTCGGCTGCCGTTGAAAAATAGCCTCCTTTCTTCTGCCGTTGTTTAATAAATTTTGTCTCTAGAACATTCGAGACATACTAAATGAGAGTTTTATAATTTATTATGTATCATTAATTTTTTTTTAAATGTGGTTTAAAATATCAAAGTTAAAAATAATTATATAATAATATATTAACAATTTAAAATTTAGGTTAGTATATGTGTAATCAATTTTAAATTTTAAATTTAGATGGCAATGGAGTTAACATTAATGTTGACACAAGGATTTTTTTTACCAAGAAGAATTTGAATGGTAACTATTTTAGTGTAGGTATTTTTTTGTTTAATATTAGTTGCTTTAATCTTAACATATGTAATGGTATTGTAAAGAAAAATGATATGTTTAATTGAATAATGTTGAAAGGAAATTGAACATTATATAGGGTTTTAGAGTTAATTCGGATAAATTAAGTAAATTATATAAGTATATAACGGTTTAGATTAATTAAATTTAGTTGGAATTGATAAAATTGATAATTTGTGACAATTATATTAGTAAAGGTTAAGGTGACTAGTATTTGATTTTATGATCGAAGGGTGTGTGTTTAACGATGAAAATTCTTGTATCGAACTTAAATATGTTCAGGAAATGGGATCTCTCTATTAGGTGAATGTATCATACTTTGCATTGGTCTTGTTCTCTATTTGGGCTTGAGTCAAGTGATTTAGTTTAGATCAAATGGTAGTGGAATTGTCCTATGACTCTAGGTTTGACCCTATGCAATTATATAATTTTCTTCGTTTATCCCAATAGATATTTGTTCGTTGTGTTGCTTTTGTTGATAAGAGTGCTAACAATATTTAAAAATACCTTACAATAGTTCTTTTTTCTTCACAAAGAGGTAAGTTCTCTTACATCAATCATGAGAAATATGTATAAAAGTTTAAAGACGTCATATAAGGACACTAGAAGGATGCATACATATTCTTTACTCTTTTAAAGCACCAAATCAAAGTGTGTCACTGTTGATTGCTCCTTTAATGCTCTGAAATACATTAGAATTAATATTTTCTTGTATGATTAAAATGAGCACATTGAATGTCTTTAAACACTAATTAGTTAGTTTTTAATTTTTCTAATTTAGTTAGTTTCCAATTTCTAATTAGTTAGTTTCTAATTTTTCTAATTTAGTTAGTTTCCAACTTCTAATTTAGTTAGTTTCTATTTTTTAAAATTTAGTTAGTTTCCAATTTCTAATTAGTTTGTTTCTAAATTTTTTAATTTAGTTAGTTTCCAATTTCTAATTAGTTAGTTTTAAAGTTTTCTAATTTAGTTAGTTTTTGAATTTCTAACTAGTTTAACTTTTAAATTTTCTAATTTAGTTAACTTTTAAATTCCTAATTTAGTTAACTTTTAAATTCCTAATTTAGTTCATTTTTTTAATTAATTTAGTTTTTAAAATTAGATTAATTAGATTTTACAGTAAATGTTAATTTTTCTTTTAGTTTAGTTTGTTTTTTAATTTCGAGGCTAATTTAGTTAAGTGGGTTTCCTTTGCAGGTTCGTTTGATAAAGATTTGAAATCAAAAAATATGCTTGTCAAAGAACGAAGGCATAAAATTACTAATGAGATTTTGATGCAAGACGTGCATTGAAGACTTGATTTTGAAACCAATTGTCTTTTAGATTAGGAAACATTTCAATTAGTGCTTTAAAATGAACAATTTTCTTCTCTCACGTAGATTTAACTAGGAGGGTAAAGAACACCATGTCTTAGTGTTTGAAGGATGGTAGGTATTATGCTCTCACCTCGTACAAACTCAGTGATCAGAAAGCTAGATCCATCTATTTTTGTGTTTATACCTTAGAGGGGCCTGCCTCGCAAGAGGGAACGACTCCAACCAGTTTTTCACTCAAGCTGGTATATAAAAGGATGAGACTAAACTGTCAATACCTCATGGTATGTAGGCCTTAGCCGTGCAATTCCATTCGAAAATGGGTACTGACCTTTTCTTTTAAAGGTATAAGAGCCCCTAGTAGAGTGGTTAAAGCCTTAAGTGGCTTGTTGTACGCTCACGAGGTGCCATGTCCCCAAGTATTCACTAGAACCCTCTTGTGTAGTTTACCAAAAACCCTTCTATTTGCTAGTGCAGCAACGACCTTTGCCAAGACATCCACATTCTTGTGGTTCTTAGTAGAGGTGAAGAGTTTGTCATGGGAAATTCATGAGAACTCGAAGCTTGGTTGACCCGAGAAGTGAGTGTCGTGGAGGGGAGCCAGTGTGGCCAAGCTTCTAAGTCACCCGCTAAGAATAAGTGTGGCTGGGGAAGCCCATGTGGAATCCAGTGAATATAGTCCTTGCCAACCTTAGGATTTGTGCTTGTATTGTTAAAATCAAACATTTTGTCTGCTATGACTTGTGTGTGTTCAAAAATAAATCTCAAACAAACATCACACCCAGTAACTTGCAACATCTCAAACTTTGAAAACCCCAAAAGGTCAAACACCCAAAAACATCCAAAATGAACCTATCACTTAGATTTATTGGGGTCATCATCCTTCAATTATGATCTTTCAATCCTTACATTCCACCTAGCCCTTGCATATCATCCACCCTTGCATATCCATTATTGCTCAAATAAACATTTATCCTCCACATCTTGCACTTAGGCTACTCTTCCTAAGTCTTGAAATCAAACCATTGGCTATCTATCACCCGCATCACTTGAGGTTTATCATCCTTGAGTTAGGGAACATACCATTATCCTTGAGTAGGGTAGTCCTTTTAGAGTCCATCATCTCCTACATACCATCTCTTGATCATTGATCCTTGTGTCTATCCATCATAACACAAGTAAAGCCTTTACATCATAACCAACTTTGGACCTAGAGTTGCCTTTGAGCTCTTGCATTCTTAGCTTGTCATATCATACCATACCATTTTCATATCCCATCTTAGAATCATATCCTTTTCATTGCATCCTACTCTTATGTCTCATACATTATCTTGGGTTGAAAATCAGAACAATCACCTATGACCCCTAAAACAAGAGCAAAAATGTTTCAAGAGGAAGGGAACCCTTTGGGAAAATACTTTGATGGGTAAGATCACATTAGTGTTGCAACTAGTGATACAAGTAAAACTAATGACAAATAAATAACCCAATCCACTATAGACGAAGCACTTCATGATCATAGATTCACTAAACTGCTTACAGAGGTAGTCAAACGTAATCCACAACAATATTTCAAGGCCCTTGCTGATGATGGAATCAAACTACCTTGTGATTTTGACATGTCCTTACTCACAATGAATGACAAACATGAATCTAGTGAATCTAAGCATCCCAAAACAAACAACGATGATAGAATCAAAGATCATAGACCCTTTTATCTATAACCTAGTTACAAGAGATCTTCAAAGACATCAAAACCTGCACCTACAAGCAATCCTATTTTGGATGAGCTTAAAACATTGAGACAGGAGTCAGATACTCTCAAGAACAATAAAACATCATCTCACAAGTTCTCCATTGAAGATATATGTCCTTATCCCTTTGATCTTAGCATACCAATGCCACCTTTTCCTAACCACTGGAACATACCAAAACTTGATAAATATAATGGAAAAGGAGATCCTAAAGACCACCTAAGATAATTTTGTGCTACTACCATGGAATTTGTAGTTGATGAGATGTACCTTATGAGATTATTCCCTCACAGTGTAGGAGGAGAGGCTATGGAATAGTTTTCACAATTACCCCCGACCATCAAATCCTTTCAAGAATTGGCTAATAAATTTGTCTCCAATTATTGTTTCAATTGTGACCTTAAAGTGACCATGACAAACCTTTTCAACACCAAACAAAAAAAAGGTAAATCTTTTGTGTAATTTTTACAAAGATTAAGACATTTAACAAAATGATTGCCTTATGCCATTCCTAATCAAGAATTGTTTGACCTCTTTTGTTGAAATTTGAACAAAGAAATTGGAAGGGAACTTCACCTCAAATTCCTAGATTCCTTTGACGAAGCCATAGAGATGGGCTTTCGAATCGAACAAACTCTCATTGATGATGGAACTATTAAAATTAATAATGACAAAGATCATAAATTGAGTTCAAATAACAAGACACCTTTTTGGGTAAAGAACAAGAATGTAGTCAATGACGGAGTTGTTGATGCAAACACAACTAAAACATCATCACATATCACAACATTTGTGTTCCATAAGCTTCATCCATCATAATAACCATCCATAAACCATTCATAACCTTTCCAAAATTTCACTAATCATCCTACAACATCCTCTAAACATCCCAAAACTTTCCTAAAATGGTTTTAATCCTTAACAATCTTAGTCACAAGCCCAAGGTCATACTTCGAGGAGTCCATTCACCTAATCATGAAGACAATCCAAAGCCCAAGGCCATACTTCAAGGATCCCATTTGTCTAATCATGAAGATAATCCAAAACCATACATCCTCCAAGGTGGGTCAAACTTTGCTCCTAGTGATGATGAGAACTTTGTAGATCTTGGTGATGATGAAAACTTTATAGAAATCTTAGGTCATCTTGATGATACTATTGATAGGGGAAATACCACCTTAAGTTTGAAATCATACACCACTCCATCTACTAGTCCTCCATCACCATCTAATAAAATTCCTATCTCAAAGCACACTAGTCCTACACCAACATCATCATCCAACTTCACAAGCTCTAATCCATCAACCAAAGAATCCTTTGACAATTTTCTCCAAAGACTACTAGCACATAATACATCATCCCCATCCTCCAAGAACCTTGTTGATGAAAATTTTTAAGAGTTATGTGCAAAGAAATCTAAGTCCTCAAACACAAATAATATTGTGCAACCCTACCATGTCATTCATCTATCTCCATCCCCCATAAGTCAAAATAAAACTTATGAGTCTTCCACCCAAGTTAATGATTTCATCCAACCATCCTCTCCTATCATACCATCTACATCCAATGATTCATGTCAATCTCTTAGTCCAAAGCATGCTAGCATAAACTCCCTTGCACATCAAGATCAAGGTATTTTTTCCACTCCATCCAGTGATACCAAAAATCCACAACCCCTTCCAATCTTTGACCAAGTTCCCATCTCTCAAGAACCTCATGATGATCCCCTTATCTCTTTTTGTTTCATCCAAGATGATCCCCTTCCATCTCAAGAGAAAAGTATCCTTCCAAGTCCTCCTTCCACCTCATCTAATGAATCCATACCATCTCATGATTCCATCATATCCAATGATCAAGATATGCTTTCCACAAAATATCAGGATTCCCTTTCTCATCAAGATCAAGATATACCTCCACTCAAGGATACCCCTTCATTCCATGATGATGTTCATTCTTCTCATGATCAAGATATGCCTTTCATACCACTTCATGATGGTTCCATACCTAATAAAGATCAAGCTACTCCATCTCCTACACCTCGTGATCCTTTTCCAAGTCAAGATCAAAGTACCCCATCATCCCCATGTCAAGATCCTATCACCTATCCTGATTCCCCTCATGATTATAATCCTCCACAAGAGTCTATCACCCCTATTCAAGCTATCCATGAGCCCCTTACCTACCAAATGGGTTCCCTCACTTTTATCCAAGATGGTTTACTCCAAGATCTTGTTATTCCTTCCATATCACATCCACCTCATGATGTACTTGCATCTTGTTTCATAAATAATACATATCTCGTTGGCAAACGAATGTGCCAAAGTATGAACTACAAAGGCAAAGGATTAGGACTTCATGAACAAGGTATCCTAGAACCCATTTATATCCAAGAAAATACATATTATCATGGCCTTGGTTATACACCTCACACTCAAGACATTGGTACCCATCGTAACTCCAGATTCCATCAAAATAAACCCAAGTATCCTAGTCCATCAAACCTTCCATCTATCCTAGATCTTTATCCTAGTCCATCAAACCTTCCATCTATCCTTGGTCCTTATCATCCAAACCCTAGTTCATCAACCCTTCCATCCATATTGGGGCCCTGCATCCCTCCATCTTCTATTCATCAAGAACAACAAAGGAATACATCCTTGATTCCCTCTCAAAATTCTACCTACATTAACCCATCCATGATACCTCCATATCATTCATCTCCATCCACCCATCCCATTTCTCTTGGAAGCAATTTGGGTGCCAAATGTCAAAAGCTTCCATATCAAAATCCACATATATTAAAGGATCAACATGTCTCCTCGAAGAGACATGCAAAAATAAAATAAAATATGATCCAAAGTCAAAAGAAAAAAAATCAAAGGCCACAAAGGCCCATAAATCAAAAAGAAAAATCTCAAAGGCCACAAAGGCCCACAAAGAAAAAATCAAAGTCAAAAGCTATGTGGATTCCTAAAAGTCTCATAGAAGCAATAAAATCTAAATTGGCATCCAAATTTGCTAATCCAAAAGCTTTCTCCAATCACCCATCTAAAAACCTATCACCTTCAAACTCCATTTTTCCTCCATCACTCGACCACCCTTCAAGGTGTGTGTCAATGTTGATCTTGCCATCCTTTTCGTATAACCATCAACAAGCATTCCAACCTCCTATCCATTATCCAAAATCCATCCCCCATTATCCTCCTTTAATCCAAACCTTTGCATAAGCCCTTAGCTTGTTCCATCATACCATTAATCTACCAACATTTATGAGTCTAATCCTCATTGTCATGGTTTATTAGAGCACATATTTGAGGGATATTAGCCGTGAAACTTGATACTTGAATCCTTCCTCCATCTCACTATCATACATATACTATCTTCCATATTCCTCTTGCACTCTACACTTGGGGGCAAGTTTCATCCATCCTATCATTCATATCCATTATCCTCTTTATGTTCATCTTTTACCTTTCCACCTTTGATCTTGACAAGGTTAGGGATCTTCTTGAATGTCATACATCTTATCCTATACAATTTATCCATATCTCTTGTACCATATTCTTCACCTTATCCATATTCCACCATTCTATCTAAATACATCATTTCTTCCCTTCCTTGGTCTTGATGAGGAATAGGGGTAAATTATTTAGGAATGTGTGTCCATATCTTATCTATTTGATCTTAATCATCCTATTCATTATCCTTATCCTTACATTCTTCCATTCCATATCTCCTAGCTTATCAAAATCCATGTCCCATTTCCTTCCTTTGTTCTTGATGAGATTAGGGGAAAAAATACAAATACATGATTTGGATTCCCTTTCATATCCTTGTGCATTACCATTCCATCATAGTTCACATCCTTATCATTTATCCATGATTACACTACCCTAGGGTGGGTCATCATGTCTCTTTGCAACCTTGAATCTTATCATGCAAATCATATTTGAGCCTAGCTATAAAACATTATCCAATCCTTATATCTTTTATCAATCAATCATCAACAATCATCAATCTTATCATACTTAGAGGAATCAATGCTCCTAATTACTTATCATCATCATCATGCCCTCTGGAATCGATCATTCCTAGCATCCAATCAACCAACCATTATCATCTTTTGACAAAAGATATGTTGCTTGTGTGACATGTTTTGTAGTGAATCTTTCCTTTTGATCTATCATTTATCCATGGTTGCATTACCTCTAATGTGGAAGTTCTCATTCCTTCAGTTATTCATCTATCACATTTCATCTCACTCCATCTTTACAACTTCAAAAAATCCATAAAAATCATAAAATGTCTTGAAAAGAAAATCACATATTCCAAAAATCCAAAAAAAAAGAATATTCGGAAAATCCAAAAAAAAATCACATAACTTCAAAAATCCCTAAACAGTGACACTTTCAGATCATCACACTGCTTTGCACTTCAACAAAATTAAACTGTGCTAGGATTGATAATCAAGAAAACAATATTACATGTACATATCAACCCATCTTACAAATCCAGCCAAACACATAAACTGTAACAAAAATCCTTTTAGTATTGAAGCATGATGCATGTTTTTTTGTTTATCTTTGATTGATTTATGATTTTTACCTTTGGTGGCATGTCTTTTAGCTTCTCAAGGATGTTTTGCACTAGAGAGGCGAGGATGGGGCATATTTACTTGTTTGTTGTTTGTGGATTGTTTCTCATTTACAGGAGGACTCATCTTAAGACATGGTTATCCAGAACCATCGAGGACCTATGAGTCTAGTGTGGATGAGAGCATTCCTTGTTTGATAGTGTCTTCCATGCAATAAGTACTCAAGTCATCTAAGGTCCTTATACCTAGATGTTTATACTTTACTGCTAAATAAAAACACAAACAATATTCATGTCGTCTAGATGTTCATGTTATCTAGATGCTTATAATAATTTGTGACATAATAAGCTCTATGATGATAAAAGAACTTAAAAAGCACAAGAGTTCTCATCACCTTGCATTTTCCCTTTCATCAATCATTTCTTTCATTGTCTTTCCCTTTCATTTTCTCTTCATCATTTTTTTCATCTTCCTTGTCACGGAGAAATCAATCAATTACTTTGTTCAACTGATGTATGTCTCTTGAATCAAATCTCAAATCAATAGACTTGCTTCTCAGAATCTCATAACCCCCTGATCAATCAATCAATCATTGTCTCAACTTGTCTTGAGCAAGCATCAATCTCAATCAGCTTAATCAACTTGTCAACCCGGCTATACTGATAATTTCCATCAATTGTTTAGTTATGCCCATCAACTGCGCATTTCCATCAAATGTACATCTCTGCTTAATCACTTGCATAATGTCAATCATTTAATCATTTTCCTATAATCAATCGAGAGATCAATCTTCTTGCAATCCGTTTGATTAATCTCTCAAGGGGGCATATCATATTCGTCATTATCCTTATCAGGGTATCTTTGGGGCATATATATCAGTTGATCAATTTTTCTTCGAAACAATGGGACAAGCTGCATTATCTCAAAGAGGGGAAAAATGTAGACACAAAAAATTGTCTATTAAATTTATCCTCATTTAACTTTAATTTTCTTCAAGCATTGGCTATATTCTTAATATGTCCTATCATTTCATTTTTATCTATTATTCATCTCATTCCATTCTTCTTTTCATATCTTCCATTGAATTAATCCGCTAAATATTATTATATCCTTAACACATGCACCTTATATCCATTTTCTCCATTTATTAAATAAAATCACTCTAGTATTCCCTCCTACCACTTACCATTTACCATTTACCACTTATTCCTCCTATACCACTAATCTCCCATTATCCCATATTTACCCCGATGCTTGAATTTCTCTTGAGGGTATCTATTTAAACAACCTCTCTACCTCATTTTGGGATCATGTAATATGTGCATTAAATCTCTATCAATATCACTTGCAATCTAGCTATCATTTTCATCTTGCATGCTAGTTTCTTCTCAAGTTAAAGTTTTAATTTCTTAGATTTTGCAATAGTCTTTATATCTTGCATTTGAATCTCCAATAAATCATAGCCTCTTGTGTGTGTGCTTCTAAGAGCCATTTTGTTTACATAAGATCTTGATTTGAGGTGTGTAATAGAGATGATTAGTCTATTTCCTCGCAAGTAGATTAGAGTTTTGCATTTGCATTTGCATGTTTGAATAATATTCTTGCAGGGTCTCTATTATTTGGATGTTGGAATGATTTGAATCTTAATCCATAAGATCTTGAATCTATTTTGTTTCCTCCATCTACACATTTATCATTGGGGAGGGGGCATTTGGCTAAAGCATCATGTTGCAGGCAAGAGGTCACAAGGTCTAATCCCCCCCTCTTGTCCTCATGGTAACAAAGGGCGTGTCACACTAGCGTCATTGGTCACGTGAAAAAAATTTACAAGGCACACTACAATTTATAGGGGGGCTACTCGATTCCTGCAATCAGAAAAAAAAAATGCTAACATATATCATCATATTACACCAAATGTGTATTTAGTTTACCTAAGGTGGGAAATAAAGGGTCTAGTTGACCAAATTTAAATTTGTATTTTATTAAAGAAGGGATCAAGTTCGTGATTACAAGGTCACCTAGTGATCATAGAAATGGTCCTAGGTAGGCAAATGATCAAATCAAGGTGGGTGGCGACTACTTATGAAAGTAGGTGTATGGATAAATGTGTAGTTTAAGTAAATATATCAAAGTATTTACGCCAAAGGCATCCCATGCTGAGCTTTTCCAAGCTCTTTTGACGCCGAATGGTGTAGATTATAATGGACCACGATTAAACGAATCTTAGTCGTTCATCATTTTCGATATTTTTTCAGCTATTTTTTGTCATTTTTTGCTGCTTTCCCCGCCGCTATTGGTTTTTGCTCCTCCAAACTCTTCCTCCATGGTATTGACCTTTCAGTTCTCCAATTTGGTGAGCTACAACCTGAAAATAAGGTTTCCACGAGGGTTTTAAAGTATGTTTATTAAAATGAAAATTTGGGCCAACTGTTTTCACATTCATCAGTGTTTACCATTCCTTTTTTCTTGCTATTTTCACATTTAGGTACTTTATTTTCTACCCGGTGCACTAGAATAATTGTGTTAGCATAATTAATAAAACTATATATTTATGTATTTGATTTTCTGCCCCACGCACTGGAATATGTATGTTAAAATATATTCCAGTATATATTTTAGGCAAGGTTGAATTGTTTTTTGTTTTTTTGTTTAGATAAAGATTTTAGTATATATTATCATAATTAAAATATAATTATACTACTTATTATTATTTTATATTACATTCTTTAATAAAACTATTAAATACATATACAAAATTATTATAATTAATAAATAATAATTACTATATTTTTATATAATATAAAATATAATTAATATATTATATATATTTTATATAATAGATTACGTCGATAGAAAACTATATGTATCATGTTAATATGTTAGAGATTATGTGTTTATGCATGGATGGGCTGCAAATTCTACTTACATATGACTAGATTAAACAATTAATTATATATATAATTATATATATATATATACATTGAGCTTTTCCAAGCTTTTTTGACGCCGAACGGTGCAAATTATAATGGACCATGATTAAACGAATCTCAGCCGTTCATCATTTTAATTTAATTTAAATAATATATTAATTTTTGCTATTGAACCAAAGGGTTAAGTGTTTAAGGTGAATCTCACAAGACCAAAACCAAAGTGAAAAGGCATGTAAAATAAGAAAGACACCATCACCAGTTATTATCAATGAACCATAACATAACTAGTTTTGTTTTTTGTTTGCTGGGATGACCTCAATTGGCAAAGAGCAAAACATTTTATAGACTAAGAAAACTATAAAACAAATTGCTTCATTCAATTTCAACCCACTTGATCTATTCCACAATCTATTGTTTTGTGGTGGTTCTGCTTTAGATTTCTTTTCTTGGAGATATACAAATAAAAAATCTCTAATTGAGGAAAGCATCTTCCACTATTTTTTATCATTTTCAATTGGCATGCTTTGAAGTCAATATATTCATCTTTGGTAGTTGGAATAACACAGGAATATGTAATATAAGTATTTATGAATGACATGTTAATAATAATTATTTTAAAAAAAAAAAATTGTTGTGGTTGATGCCCATGCAATGCTTCCTCCTGCTCCCAAATAGTCTCTTGCTTCCACCTCTTCCATCCAAGATTGTCACAACACCTTGTTAGTGCAAAATCCTCCATCCACCTCCCACAAATCTTTTCAAGTTGCACTTTGCAATGTTAGTAATCAAAAATTATATGGCAATAGTGGAGCGTCTGTCTGAAGGGTGACATATTTCTTTCCTATTCTTCAACAACATGTTGGTGATGATGATGGGATTGAAGCCAAAGTTTCACAATTGGCCCCAAGAAAATTCATTGGTTTTGTCTTCACACAATGACACTCCTCATTCTTCTTCAATGTCTCCTATAATGGTCTCCTCTTGATCTCCACTTGGAACTAACATTGGCGAAGCACTCCAAGTTGACAAAATTGGGTCTTCACCAAAAGCAGACCATGACATGTCTTCTTCAGATGCAAACCCTAATTTTTTCTCCCTCAAATTTTCAATCTAAATTTGTAACTTTTAATTTGGAATAGTCTAATGCAAGAGTTCAAGCATCAAGCATCACTATCATGGAATTTGGGGACGAGGTCTTAAAGGCTAAAAAAGAACATCTGGAACATACCCTAATCTACAAGTTCCACAATTTTTGGCCTAGCCTTGTTAAGCTTAATTCCTTCTTTCTCTCCCAAAACATCTCCTTCTATCTACCTCTCTATATATATCACTTCCTATCTCTATCGTTCTATCTCTCCATCTATTTATATCTTTATCTTTCTATCTTTCCCTCTCTATACCTCTATATATGTCCTATCTACCCCTCTCTCTATATCACTTCCTATCTCTCTGTCTTTTTATATTTATCAGTTCCATATCTATTTATCCCTCTCTCCTCTCCATATCCTTCGATCAATATCCATCTCCATCTCTATCTCTAATTCTATCTTCCTCTCTATATTTATCCCTACCTCTATCTTCTTACCCCTCTCACTCTATCAATTCCCCCTATCTCTCCCTCTCTATCCATCCATCTATCCCCCTTTCTATCCCTCTCTATATATTTATCTCTTCCATCTCTATCTATCCCTCTCTCCTCTCTCTTTTATCTCATTCTCCTTCTCTCCTCCTTCTCTCCTCCTCCATTTCCATCTCTATCTCTATCTTCCTCTCCATCTCTATCTCCTTATCACTCTCTCTCTCTCGATCTTCCACCCTGTGTCTTCCTCTTTCTATCCCTATCTCTCCCTCTCTTTGTCTTGCTGGTAATGGAGCCTGATTGTCTTCTTGATTCAGAGGTTTTGTTTTAATCATGTTTGGATCCCTGTAAGTGGATGCATAGCTGATTTGAAGCTATCACTTCTCTATTAAGACATTTTTTGCACAAACAACATCATTTGCTAAATGGCATACCAATTGACCTCATGTACTGCATAAATGTATGCAAAAAATAGACCAAAAATCATCCTAATTAAACTTCCACACATCTTCGGTGTACCCATTGCACGCAGTAAGGTACGATTGCTAGTTATACATAAGGCTAAAATCAAGGTAAGTATATGGAGATATGTGTGTATCGAGATGGATAAAAGCTAAGAAAATAAACTCTCCACATAAAATTATGTCATTTGTCTATATATATACATATATAATTATGTCTCCTTAAAATAAACACAAAAATAAATAGCAAATATATTCATCATTACAAAATATATTTTAAACACTATTCTATCATAGTTTGTATATACTTAAATTTTGTATATAATTTTTATTTAAGCTTTTATCTAATAAAACATCTAACCCTTTTTTTATAATTATAAATGTGAACTTATAAAAGATTAATTTGTATCAAAGTCAACCCTTTGACCTTAACGATGTAAAATTATTATTAAATTAGTTAAAAATAAAATAATAATAACCATTATTATACTTATGGCAAAACCTGTAAACTTATTTTTTATAGATTGAATCAAAGTTAAAATTGAAACAAGTGTCATTTAGTGGTTTGCATCTTTTTTGAAATAATGTAATAATATAATTTATTTTGTGATAGAAAAATTAATGTTGCAAATGGGATTAAAGTAGTATTTACAATACACAACATCTCTTTTTTTTTCACTAGATTTATTTTTTATTTTAGTTTCATTTTTATTTTATTTGTTTAATATGTAATATTTGGCATGTTTCTTCTCTTTATAAAACTACTTGTGTGGATATTTTAAAAATAAAATAAAATAGACATGATATCATTGATATGATAGTATACATGTTTCCTCGATTTGTATTTGATATATGGTTTGAGGTTGTATTTATTAGGTTAATATTTTTTTTGTGTTTAAAATGTTAAATAAAAGATATATGGTATCACATTCACTTCAATACATGTCTATTCTAAAGATTTGGTATTTTTTTGTTGTTGATGTCTGACCATGGTAATCTTGGAAAGAGGATATTCTTGTTGAATAGGAAATGTATAATGTTGTTGTTGAAGACTATTTCTAATGTGCTCAAATTTACATTGCATTCATTTAATAGTATTAAAATCATAAAGAAGTAGTAGATCATCATCAAAATATAGTTCAATTAATGCTTAACTAACAATATTGATCATTCTAGATGCTTTTGTATTAGATGGTGCAATAAGTTGATTATATTAGTGAGGAATACATTTTATATATTTTGAGATAAAGCATAATGTAGTTTCATTCTGGAGAGCTTAGAATGCATGTCCACTATCATGTAAAAAAGTGACGAAAGCCACTTTAGGCAATTCTCTTATAATTAATTGGGCTACTAACAAAATAAAATCCCTTCAATTTTGTTAATGATACCAAAGAGTGTTTTTTAAGTGTTGTTGGTACTAATAATTTAGTTTGTATCTCTTAGATTGAATTGATTTTCTTGACTTATCCAAGTGTATAGACTTGTACAAGTTTTGAAGGTCATATCTAAGTATATAGAGTACACACATTTATTATTTTCAATTCATTAAAAATTAATGTGATAGTAAAATGATTGTAATATTATTTCTAAATTATATTATTTAATTTTAATTTTAATTTTTAATATAGATTTCAAAAAACATTATAAAAGTATTTTGATGCTAGTCCTTACCTTTGAAATGTTATAAACAAATTATCTAATTTTTTTAGAAAGTAAAAAATAAAATAAAATAAAATTTATTGTAAGATTTGGTTTAGAATGTTTTGTTACATACAAGATTTGGTTGAATATTGTAGCCACCCAAGATCTAAGAACTTCTAAAAAAGCACAAGAGAGATCAATTATGAGAGAATAATTCTATTTAATCAAATGATACAAATGGTAGATTACAATGGGTTGGGATTGCAAAGAGAACCCCTTGGTTATATAGACCAAGGTGAGACATATGGTTGGACAAGATTACGACATATTTCTTAATCTTATAAATAGAGACATAAAGTGATAAATATTTTATGTGCACTCTAAGTAAAATTAAGTAACTAGTGAGTAAATCCACAAAGATGGAGGACCAAAAAGTGGTCATCCTACTTTTTGGTCCCCTAGAGAGCATAATGTGATCATGTTATAATGGGCTTGCATTATGCTCTTTACACTTTAAAAAAAAAACTCACCTCAAAACTTCACTTTTTTCCTTGCCCCTTAGCCAAACCCGAGGTCTATAACTATGTTCAAACACACTTGCATTGTGAGATAGGTCTTTCATCGTTGTCTGTCCACCAAATTGTTGTCAAAATGTTGCCACAATGTCGTTGAGGTGGAAGAGGTATATATATATATATATTTTTAGTGTAAAAATTTAATGAAATAGATAAATTTTATTAGATTTTTGAGTGGATTTTGTTTAATTTCTAGGAGTTGATAATGCACCACCAATTGATCAAAACCTTGACTCACCTCCTCATCAAAATCCTAGTAAAGAAGAACCACAATAAACCCCTCCTTCAATGCCTCAAAATCCTTCAAGAATGCAAGAAAATATATTAGGTCAAATAGAAAACAATAAGAGAGAACTTGAGGCATTAATTGGAATGTTGAGAGATCCAGTTGCAATGAACTCACATAGATCCACCCTTGCTAGTTCACTAGAATCCATCATCTGCCACATAGTATCTATGAGTGACCAAATCAATAGTTGGTCAAACAAGAGGGAAGAGCAAAGAAAACTTTAATTCAAAAAAAAAAAATCTTATGATTAGACTAAAGAAAAATAAATTAAAATTTGACTTGTGTTCATTGTTCACTGACACACGAACCAATCAACCCATACATGGCACTTGTAGGAGGTTCCTTAAATCCATTGGTGCCAGCACCAAGGGATACAACATAATATTTGGGATAGGTGGTGGAGGGTTTTTTACCATCCTCCATGCAATAATAATGAGGTCCCATGACATTTTTTTGAGCAAAATATAATGTGAGTTTTTCCTCAATAAGATACCTAATTACTTCGACATGAGGGAGTTATAGGGTAGAGGTGGGGCTCCACACAAGACAAAGCAAGGGCACAACATGCCCAACACTAGGCATTGAGACCCCTAGCTAGACTTGGTTTTGAGCATGTCCTTGTCCCTTTTGTTGTGAATTAGGGTGATGAGGTGGAGACCCTAGAGTCCATTAGCTTTTTGAATCAAAACCTTATACAACACACTAGACTTTTGGCATAAGGTGATGTGGGCAAGTCTTCCAAACCTTGACATCCACCTCACTTATGTCAAAACTATGATTCTCTTTGTGTTTATGGGTATGAGGATGATCACATGGGTAAGATTCATCTATAGTAGATCAAATGGTCATGAAAAATGATATACTGAATGCAACATATGGCATTGATAGTCAAGTAATTTTCAATAAGTTTAAATTCAATAAATAATAAATTTTACTTTGAAATGTAATGTTAACTAAATTACTAGATTGATTATTGTGTTGTGTGAAATTGTTAGAGTTAGTAAAATAATAATCAAACACACAAAACCAATGAAACATATTACATTAAAGATTTGAATCACAAAATTAACCAAATTAAAACAAAACAAATCTTTAAAATCGTTTCATTGTTCTCTATTGTCAAGGATCCTCTAAATCATTAGTGCTCTTAGATTTTTATATTGCACTATGACTGTTTGGATAACAACCTAAGAAACGAGATGTTGTCTGAAATGCTACATGATTGATATACAAATGATATGATGCTAAGATTATGATGTTGCTATAAATGAAAATGGTGATATGACAATAGATAATGATGCTAAATGCTATGGTGGAAATGTTGTATGAAAACTAAAATGATAACTAAAATGTAGCTATAAAACTAAGTCATGATTCTAAATTAAAATGCTTCTACAATGCAACTTGCTAAATGCTAAAATGTTCTAATGCTCTCAATGCTCTCATATGATTTCTGCATAGTAAGTTTGCTCAAAGATGTGTTACAAAATGATGTAAAATGGGCTTGTATTTATAAGATTTCTAAAGCATCTTGTGATGTGGCAGCAATCAATGGTCAAGATTTTAGCATGAGAGATGAACGGTGGAGAAGGAAGAAGTTAGAAAGAATCATGGAGGATGTTCCCTTGACTGTGAACACCATGCCAAGTGTATGAGGGAATAAAATGTGTGAAAGAGCTAAGTGTCCAAAGTTTGTTTTGGAATTGGCTGAGGATAATTGCAATTTAAATATTAGACATATTTAAATTCATGTGACACTTGATGATGTGGCAAGAGAAAAAGTTGTAGACATGCGCCTAAATTCAAATTGGGAATTTAAATTTAGAGAGAAGATTATTAATTAAATAAAACAAACTATTGACATTTGTTTATTTAATTAAATTAGAGAAATATGAATTAAGATGGTAGAATTAGAAAAGTGTGAACTATATAAATAAATTTAGCATTTATTTATAAGTAGACGAATTAAAGGGGTCATTAATTAAATAACTTGTATTTAATTAATTAATTGTCTTGACTGATTTTAGGTGTATACATTTTTCCCCTCTTTGATATGTTTACACGTTGCTTCAAAGAAAAATTTATTGTTGATGCCAAGAAAAAAAAATTTGATGCCCTAGACGTTGATTTTCAGGTGATGATGGATATATGCTCCCTCAAGAGATAAATGGATGAATTTTTGAATTTTTAGGATTTTTTGAAATTTCTAAAATTTTGATGATTTTTCGATGATTTCAAATTTTATGATTTAGAGTCAATTTATCTCCCAAAAAATGATGTTTAAGCCACCAGGAGATGAAATGATTAACTAAGCCCCCTTTGAAAAATAAAATAAATCAATCCCATAAAAATCCCACTTAATCATTCTTTAAAAGGTTAAAAAAGGTGATTTTGAATTTCATTTGTGCATTTTGATTTTGAAATTTGAGAGTGATTGAGCAAACTTGTGCAATTTGAGCAAGATGGTGATCCCCTACCACACACCGATTTGAGCGCGTTAGACATCACAACCGCCCGATAGCATATGGACCTCCAATATGTACCTCAAAAAACCTCCTCGTGATTTGTGAAATTCATTTTCCCACACTTTTTCCATGTGTAAATTGGGATTTTAAAGTTTTAGCACATTTAGTCGCCGATGTAGCACATCAATAGACTGTTTTGGCACATAGGAAACTTTAGCGCATAGGATTAGTTGTGTAGCACATTGAATGACTGTCCTAGCGCATAAGTAGATTTAGCGCATAGATGAAATAGTTTAGTGCATTGGGTGAATGATGTAGCGCATCTGGTTAATTGGTGCATTCATGGCTAGATTTAGCTCATTTGTTAAATGATGTAGTGCATAGGTAAATTTAGTGCATTGATCAAATTTGATGGCGCATACGGTGATTCGACACATGGGGACTCTGTTTTGGCGCATCCATGCTTTTAGCACATTGGGTCACTATTTTAGCGCATCTAGGGAAAAATGATGAATTTTTGATTGGACTCCTTGTTTTCGATGATTTTTTATCGTGTTAACCTTTGATTTGATGACGTTTGATGATGTTGTTAGATTAGATGATGATTGATCTCATGATAGGTGAGATTCAATGATAGGATGATGATAATTGACCTCATGATAGGTGAGGATCAATGATAGGTTGATGATCGACCTCATGATAGGTGAGGATCAATAATAGGTTGATAATCGACCTCATGATAGGTGAGGATTGATGAAAGATGCTCACACGATGCAATCAAAATCTCATCAAAGCTGATTAGATTGATAGGTTGATTGATTGATTTGCTGATTTGCGATATGTTATGATGATAGGAGCCTTCATCAGTCCTCCAAATTTGGGAGCGCTTCCTGATGACGTGGGATTTGATACCCCACCTGGTGTAGGCTGAGGTAGCTGCTATTGCACGATGCAGATTGTCCTCTCTAATAGATATGCCTCAGATTATGATTAACAAGGGTCTCTTGACATCTTTAGCGAAGAGGTGGCATAGTGAGCATAACACTTTTCACTTAGCCACCGGTGAGATGACAATGACACCAAAGGATGTCTATTAGATTCTGCAGATACCTATTGTTGGAGAGATGGTATTATATGATTCTACTGAGCAGGGCGGGACTGATGCATTGAGGAGAGTATTCCAAGATGACTGGATATGCGGTTATGAGATTTCATGGAGAGAGATGGTTGATGCTTATGCTACATTGTCATGTGTGCTTGTTGGTTTCATTGGAGGATTCCTTTGTCCTGACCACAGGTCAAAGGGACTTTCTGTTGGATGGGGTTGGATTCTTAAGAGCATGATCACCTAGGGTACCATATATGTATGGGGATGTTGCATGCTTGCCCATTTATACCATGATCTAAATCAAGTTGTCTATGATGTTGCTTCAGATATGGGTGTGGGAGCATATAGTTGTCACACGTCTTATGGTAGATAGACAACAACCAACCATGAGACCATACGTTCATGCATATAGAGGTCCAGTTACTCATCCTAAATTGGGAAAATTGGAGTACTGGAGGAGAGTACTTGATGATCTAGAGACAGTGACATGGCAACCATACCTTGACTATGAGCAGTGGCCAAAGGATGAAATGAGATGCCATTTATGTGCCAATCTATGTACCTGATTGGTTAGACACAGTTCATTATTGAGAGATTTTTGTTAAGGAGGGTATTGCGACAATATGGTCGAGTACAGGGCATGCCCCAGGGAGTAGCTCATTATGCACGATGACGGATTGATGCTACAGAGTGGGGGTCGTTCTTATCATATGATGCAGCAGTGTAGGAGTACTAGGGTCTACAAGCCATTATCTGGGATATTCATCCAGAGATTATAGAGGCTCTGATATCCGATGAGTATGCATAGTACCTTTTCTTGCATCCTTTCCACAGATTTCAAGTCCCGATGAGCCGGTGTTGTTGTTAGATGATGAGGAGAGGGCAATAGTACATGGACACAGGCGAAGGAGAGATGGAGGAGATGAGGAGGAGCAGGAGGCATAGAGTAGTGATGAGGGGGATGGGAATGGAGATGGAGGAGGTGGTGGAGATGAGGGCGAAGATGGAGATGGAGGTGATGGCGATGGAGGAGATGAGAGTGGTGTAGGGGCAGCAATGGATGTTTGATATTTTAGAGTGCCTGAGAAGAGGCGATCACTTGTGGCAGTAGCACAACAACATGTGGAGATTAGGCTACCCTCACAGTAGCAACATACATAAATAGTTTCATTACAGGTTTAGGTGCAGACATTGTAGGGGCAGCTAGCACAGATACAGGGTTTGCTATAGGCACAAACCTAGGCCCAGGCTCAGACTCAGGCACAGGTTGCCACTCTTATGACTGAGAGGGATACCTTGAGGCAGCACACAGAGTAGGAAGAGGGCATAGCGAAGAGATTACAAAGAGTTGCAGAGGGTGCCAGTATAGTTGATTACTTTCGAGAGGTACGACGCTCCGCTAGGGAGGCAGAGTTCTACAGACTAAAGTATCATGAGGCTGTTTTGCCAGAGCATCGAGAGAGCTACGTGCAGTCTTCCAATTGCACTCACACCAGGACTACCAGCAAGGGTGTGATAGGGCCACCACCTCGTAGAGATCCAAGGGCAAGACCATCAGGTGGAGGAGGCATAGGTCCAGTGACGCTGACACCATCTGGGGATAGTACCACACAACTCTTGATGATGACAAATTTACTATATTTGGGACATGATGTATACTCCTTGATTTATTATATACTACCATTTTTTATATTGATGTATCTCTTTACACATTTGGATATCATTATAGACTTGACATTATGATTTTTAGGTTATATGATATGCGACGATGATTAGTGATCTATGCGTCTATATGTGATTTATGATGGATGTCTATGATGGATGCCTATGATGGATGCATTTAATTTCTGCTTTATGATGCTATGTGATGTTCTATATGATAATGGTATGATATGCTATGGATGAAAATGATGAAACATGAGTTATGATTCTCTGATGCTTTATGGATGATGTTTATATGATACATGTGATGGATCTTATTATGCCAGTGAAATGTGATCCATTTTATGTTTTTGTACTTTTTTAATGCAAATAGATGATACAATGAATGGATGAATGTATGATAATGTTAATGCACAAGTGAATGGATGGATGAAATGATCATATGATGGTGTATAGTTCTATGTGTTTATGATGTTTATATGATGCTTATGTGATGCTTATATGATGATTATGTGATGTATGCAATGATGATATGATAATGCATGATTGATGATTCTATATGCTTTATGGATGATGTTTTATGCTATGTGAGATGGATTTTATTATGCAAATTATGTGTGATGTTTATGTACGTTCATGTGATGAGTATGTTGATCCAGTTAATCCTTTGTCAGTCTTGGATTTGAGTAATAACAAATTCAGAGGTTGTATTCCATATACCCTAGCAAATCTATCTTCACTACTGGCTTTAGATGTTCATAACAATGGCATTATACCTTTACAAGGAAACCTGCTTACCGGTCATTTTTCTCAACAACTTTTTCTTCTTGGAAACTTACTCTGTTGGATGTCTTTCAATCTTCTTAATGGACCATTTTCTTAATACATTAATAATAGATGAAATGATTTTGATTATGCAAGTGAGATGCAATGCACTTCTTTTTGTGTTTTCTGATGTGGATATCATGATGTAATACATGGATGGATGAATGATGTGATAATGTATATATGATATGAGAATGCTTTATAATGTATGCAAATGATGATGCAACTATATGAGAATGATGTGATTTTGTTTAATGTCAAGTGTACTCAATCCATTAATGATAGAGATAATATCATTGCGAAATTGTTCCAGCCTTGGAAACCCCATAAATACAGATGCAAAAACTAACATGGATGCAAACTAACTTAACCATGTAGATCTAATATGCAAATTTTGTCATCATAACAGTTGATTTGTTGTGCTTTTTATCATCATTGAGCCTTTAAAATGTTGAAAGTGAGTACAAACATCGATGGTATAATTAGAACATGATGACCCGAGTACTACTTTCATGATTTTTGATATTGCAAGTTAACACAAGCATCTAGGTATAATTGAACTGAGATGACCTGAGCATTTCTCATGTAAACAGACAAGAGTTAATTATTTTCCTATACAAATTCAGAATGTCATCAGTGATACTTTGTAGAGCACATCTCACAACAATTTGCACAATAGTAGTGATCAACTCACAAACAACAGACAAAGAAAAATCATACTCCTATCTAGCTCCTCTAGTTCAAAACATTATTGAGGTACTCCAAAGATATGATGACAAAAATCAAAAGTACCATAGTTGAATCATTCATGCCAAAGTGATAAAGCCATGATTCAGAAGGAACATCATCCATTTAAATTTTCTTTGATTTGATTGATTTAGATTTTTGATATGGATGGGTGATGTGTTCATGATTGTGATTGATGTTCAATGTTGATTTGTACTATGATCGTTGTGTTTGTTGCGTTTTCCTACTGTTGTTTTTTTTGTTGGTTTAAGCTCAAAGTTTATTGCCCCCAGTGAGTCCAGAATTTTTCCCCTAGTCTAGGGTGAGACACGACCACGATGCCAAGATATGCACATGAAGCTTTCTGATGACATGCAGAATGAAGGCGAAAGCGAATGGTCGGCATGCTCAAATAGATGGAAAAACTAATCTATCACAAATAGCACCTGTTAGATTTTCACTACTTGTTCTTATTGCATTTTTTTATATTTTTTGATTTTTCACCTTTTTTTTGTATTTTTCCTTTTTTGATTTTTTTTGTTATTACCAAGACGCCTATTTGCTAGGTTTTCATTAAGGTAACCATTTTTTTAGGACATTTTTTTGACATTTTTTGTATTTTTTCAAGAATTTTAACGACGCACTGGATAAGATAGGTGTAAAACTTCTTGAGATGCAGGCTGTTGAGGGGTTCATCAAACAAACTCCCTTCAGGTGTAGACAATTGATAGGCTCCTGATCCATAAAATGATACAACGAAAAAGGGACCTAGCTAGTTTGGTTCAAATTTTCCTTTCTTTTATTTGTCTTATTGATTACGGGGATTTTCTTTCAGGACCAAATCACCAACCTGAAATGTTCTTGGTTTGACCCTATGATTGTAACTTCTAGACATCCTTTGTTGATAGGCTTTCAGGTGATCAACAGCTTGCTGATGACATTCATCCAACAGTTCCAACTCTTGTAACCTAGATACTCTATAATCGTCATCTAAAATGGTTCCTTTTAGTGACACACGGAGTGATGGTATCTCAACCTTAATAGGTAAAATGGCCTTTGATCCATAGACTAGAGCATAGGGTGTAGCTCCTATTGGGGTGTGGATACTGGTTCAGTATGCCCATAGAGCAGGGTTCAGTTGAATGTGCTAATCACGTCCAACATCATTAACAATTTTCTTCAGAATTTTCAGGATGGTTTTGTTTGAGGCCTCTGCCTGGCTATTTCTTTGAGGATAGTAAGGTGTAGAAAACCGATGCTGGATATGAAACCTCTCACAAATTTCTTGAACATCCTAATTCGTGAACGATCTACCGTTGTCAGTGACAATGGACTAAGGAATGCCATACTGACAGATGATATAATTCAAGATGAAGGATGCAATTTTTTTTCCTATGATTGTGGTTAGGGGAACAACTTCAATCCACTTTGTAAAGTACTTTGTAGTTGTGATGATAAACTTGTTTCCATTAGAAGATGATGGGTGTATCTTACCTACAAGATATGGTCCCCATTGGCAGAAAGGCCATGTGGATGCAAATGGTTGTAGTTCTTGTGTTGGTGCATGTATCAGGTTTCCATGGATTTGGCATTTTTGGCACTTCTTGAGAAATTGAAAAGACTCCTTCTCCATATTCAGCCAGTAATACCCCAAATGTAGGAGTTTCTTAGTGAGAGTTAGTCCACTTGAATGATTTCCACAAATACCTTCATGAACCTCACATAGGGCGATTTCAACTTCATTACATTCTAGACACCAAAGGAGAGTACCATCAAGACCTCGTTGATAAAGTACATTGCTATCAAGGTATGTCAAGCTGCTTGTCGAATAAAGTTTTGTTTCTGGTTTCGGGATAGATCAAGTGGTAGGGTGTTGTATTTCAAATAGTTGTAGATCTTCCCATAGATGGAAGCATCATTTTTGACTAGATGGTATATGACTTGGGATTCAGGGTTATCGTAGGCAGGGTCAAACACTTGTTCCACCATGAACTCATAACTGGCTCATTTTTCAGGTATTTACAAGAGAGAAGCGATGGTAGCCATGGCATCAACAACTTTGTTGTCACCTCTTGGAATTTGCTCAAATTTGATCTCCACAAAGTACTTTTTGAAATAATTGACCATTCTTTTATATGGCATCAATTTATCATCCTTTGTCTGATAATCATCATTCACCTGGTTTATGACTAGTTGGGAATCACCATAGACATGCAACTCTATGATTTTCCATTCAACTGCTACTTTGATTCCAATGATCAATGCTTCATACTTAGATGTGTTGTTAGTGCAAGGAAACATTAACCTATAGGACTTTGGAATGGTGTGTCCTTGAGGTGTGACAAATAGAATTCCCGCTCCTAATCCATGTTGTGTGTAAGATCCATCAAAGTATATAACACCCACTGTTGTGCTGATACTATAAGGACATCAACATCTAGAAACTCAATGCTCATGGGATGATTATCTTGTAATGGTGCTTCAGCTAGTTGGTCCGCTATGGCTTGGCCTTTGATTGCTTTCCTGTCTACATACTGGATATCAAACTCATTCAATATCATTACCCAATTGGCTAGTTTTCCTGTCAAGGTAGCTTTGCTGAGTAGATACTTCAATGGATCAATTTTAGCTATGAGTTTGATGGTGTGAGTCAACATGTAGTGTCTTAGTTGTTGAGTAGCAAATACTACTTCCAGACAGGCTTTTTCAATAAATGTGTAATTGATCTCATAGCCATTCAAGGTTTTGCTGATGTAATAAATAGCCCTTTCTTTTCCTGTAGAATCTTCCTATGCTAGTAGAGCACCCAAAGATACCTCTGTTGTTGCTATGTAGAGTAATAACGGTTTTCCTTTAGTTGGCGGTATAGTATGGGTGGTGACATCAAATACTGTTTCAGTTGATTAAAAGCTACTTCAGTTTTTTCATCCCATTTGAAAGAAACATTCTTATGTAGCAAGTGATTAAAAGGGTGAGTTTTATCTGCCAGTTGTGTGATGAACCTCATGATAGATTGGAATCGTCCCTGTAAAGATTTGATTTGGCTGATGTTTTTAGGAGGAGGCATCTCCATGATGGCTTTGAATTTCGCAGGATCCACCTCAATGCCTTTAGCTGATACGATATATCCCAAAATTTTAGCTGATGTCACCAAATACACATTCCTTGGGGTTTAACCTCACATTGAATTTCTCCTACCAAGTGAAGATTTTGTCTAGGATTTCCAAATGTCCCTCTCTAGTGTAGGATTTTTCCAACAAGTCATCTACGTAACCCTCCATAAAGGTGTGCATCATGTCATGGAAAATAGTGGTCATTGCACGTTGATAAGTAGCCCCAACATTCTTCAACCCAAAAGGCATGACGTTCCAACATAAAGTACCCCATGGACATGTGAAAGTAGTTTTCTCTTGATCCTCTGGTGCTATTTTGATTTGGTTGTAACCTAAAAATCCATCCATAAGTGATAACATTTCATGATCGGCTGTCATATCCACAATGATGTCAATGTTAGGCAAAGGAAATTCATCTTTCGGGCAAGCCCTATTAAGATCTCTGAAATTTGTACATATCCTGATGCTATGGTTGGGTTTTGAAACTACTACAATGTTTGATATCCACTCAACATAGTCAATAGATCTAATAAATCTTGCATCTAATAATTTCTTCAATTCAACTTTCACCAAAAGGGTGATATGGGGATGAATTTTTCTCAACTTTTGCTTCACTGGCTTTACTCTAGGTGGTAATGATAAATGATGCATGATAAGCTCTAGATCTATGTTAGGCATGTCACTGTAGGATGAAGCAAAGTTGATTTGTCTCTCAAAGAATTTAGCGAAGCTTGGTTTTTCTTCCTTTGTCATGGATGTTGCTAGGTGTAGGGTCTTCACTATTTTAGCTATGCCAATGTTGATGGATTGTGTGGGTTCAATTAGTACTGAAGATCTCTCCTAATAGTGTTCAAGAAGAGTGTCGAATATTCCATCTCTCGATGCCTTGGGGAGGTTTTCACCTTGAGATGCGCTCTTTATATTTACTTTTTCTTGATCTAATACTGCCATTAAATGGTTTTCATCGTTAGATCTATTTTTTATATTCATTTTGCAGCTAGAAGATTTGGCACTCCCCTTGTCTGAAGCTTCGTTATGAGATTCAATGATGGAACACGTTTCAAGATTGTCAGAGCAAAGGAAGTTCACAATGGCGTCATTGTTTGGAAAGACAGGTATGTCAAGCAGCTTAGTTTGGTCCTAGTCAATCAGTTCGGGGTGTATCAATGACAAGGAATCGTCAAATTGGATAAGATCAAAAGGGGTAAGTGTCATGATGGAAACATCATCAAAGTGTCCAATGGAAATATCGAGGTCTATGATGTTACTCTCTTCCGAAGTATCTATCTCGCTCGAAGTTTGATCGTCTTCACTTGAGTCATTGATATGTTGTGATCCAATTTCAAGTGGTCTAAAACTCGAGCTCTATCCCTCCATATGTGTTGGTGCATAATTTTGTATTACATCAATTTATTTATTATGACAAGACTCTTCAAAGAGGGAATCACATTCATACTCATTGGAATCTGTTTCGGAGCTATCTCTCAATTGAAGGATTCTCTCAACAACTTGATGCCTGGTTTCTTCCTTTGACTCTTCTTTGTATCCTAGCCCTATTTTGTCCTTTGAATTGGTTATGATAGGTTGAATTGGTTCTATGATACCCTCTTTTCTTTTGCCAACAAGACCTTTTCCATCATATCCCATCTTCTCTAGGATTGTAAAACCTTTGCCATATGGTTCTGTTAGCATGTTGGATGTTGATGCTTGTGACGCTTCTTCATCCTTGTACAACCAGTTTAAAACATCCTTGTCTTCTGATTCATCCACTAAAGTTCCTTCTCTTACAAATTTGTCATCAAAGAGCGTGGTTGGATGTGTGGATTGTTGTTTTGATGTTGATGGCTTCCCATATGACTTAGGAGAAGATAGCAGCTGTGAAAGACATAATGATTGCTCAAATGAATATTCCCCCATGCCTTTGTCTTTCAACTGGATCTTTTCAAACTATTTTGATAAGGAATTCAATTGTCTTTCACTATTTGATGGAGTAGAATCACTGATACCTTTGTCTTTTGACTGAACTTTTTCTTCAAGCTGATTTGATGAAGAGCTAATTTAACCTTCCTTGTTTGATGAACTAGGCATGGGAGCTTCACTGTTATGTGGCACAAAAGTATCTTGGGTTGTTTTGAGTGTGGCAATATTGGGGGTTGTTGGAATCAGCTGAAATAGTGATCTCCTGCCTATTGAAAGGAAATTTCAAACACTGGTGGTACGTTGACGACATTGCTTGCATCTCGTGAACCCAAGGATGTCCCAAAAGTATATTGTTTGTTTACTCTTTGTCTAACACTTGGAAGATTATATCTTTTACAACCAGTCCCACTTGAATTGGTAAAACAATTAATCCTTTGGAGGATCTCTCTTCATCATCATAGGCTTTGATTGTGATTTTTCTTTTAGCATCAATAGCATTTTTTGAATATCCAAGTGCACAGATGAGTTTCAAAGTATAGATATTTAGGCCAGCTCCGCCATCTATTAGAACATGTTTGACCCGGTGTTTGTGAATTAAAACCTCAATGTGGAGGGCAACGTTATGTGGATGGTTGATGGATACATCATCATGTTCAAAAAATGATAGGCAATGAGGTGTGGTCAAGTGTCCCACCATAGCTTGGAATTGACAAACTTCTAGATCATTTGGTACCGTGGTGGCTACTAAAGCTTGTTCTATAATCTCCTTATGAGTTGATGAAATCTTGAGGAGTTCCAATATGGATATTTGAGCTGGTATTTTCTACAATAGGTCCACTATGTTGTATTGAGTTGCAGGGACAACAGTTGCTTTGGATGTAAAAGAGGCAACTCCTTTCAATGTTACCTTAGCTTGCCCTCTTGTGGTTGCATTGATTGGTTGGGAATCTTGTTTCTCTCTAATTTTAATGACATTAATTTGATTGTCGCTTGCAACAATGTTTGTGATTAGATTGATTGGCATGGTGTCATTGATTTGATGTGGTTTGGTGTTGATATCATGAAAATGAGTTTCAACTGTAACAAGGCTTTGTTCGTGCACAATTAGGATGTCATCAATTGGATTATCAACTGCAATAATGTCTTGTTTGTCATGAGTTTGATCCTCAACTACTTCAATATGGAAAATGGTAGAATCATAGACATAGTTCACATTTTTTCCTTTGGTGTTTGATGAAGAGGACTCCCCCTTTTCGTAGTTTGGTAAAGGATTCTTGAATGCTCCACGATCATTGTTTGTTTGGGGTCCTTCTACAAATATTGTCTTGTTATCAATCAAGTCTTGTATCAAATGTTTCAATTGCATGTAGTCATTGGTTTTATGTCCTTTGTTTCTATGAAAGTCACAATAATGTGCATCATTCCACCATGAAGGTTTAACTTGTGGTTCCCAATTTCTCGCCTTTGGTAATGTTATAACCTTGTTTGCAAGAAGCTCCTTAAATGATGATTCTAATAACTATCCCAAAGGTGTGAATCTTCTTCGATTTGATGATGTTCGGTATGGTGGTGGTTTAGATTCAACATTACCTTGATTGTTGTTTTGATTGGTGTTTTGGTTGGTGTTTCGATTGTCAATTGGATTGTTGTTTTGATTGGTTTGTGTGTCAATTGTTGTCAAGTTAAATACTAGTTTTGCATTTTGTGTTTCAGCTGAAGCATCATTGTTACTAGCATTCTTGTTTCTTTGCCTAAACTTTGGTTTATCACTGCTATTGTAATTGTTAGAGGAGCTGGATGAGTTGTTTCCTTCATTGTAAATTTTTATGACCCCTCTCTTGACCAAGGCTTCTTTGATTTTGATTCCATTTTTGATCATTTTTTCAAAGGTAGGTGGACAATGCAATTCCAATCTATAACTCATCTCATCATTTAGGTTGTCAATGAATATTTCCATCTTTTCCTTTTAGGTATGGGACAAGAATATCTTGCAAACATTCTTCTCCATCTTTTCAAAAATGTGAGGAATGATTCACCCTCTTTTTGTTTCATATTGCAAAGATCTTTCATTGCTATCTCATGTTGGATGTTGTAGGAGTCTTGGGTGATGAATTTCTTAACTATTTCTTCACAGGTTTAATTGGTGGTGCAAGTTTGGAGAACCATTCCAGGCATTGTCTGCCTAGGCTTCGTGGAAACAATCTCATCAAGTAAGTTTCTTCGTGTGCAAATTCAAGACTCATGGTTCTAAATTCCCTCACATGATCTATTGGATCTATTTTACCATTGTATTTATCATACTTTGGGAATTCACAATGTTTGGGAAAAGGAATAATGTTGATATTTTGATCAAAAGGATATGGAAAAATTTCTTGTAGCAAGTATCGTTTTGAGTTTCCCGTTTGCATGTCTTGAATCTGTTGTTGGAGATTTTTCATTTGATGAGTTAAGGCAGCCATTGGATCCATATTTGATGAATTATTTTCAAGATTTTTAGGAGGTGCTTTCAATCGATTAACATCAAAGTCATGTGGAAGTTTGATACCTTGATTAGCCAGCATTAGGAAGTATTTTCCTCCATCTCTTTCAAAAATATTTTCTAGGAACTTGTGGAAATATGGATCTTGTTCAACCTGTTGGATGTCTTCCTCGGTTATTTCCTCACCTTTAGTGTTATGTTTATTATGGAAAGGATTTTCTTCACCTTCAGCCATGGTGTTTTGAGTTTCAATGTTTTTAGTTTCAATCTCTTTTTCTTTGAGTTTCTGCTTTTGTGATCTTGTTTGAACATGCATAAAAGTGCTATAATTTAACTAAAATTTTGATCTTTGTTTAGAAGAGTGCCAAGGATAAAAACTAAGTCAAATAGAATGACAAATTCTATTGATGAGAAAAAGTTTAATCTGATTATATAGCTTTGTTTCATGATGAAAGGATGACAAATCCTGATGATGAAACTTGGCTTAACAATTAGAGATATGATAAGTTTGATGATTTAGGCACTTTAAGGTGTTAGATATTGGTTTATTTTGAAGAATTCCACTTGCAAATGTCAATTTCAACAAGTTTTAGACTCTGGTGTACATGAGGAATAATTCTATTATGAAAAAGAGTCTTAATTCTAGTTCAAACTATAGAATAGGGGATGAGTTTAACTCTCTGGTTTTGCATTTATTGGATGTGCTAAAACAACTTTGTTTCGTGATGGAAGGATGAAAAATCATGATGATGAAACTTAGCTTAACAATTAAAGATATGATAAGTTTGATGATTTAGGAACTTTAAGGTGTTAGATCTTGGTTTAGTTTGAAGAATTCCACTTGAAAATGTCAGTTTCAACAAGTTTTAGACTCTGGTGTACCTAAGGAATAATTCTATTCTGGAAAAGATTCTTAATTTTGGTTCAAACTGTAGAACATGGGATGAATTTAAGTCTTTGGTTTTGCATTTACTGAATGTGCTAAAATAGGGTATGGATGCGCTAAAAGATTGCACAGATGCATTATAAAACTGCCTAGATGTGCCAGTATACTGATCAGATGCACTAGTAAATTGACCCAATGTGCTAAAAGATGCTTTGTATGCATTGGAACAAAAGGTATATGCGCTAAAAGCTGGACTCAATGTGCTATAAAACTACTTGGATGGGCCAGTATACTGATCAGATGCGCTAGTAAATTGTGACCCAATGCTCTAAAAGATGCTTTGTATGCACTAGAACAAAGGGTATATGCACTAAAAGTTGGACTCAATGCACTCAGGGATGACTCAAATGTGTTAGAAAACATACTATATGCACTAGAAAAAGCTAGGGATGTGCTAGACTGCCCCTAAGTATGTGATTTTGACTGGGTATTCTGGAAGTGAATGTGCTAAAAGGATCTATAAATGCGCTAAAAGGTGGAATGGATGCACTGGAAGATAGACTATATGTGCTATAGACTGGACTAGATGCACTGGACAATGACTCAGATGCGCTAGAAAAAGCAATGGATGTGCCAAAACAGAGAATGGATGCACTAATATGGAAATGTTTAATGTTTTTGCAAATTTGTTTGGTTATTTGGCTTTGAATATGTGAATGTGATGTTTCCAGGGGATGCAATCTTCTAAATAATGAATTTTTCTTGGTTTCCAGTTTGTAAGTTGTGAGAATTAAGTGTTTAAATGGATGATTTCTTGAATTATGACTTCAACATAGCAATAAGTTGTCAAACAGTTGTATCAGGCCTAGTAACTAAACATTGAGTTTGTATTCAATAATTTGGTTTGATTCTTTCGATTGCCATAGGTATAACACAAGAGAATACAATTCAAGCACTTTCCTATTCTCAAGGGTCACTTAAAATACCACAACCCACATCTTAGAACCATGTCAGCTCACACAAACTTGTCACCCCCTAGAGGGCGCTCGTGTTTTTTCCTTTCCCGGGTCTTAACTAAAGCCGAATCCTTTAATTTTGGCCAGTAATCCCTGATGGTTATATGGTGAGTATCTTGGGGGAAAATTCTTCCCTCCCCTTGCATTGTGATATTAGAAGTGTTTCGAGACTGACTCGGTTGGCTTCTACACTAAGGTTCATAATAAGGGTTTCTATTCGATGCAACAATAGATAAACTCCATCAGGAGACCTCCCAACCTTTAGAACAAAGGCTTTGGGGATAGTTATCTTGCATACTACTGTTAAATTTTGGACTTCCCCGAATTCATTTTTGATTATAGTGGGTTAGAAAACTTGGCTTTAGTTAGTCACACTTAGGTCGTTCTCGTAGGGTGAGTACTTTTTCCCACTACGACAGGCCTTCTAAAGGTGTTAATAAAGCATAAAGTAGTGAGTCTGGCATTCTAGTCTCCTAGTTAAGGGGAGAGCATATGCCTATCACTTCAAGCACAAAAGACAAGGGGTTCTTTAACCTTTTAATTAAACTATGTTCCTAATTTAATTAAAAGAAGACAATAAAAGCTCCAGCCCCTACATGCATCATCAGTAATTGCCTAAATTTGTCTTTCACCAGCATATCATGCACCTACAACACATAAAACATCAATTAGTTCTTGAGATTTTGGAATTTTGAAAAATTAACCATATGCAGTAAAACATACATCAGATGCGCTAAAAGATCATTCGTATGCGCTAAAAGAACTATCCAATGCGCTAGAAAAACTAATGGATGCGCTAAAATAAAGACCGAATGTGCTAGAAAACCCCCTGTATGCATCAAAATAGATGTTGTATGCATTGAAAGATCCTTTGGATGCGTTGTAATAGGTACCGTATGTGCTAAAATATGTTTCGTATGCACTGCAAGAACTCACTATCACGCTAAAAGAAGTTCACGTCCAGAATATGTAACACAACTTCCAAAAAATGTCAATAAAAAGGGGCTATGCCCCACGATGGGTACCAAAAATGTGTTGTGTGAAATTATGAGAGTTAGTAAAATAATAATCAAACACACAAAACCAATGAAATGTACATTAAAGATTTGAATCACAGAATTAACCAAATTAAAATAAAACAAATCTCTAAAATCATTCCATTGTTCTCTATTGTCAAGGATCCTCTAAATAATCAGTGCTCTCAGATTTGCATATTGCACTGTGACTGTTTGGATGACAACCTAAGAAATGAGATTCTATCTGAAATGCTACATGATTGATATACAAATGATATGATGCTAAGATTATGATGTTGTTGTAAATGAAAATGGTGATATGACAATGGATAATGATGCTAAATGCTATGTGGAAATGTTGTATGAAAACTAAAATGAAAACTAAAATGTAGCTATAAAACGAAGCCATGATTCTAAACTAAAATGCTTCTACAATGCAACTTGCTAAATGCTAAAATGTTCTAATGCTCTAAATGCTCTCATATGATTTTTGCATAGTAAGTTTGCTCAAAGATGTGTTGCAAAATTCTATAAAATGGGCTTGTATTTATAAGATTTCTAAAGCATCTTGTGATGTGGCAGCAATCAACGGTCAAGATTTCAACATGAGAGATGAACATTGGAGATGGAAGAAGTTAGAAAGAATCATGGAGGATGTTCCCTTGACTGTGAACACCATGCCAAGTGTATGCGGGAATAAAATGTGTGAAAGAGCCAAGTGTCCAAAGTTTGTTTTGGAATTGGTTGATGATAATTGCAACTTAAATATTAGATATTTAAATTCATGTGACACTTGATAATGTGGCAAGAGGAAAAGTTGTAGACATGTGACTAAATTCAAATTGGGAATTTAAATTTAGTGAGAAGATTATTAATCAAATAAAACAAACTATTGACATTTGTTTATTTAATTAAATTAGAGGAATATGAATTAAGATGGTAGAATTAGAAAAGTGTGAACTATATAAATAAATTTAGCATTTATTTATAAGTAGACAAATTAAAGGGGTCATTAATTAAATAACTTGTATTTAATTAATTAATTGTCTTGACCGATTTTAGGTGTATACAATTATAATAAAATTTCAGGGTCAAGTGTTCACCCTATGTTTAGTGGCCTTCCAACTCCCGATTACATGATGTCAAGTCCACAAGTATGTAGCTAGTAAAGAAATAATAAATATAGTACATGTGAATAGTTTAACCTTATATGAATGGTAATATTATAACTCACATTGGATATTGAATATGTTATCAAGGTGGTCATTAATGTTTCACTGAGGTAAGCTTGTTTATTTTTAATCATTAATGGTTTATAAAATAACGTTAGATAGATTTTGGTAATTAAATAACATTATTTCATTTTTTGGATGTTGACATCAGTTGATACTCCTCCCGGTATTCATACCACAATGGAGCATGGTGTTTCCACATCAATATCATCTTTGATGCCTTTGACAGAGGTATGAGCCAACTTAACAAATTTCATATTATATTTTACATTTTATATGTCTAGTAGTGAAATTTTGAATAATATTAATTTTTATTTGAATTTGTATCTTGATGCTTTCTACAAGGCTTCAAAACTCTAGCTCATGAACATTCACTATTATGGACGAAGAGAGGCAAAATAGGGTTCAAAGTGATTATGTGGTAAGTGATTATTCTATTATGTCATTCTATTATAAATTTCTATATATCAATGTATATACTTTTTATTGTATCAGGTTCAGGTCCATAATAGTTTAGAGAGGAGGTTGAGTTAGTGAATTTGAAAGCAACCATCATTGTATGCCTCTCCATCCAATTGATAGTTAACGACAACTCATGACCTCTTTTCTTCCCCTAGAGGGAAGTGATTACATTAGGGTCCTTTGTTGTATGCCTATATGGCATTTTTGTAGATATATCTTTGCATTACTGATACATGACATTATACACCTATATGGATTTTTGTACTTTTATTATACTTTTAGGTACATGCAACATTGCATGGCTATATGGATTTTTGGTTAATATAAATCTATTTTACCATTGTTGTCCATATTTGGTTAATACAAATTTGTTTTAAAATCATATGCTACTAATTTTCTACATGAGATCAAGCAGATTTTTGTTTATATTTCCTTTCATTTGGTATCAAATCATGGCGAACTTTTTAATCCTTTTTTCGATAGGATTTTTTTGTAGTTAATCTTATTTCATGATATAGTTATGCCATGCTTTGCTAGAATGGAGGTGGAGAGATTCAATGAAACAAAATTTAAGCTTTGGAAGCTCGAGATGGGGGATTTTATTGATTTTAATGAGTGGACTATAAATCATGTTGCAAGTTTCCTTAGATTCCATCACCATTAATGGACTTGTTCATATAGTGACTTGGAGCTCCTAGTTGGTGATATATGATAAGTCATTAGTTATTGGGAGGTTGTGGTATTAGTCATGTGATATTTGATGCTCCTATTTATCCCCCTAGAGATACATATCCATGTGAAGGTTGTGGAGGTGATCATATGGTGACCTTGAGAGCCTACACGTCCTCTTGATAAATGGTCACATGGAGGTTATAGAGTTTGTCATATGGCGACTTAGAGCTCTTGGGTGCATGTAGATGCATTTTACAAATTTATAGTGTGTTGAATCTATATATTACAAATTTGCAATAATCTACCATTCAAAATAAAATTATCATCTTTGTATATTTTTGGGTGTTTTATATGTGTGAATGAGTTCATATTTGCATCGTAGTTGTGTGTGTGGCTTATGTTACATGCAAGGTGTTTTGTAGGTATTTTTTATAAAATATATGGTTATTTTATAAATTTGTGGAAAAATGTTTTTCAAATTGTATTCTCAAGGGTTTTCCAAATGATACAACTTTGGATTTTCCTACATTCTTTTAATAATGGTTAGAAATTTGTTCATTAGTCTAGTTTTTGACTTGTAGTTATCATATATTTATAGATTTATAGAATTTTGGACTTAAGAATGTTTATGTTCTGATTTTTATTCATGAAAATAATATGCATGATGTCTTAGTTTAATTGTTACCAATATATTTTTGAATTTGCATTATTTTTAGGTTGATATATTTTAATGGTTCCAAGTTGTACTAATTAAGATCTACAAGTTTTATTCTACAATATACTTTGGTTTTAATTTTTGACCTATGGGCATGTTTCAAGTCACATGTGTGTAATATGAGTTTTTGAGTGTCATGTTTATGTACCTTTATGTTGCATGAAGAACTTAAGAGTAGATCCGCAAAGTATTAGTGGTGTTGTGTGTATGTATCAAAGATACACACCATGAAAATAATAGTTGAGTTCCTAGTCATTTTGAATATTGTTGTTATTTATTGTAAATTATTTGATGACATGGAGATGCATGCTCTTTGTGTTAATATTTTAGTTTGTTGACATATGGTCATTATTGAGCATTGGAATGTTAAGTATTAAAGAGCCAATGAGATAGACTATTAAGAAGAAGGCCTTTTGAAGGTCACACATGAAGAAGAAATATTTGTCTTTAAGGTTTTGAGAACATCAATTATGTTATCAAAGAGGCTTTAGATTATAGTTCAATGAAACCTTTGTGCAAAACATGGTTGTGATAGATTATTTTCTAGGTTGAAAATAGTAACCACAGTGTCATGTGAAGCCATTAAGTACATATTTAGATTTTTGTCATGATATGGTTGTTTTAGGAAATTTGTCACAAAGATGACATTTTTACTATGGAAAACTTATAGTAAGCATGCAATAGGAGTTTTAATTAATATTTCATTATATGTGATCTTTAAGGTTTTAGATATTATTTGGAATTAATCTTCTAGTGTTGAGTATAATAATGATTTTTCCTTGGAGAAACTAAGTTGATTAAAGAATCAAATCGTAAAATAATTGATGAAACACTATGTAATAATTTGCTAGGAAATTTAATTTAGTTGACTACTAATTGTCCAAACATGTTTTTTGTAGTTGGAACCTTGTCTCCATTCATGATTCATCCAAAATAAAGTAATTGGTTGGTTTCAAAGTAATTGGATTAGAAGATTTTAAACTTGTTGATTTTTCATATTCATTTTTGGAAGGTTGCATAGACTCTAAGAAATCAACCCTTGGTTACTACTTCAATATTGGATTTTTTATTATTTCTTGGAGTTATAAAAATAAGCCTAATGTTGCATTGTCATCCACTAAAGTCGAGTAAAAAGTAGTTGTTGAAGCAACATGTAAAGTAATATGGCTTATAGTTTGTTACCCACAACTTAATCTCATGATTATGTATTGTGATAATCAAAGTGTGTTGAAGATGTTTGAGAATCCATTATTTCATGCTCACACAAAGCATATTGAAGTACAAAACATTCATGAAATTTTACCCCCTTGAAAATAACATGCAACAATAAAGAGTAGTTAGTGCACACTAAGATCTAGCAATGGGTTGTCATTATATCCACAAAAAAATGAAAAATTAGTTAATTATGACTATTGTAGAGCCATAAAGAGTAGCGTTATAATAGTCATAAATAAGATAACCCTAGGTTGTCCATGAGAAAATAAGAATCTAGTTGTTTTGAGGGATTGAACCACCCATATTGACATGCTAGCATTATCAATTGTGCCCCATGACACATAGAATGAAAAAAATATTTTACTATTACATTACTCTCAATTGATGTTTTTTGCAAGAATGCATTAATTATTGGAATGGTTAAAAAATGTATATTTGAGTGGAATCAAGATAGGATAATGTAGAGGAACCCCATATCCACCTATAGGTTTAGATAGAACATTCATAGGTGCCACAATTCTTGAGAAACAGTTTGACATTTTTTGCACTTAGGGCTCTTAAGATACTGCACAAAAATAGTGTAGCTTGAAATTTTTGATATAATTGGAGTTAAAAATAAGGCCTCCCCTAACATTCACCCACAAACACCAATGGGTTCACACAATCGATCGAGCCCCACAAGATGAAGCATGCAAAATATGGCTTTTGATAACTTTTAGTTGAACACAAATGATGCATTTTGCAATTTTTTATACATTGTTTCCATCATCAAATGGTCTAGATATAATAAAAAGTGTGGTATTTTATTATGGATGGATCCTAAGTTAATTTTTGGGATTAAAAAAAACATTTGTAGGTGCCACAAATTCTAATAAACTGTCTATTAGAGTTTGACAGTTTTTTACACTTAGGGCTCTTAAGAGAATATGCTAAATAGTGTAGCTTAGAATGATCGAGACAAATGGGGTACAAAATAGGGCCTTTTATAGCATTCACTTGCTCACTTGGGCATGCTTGCATAGTCAGTTTAGCCACATGACACATGAAACACAAAATATAACTACTAACAACTTTTCATTGAATGCAAATGATATTTTTTCAACTTCTAAAATATTGTCACCATTGTCAAATCGATTGGAGATTTAAAAAATTAAGAGATTTTATTGTGGAGAGAACCTAATTTCACTTGTAATTTTATATGGAACATTTGTAGGTGCCATGGATTGCGAGAAATAGTCTATCATAGTTTGGTAGTTTTTCGCACTTAGGGCTCTTAAGAGACTACATGGAATAATGTAGCTTGGAATAATTGGCTATCCTAGGGAATGAAAAAAGTCCTTCCCTAGAATTTACCCACCAACATAGACGTATTGGCACAATAACTTGACCATGCAAAATATGGTCAAGTCGATAACTTTTTACTTGACACAAATGATGGTTTTTGTAACTTTTGAAACATTGTCACCTTGGTCAAATGGATTGGATATTTAAAAATTTGAGAGAAGTTAGCTTGGTAGTTATCGACTTGACCATGCAAAATATGGTCAAGTCGATAAATTTTTACTTGACACAAATGATGGTTTTTGTAACTTTTGAAACATTGTCACCATGGTCAAATGGATTGGATATTTAAAAATTTGAGAGAAGTTATTATGGAGGGGATTTATGTGAACCTTTAAGTTTATAGGAAATTTGCGAGAAACAGTATGTTATAGTTTGATAGGTTTTTGCACTTAGGTCTCTTAAGAGATTGAGATGGAATAGTGTAGCACAAAATGATCAATTGTCTTGGGGAATGAACAAGGGATTTCCATAGAATTCACATACCCACTCAAACATGTTAGTGTAGTCATTTCAGCCCCATGACTCATGAAACATAAATGATGTTTTTTCCACCTATAATGGCTCTTAAGGGACTATGTTAGAATAGTGTAGCCCAAAATGATCGATTGTCTTGCAAAATGAATAGAGGCCTAACCTAGTTATCCCCCACCAACTTAAGTGTGTTTTTATAGTTAGTTAAACCCCACAACATATGAAATATAAAATATGGCTATCAATCGATAACTTTTCACTAAACATAAATGATGTTTTTTCCACCTTTTGAAACATTGTCAGGACAATCAAATGGATTAGAGATTTAAAAAGTTGAGAGAGTTATTGTGGAGGGACCTTACTTGCACTTATAATTTTAGATGAACATTCATATGTTCCATGGATTTTGAGAAACAAATTGTCATAGTTTGGCAGTTTTTTGTACTTAGAGCTCTTAAGAGACTATGTTGGAATAGTGTAGCCTAGAACAATCGGTTGTCCTAGGGAATGAATAAAATAATTACCTAGAATTCACCCACCCACCTGGACGTGTTGGCATAGTCAGTTTAGCCCCATGACACATGAGACACAAAATGTGGTTGTCGATAACTATTTACTGAATACAACTGATATTTTTTGCAACTTTTGAAACATTATTACCATGGTCAAATTGATTGGTGATTTAAAAAATGAGAGAGGTTATTGTGGAGGGATTTTATGTGCACTTTTAATTTTAGAATAATTTTTTTTAGGTTCCAAAAATTACAAGAAATAGTTTTTCATAGTTTGGAATTTTCGGCACTTAGGGCTCTTAAGAGACTGACCAAAATAGTGTAGCCCAGAACAATCAATTTTCCTGGGGAATGAATTTTCTTAGCATTCACCTACCAACTCAAATGTGTTGGTGTAGTATTTTCAACCCTACAATGCATGAAACACAAAATATGGCTGCAAACAACTTTTCACTAAACATAAATGATGTTTTTTGTAGCTTCTAAAATATCATCAACACAGTCAAATAGATTGGTGATTTAAAAAATGAGAGAGATTTTTGTTGAGGGAACTTACATGCACTTGTAATTTTAGAAAGAACATTTTTAGGTATTATGGATTGGAAGAAATAGTCTATCATAGTTTGACAATTTTTTGCACTTAATGCTCTTAAGAGACTGTGTCGAAATAGTGTAGCCCAAAATGATCAGTTGTCCTACAAAATAAATAGAGGCATTCCTTGGCATTCACCTAACCAATTGTACATGTTGGAATAATTAGTTCAACCCCACGACACACGAAACACAAAACATGGTTGTCAACAACTTTTCACTAAACATAAATGATGATTTTTGCAACTTTTGAAATATTGTCACCATAGTCAAATGGATTGGATATTTAAAAAATTGTGAGAGGCTATTGTGGAGGGAACCTAAATGCACCTATAATTTTACATAAATTTTTTATAGGTACCATGAATTACAAGAAATATTCTATCATAGTTTGATATTTTTTTGCACTTAGGGCTATAATACTGTACCCTGGAATGATAGGCTATATTAGGGAATGAAAAATGCCTTCCATACCATTCACCCACCCAATCAGATGTGTTGGTGTAGTTGGTTAAGCCCCATGAGGTATAAAACATAAAATATAGTTGTCGATAATTTTTTATTGAACACAATGACACTTTTTATAAATTCTAAAACATTGTCACCACTATCAAATGGATTGGGGATTTAAAAATGAGATAGGTTCTTATTGAGATAACTAATGAAGAAAAATTCACTCACAATAAATTTCTCATCCAAATTCACAATACACAAATTATAGACAACACTATGGCCAATTTAATTCTTAAATCGACAATTACATTTGTTGATTTGGGTCGATTTCCAATTACACAACAAAATGCTCAAATTTGAAAACAAATCTGAAATACAAATATTATGTGATTTCACCATTACAAATTACAGGAAATTACAAGCTACAAGTTTAATTTTTCTTACAAATATTAACTCACTGTTCCTTCTTACTCCTCATATACCAACCTCTTGGTGTGGCACGTCTCTTCCTCAATTCCTATTTTTCTTTTATTTTCCCCTCCCCTATCTACTGGTCAGTGCCCCATTTCTACACCTGTCTACTGCCTTTCTCTTATTCTATGCAACCTCATTCAACTCTCCCCTTCTTTTTGTCAAGTAGTTCCAACTATGCACCCCCTATCAATGTAGCTTCATGAGTTTATCCTTTCCTACAACCCATGGAGTTGCTCTTTGTATATCTAGGTGTGATTTGCACTTTATATTATTCTTCTAACCATTCTATATTTGTTTGAATTTTCCAATAGAATTTATGCATTTGCCTCATTATCTTCAACACAACATGCCACTACTTCCCATGGCACAGGTATGAGGGGGATTCCTCTGCTCGTTTTCACTTCACTGCCTTCCCCACTCTATCTCTTATTAGCCGTGCACCCTCTTCTTTACAAAATCCTTAACAAGTCACCATTTTATTCGCTTCCACACATATCCTGTTGACTCTTAGGATGAATCGACTCCTATGGCTTAAGAGTTCTCACTAATCAAACATTCCCATTTAATCACCTCTTTTTCACACAGGCTCTCTTTTATTTGCTCGTAGATTAACAAACTGCCATCATACATTCATACGCGTTTCTTCTACACTATACTATTTCTCCTCCTTCAGGCACGACTTAATGAGACTGGGTTTGTCTTACTCCCTAGCACCCCTTCTCTCTCCTTCGTGGCGCTAATATCTTCCTGTTAATGTAGCACAATCTAGAATTTAGTCTTCAGGTTGGCATTGATGAAGGCTTTGCACCTTACATTGCCCGATGCCACCCTTGTCTCCCTTCTCGGTACTCCTCCTGCAACCTTTCCCCCCTGATGGCACTAGTTGTTTTCTAATATTTAATCGATACCGTGTTCATTTCCAATTCCTTTGGTCTATTCAGCTTCCCATGTTTTTTTAATTACTCTTTATTTTATCCCTTTTATTTTTAGAAAGATTTTTATATCCATAATAATATTGCTTGATTGAAAAAAAACATTATAATATATGAAGAGTCTAAATTACTCTAATTTGGAGAGAGAAAAAAGCAAGGAACCAAAGCTAACATAAATCAACATGCTTGTAAGAGTGTTTCCCGTGAAATCAAATTGAAGTTTCACAACAATAGTTTTGGGTGACACAAGATTACACATGGACCTGGATGCTCTTGCATCAGACATGTCAGGTAAGAAATTTGTGAGCATGGGCTCACAAAGGAGTTAGGTGATAGAATCACCTTTCGAGATTGCAACCAATCTCTAGTGAGCTCCATCGTTGAAAGCTCAACCTCCTCCGCCAATAGCTTGACCTCCTCTACCAATTACTTCCTCTCCACTCTACAAGTGACCTCTCACATTCCTCTTCTGGTCACCTCTTGGATATACATTAAAAGTCACAACCTGCAGGTTCATACACACTGTCCAACGACTATGCCTTTTTTTTTGTCTTCACGTTAAGACAACCATTTCATTTCTCTCTCGACTCCTCTACAACTCTTCCCTTGCAACCTCCATGCTGTAATCGTACCTTGATTCTCATGAAGATTCCACTTCGTCTACTATAATCTACCATCACACAACACTTTCCTCTACGCTTTCCACTCTCAATCTTTCAGCACTCCACTCACCTGTAATGATGATTTTGAGATTCTCACTCACACTTCCAATTTCACACCTTCCAACCCTCAACCACCAAGACTCTCTACATCTGCAATGGTACTTTTGGACTTCACTCACGCTTCCACTATTCACAGGTTCCATCACAACCTGCCTCACATTTTGCGATTTGCTTGTGCCCCTTAAACCTTTGCTCACTTCCCTCTTCACCCGTAGGTCCTGGTGTGAATCACCTCTCTCTCAATGCTTTATCCACATGCTCAGAACCTCTAGCTCTTATACCAATTGATGAAGAAGACCACTCATAATCAATTTCTCATCCAAATTCGCAATACACAAATTACATACAACTCTATGGCCAATTTAATTCTTAAATTGACAATTACATTTGTCAATTTGGATCGATTTCCAATTACACAAGAAAATGCTCAAATTTGAAAACAAATTTGAAATAAAAATATTAAGTGATTTCACCATTACAAATTGTAGGCAATTACAAGCTGCAAGTTTAATTTGTGTTATAAATATCAACTCACTATTCCTTCTTACTCCTCATATACCAACCTCTTGGTGTGGCACATCTCTTCCTCAATTCCTATTTTTCTCTTATTTTCTCCTCTCCTGTATGTTGGTCAGTGCCCCATCCCTGTACCTGTCTACTACCTTTCTCTTATTCTATGTAACCTCATTCAACTCTCCCCTTCTTTCTGTCCAGTCGTTCCAAGTACGCACCCCCTATCAACACAACCTCATGAGTTTAGCCTTTCCTACAACCCTGGCACTGCTCTTTGTATATCTAGGCATGATCTGCACTTTATATTATTCTTCTAACCATTTTGTATTTATTTGAATATGCCAATAGAATGTATGCACATCCCTTCATTATCTTCAACACAACATGCCACTACTTCCCATGGCACATGTATGAGGGGTATTTCTCTGCTCGTTTTCACTTCATCGCCTTCCCCACTCTATCTCTTGTTAGCTGCACACCCTATTCTTTACAAAAGCCCCAAAAAGTCACCATTTTATTCGCTTCCACACATATCCTATTGACTCTTAAGATGAATCAACTCCTACTCCATATGGATTAAGAGTTCTCACTGATCAACCATTCCCATTCAATCACCTCTTTTTCACATGGGCTCTCTTTTGTTTGCTCGTAGATTAACAAACTGTCATCATAGATTCATACATGCCTCTTCTACACTATACTATGTCTCCTCCTCGAGGCATGACTTAATGAGATTGGTTTTGTCTTTACTCCCCAACACCCCTTCTCTCTCTTTTGTGGTGCTAATATATTCCTGTTCATGTAGCACAATATGCAATTTAGTCTTCAAGCTAGCATCGATGAAGGCTTTGTACCTTACATTGTCTGATGCCACCCTTGTCTCCCTTCCTGGTACTCCTACAACCTTTCCCCCTTGATGGCATTAGTTTTTTTTTTATATTTAATTGATACCATGTTCATTTCCAATTCCTCCAATCTTTTTCAGCTTCCCATGCTTTTTCAATTACTGTTTATTTTATCCCTTTTATATCCATAATAATATTGCTTGATTAAAAACAAACATTATAATATATGATGAGTCCAAATTACTCTAATTTGGAGAGAGAAAAAAGCAAGGAACCAGAGCTAACACAAATCAACATGCCTATAAGAGTGTTTCCCGTGAAATCGAACTAAAGTTTCACAGTTCATTATTTTTGGGTGGCAGAGTATTATGCATGGACCCGGATGCTCCTGCATCAATAACCTATGTGAATTTGTGGGTTCAGAATTTTTTTATGTAGGTTCCATGGATTCTAAGAAATATTTTGTCATAGTTTGATATTTTTTTACATTTAGGGCTCTTAAGAGATTGTGCCAAAATAATGTAGCTTGAAATGATTAGGTGTCTTGGGAAACAAAAATGTCCTTCCCTAACATTAATCCACTTTCTTGAATGTCTTGGTGCAATTGGTTTTTCCTTGCAACATATGAAACACAACATATGGCCTATTTAGCCCATTTTATCCTTTCTAATAGCTTTATTTTAGGAAAAATATGATGTGACAATAATTTTTATGGAGGTTATTGGGAATATAAACACACTTTTAGATACCCTTTATGGAGATACAACTCATCCTATAATGGAAACCTAAAATATGAAATATATACCCTTCAAAATGGATAATTATTAGTCTTAATTAACCCTCTAGGTCTCTAAATTTGAGTTTTGAGAGATAACACCCTCACACATGCCAAAACGGTACAAAACCTAATTTAAAATGTGGAGTAGGTTGAAACAAACCTACAAACCCAATTTCATGAAGAAGGTTCCATAAATTATTTTGTGTATGACTATTTTGTGGCATAATAAAGGCATAAAAAAGTCATGCAAAATTTAACTCACACCTCAACTGTACATGCCTAAGTGTATGACTATTTTGTGGCATAACAAAGGCATAAAAATTAGAAGTAGGACTAGGTTTAACGTATGAGATGAGAAACATGTTGAATCATAAGTGTCATGTCATGTAATTTCAACATAATATGTGTCATCCATAGAAATATAAGTTATAAGTAAATTATGTGTATTTTCATAGTAGATGTGTCATAATTTGAAGCATATGGAGAGGTGTTAAAAATTGTAGAATATGACGTACACAAGCACACTGCTATCATTATCCACATAAGAAGTATCTAGTATATAATGACCAGGGAGAAGTGAAGCATGTGTATCTCGTCTAATGTGTGTATAAGGCATAGGTATATCACAAGTGATAAAAGAAAGATGAATAACATAAGTCTTAACAATATATGATATTCATTAGAAATACACAAATCCTAAATAAATTTATTTATCACTAAAAATGGTACTATATGTAGTACATGAACTATGTTGACAAGGTGGCATGCACAAAACATAGAAAGAAAAAGAGAATGCACCTTAAACTTCAAGAATCAATTTCACCAATTACACAATTATGTTTTCTTTGTTTTTGGATTTACACACCTTCAAACTTAGAACTTCTTTTTAGCTTATTTTGTATTCAATGTTCAATTCTATATCAATCTAGTAGATTAGTAAAAAATATGAAAACAATGATTCTATATTATCAAATTCAAAAAAATATATGATACTTAATATTCCAACACTAAAACATGAAAATATTAGTTTATAGAACCACATTCAACCTAAAAATGTACAATTTTACTTCTATGTTGACAAAATAAAAAAAGTGGTGGAATATCTAAACAATGATTAATATATCCTCAACACCATAAAAAAAGTGTTTGTTTATAAGATAATACACATAATGCAAAAAAAAGAGAGAAAGTGGGTCCTAAATCATGGGGAACCCATGCCTTTTTATCTCCTTAAAATGTGAACACATTATAATACGCTTGTTTTATAACATGCATGTAGAATTCAAATAGGAAGAGACATAGACAATTAGAGAAATATGGAGAGAGAGAGAAGGGGGAGGAAGGGAGGGAGGGAAGGAGGGAGAGAAACAAAAACACACAAATACAAATAGACATAAAGATAAATAAAGTAGTGAGTGAGAGAGAGGTAGGTAGGTAGTAGTAAAGAGAAAGAGTGACAAAGAGAGACATAAGGAGGAAGTGAGGAATAGGTAGTGAGGGGAGAAATATAGAGAGGTGAGGTAGAGAGAAAAGAGGGAGAGGGAGAGAGGGTGGGAGAGAGAGGTAGAGAGGGGAGAAATTTATATAGGTAGGTATACGCTCAACCCTCCATCATGAACCCTAAACTCTAAAAACTTTATTCTAAACCCTAAAAAACTAGGCACTAAACCCTAAAACCTAAAACCTAACATTAATACCTTTGAACACTTAAAACTTAAATAATTAATTCAATTCCTAAATCCTCAATGCTAAACCATCCATAATAAACCCTATGCCCTATGCCCTATACCTTAAGCCCTAAACCGTAAGCCATGAACCCTAAACAGTATTCACTAAACCCTAAAACCTAGCGGTAATAATTTAACACTAAAACCTACAAATTAAATTTAGTATTTAAACCCTCCATCCTAAATCCTAAACCCTAAACCCTAAACCCTAGGCCCTATACCTTAAATCGTGAATAATTTAGAGAGGGAGAGAAAGAGAAATAGAGAGGAAAGAAAGAGAGGAGAGGGAGAGAGGGGGAAGATAGAGCAATGGAGGGAGAGAGAGGTAGAGAGAGGGAGGGAGGGAGAGATAGAGACAAAGAGAGACATATAGATAAAGAAGAAGAAGAGAGGGAGAGAGAGAGGGGTAGGGAGGGAGGGAAAGAGAGGTAGAGAGGGAAGGAGAGGAAGAGTGGGGATGGAGAGAGGTGAGAGAGAAAGGTAGGTTCCACACTAAACCCTCTATCATCAATCACAAACCCTAAACCATAAGCTCTAAACCCTAGGCCCTAAACCATAAAATTTAAGCCCCAAACCTTAAAAATATATATGCTAAACCATAAACCATAAATCCTATAACCTAAAAACTAAACCATGAATAAATTGGGGAGAGAGAGGAAGAGAGGGAGAGGGAGAGAGGGAGGGGGAGAGAGGGGTAGGGAGGGAGGGAGAGGTAGTGAGGGGATAGAGAGAGGTGCAAGAGAGTTAGGTAGAACCTCAACCCTCCATCATGAACCCTAAGTCCTAAGCCCTAAACCTTAAACCCTAAACTCTAAACACTATACACTAAACCCTAAATTGTAAACCCTAAACCCTAAACCATTAAACCTAACATTAATAATTTTCAACACTAAAATCTTAAAAATTATATTTAATCCCTAAACCCTCAACATTGAACCATCCATCATAAATCTTAAACCATAAACTATAAACCCCAAGTTGTAAACCCTAAACACTATTCGCTAAACCCTAAAACCTAACATTAATAATTTAACACTAAAATATAAAAAAATAAATTTAATCTCTAAACCATCCATCATAAACCCTAAAATAGGTAAGCACCAAACCCTAAACACTATTTTCTAAACCCTAAAACATAACATTAATAATTTAACACTAAAACTTGAAAAAAAAATCTAAACCCTCCATCATAAACCCTAAACACTATTTGTTAAACCCTAAAACCTAACATTAGTAACTTAACACTAAAATTGAGAAAAGTAAATTTAATCTCTAAATCCTTCATCATAAACCATAAACCATGAATAATTTAGAGAGGGATAGAGAGATATAGAGAGCTGAGAGGGAGAGGAAGAGAGGGAGAGAGGGAGAGGGAGCGATGGAGGGAGGGAGATGTAGAGAGAAAGTGGGGGAGGGAGGGAGAGGTAGTGATGGGAGAGAGATAGAGAGGTTAGCGATAGAGAGGAGGGAGGGAAGGAGGGAGGGAGGGAGAGGCAGAGAGAAGAGAGAGAGCTAGGTGTCACCCTAAACCCTCCATCATCAATCATAAACCCTAAACCCTAAATCCTAAGCCCTAAACCTTAAACACTATATGTTAAACCCTAAACCCTAAATTGTAGGCCCTAAACCCTAAACCATGAATAATTTGGAGAGAGAGAGAGAGGAAGAGAGGGAGAGGGAGAGAGGGAGGGAGGGAGAGGTGGAGAGGGAAGGATGGAGGGAGGGAGAGTAGATAAGGGAGAGATATAGGTAGATAGATACTCAACCCTCCATAATAAACCCTAAACCATAAACCTTAAGCCATAAAATATAAACAATATATGCTAAATAGGGGGAGGGAGAGAGAGAGAGAGAGAGAGAGAGAGAGAGAGAGAGAGAGAGAGAGAGAGAGAGAGAGAGAGAGAGAGAGAGAGAGAGAGAGAGAGAGAGAGAGAGAGAGAGAGAGGGAGAGAAATAGGAAGATAGGGAGAGAAGAGAGGGAGATAGAGCAATGGAGGGAGGGAGAGGTAAAGAGAGCGAGGGAGGGAGGGAGGGAGGGATGGAGAGGTAGTGAAGGGAGAGAGATAGAAGCAAGACAATAAAAAACATTAGAGTAAATCCTTAGAACTCTAAATTCTTAATGATCGTTTGGTTATTAAAGAAAAAATTACACTTGTTTCTCCATGAATGCAATAAAATAACATGTCTAACACCATAAAAAATAATATAATTATGAAGCTTGACCCCAAGTAAGGCCTCTTTCCAACTTAGTTTATGTTCAAAAATAGTAGGTAATTCATTAAACACATAATTCTATTATTTTTTAACAAACGAGCATCCCCATAAAACGTACCTCATGTTTTCATGTCTCAAGAAAAATGGGAAATGAACTAGCTAGATCACACTTCAACTATTTTAATTATTATTATAATTTTTTCAATGGATCAAAAAATGTGATTCAAAATAATGATGTTAAATATAACCATATAATTACATTTAAGAACATTTTAAATTATTAAATTGAAGAGTTTAAATTTTGGATTAATCAAATAAATTATTAATATTTATATAATTGACTTAAATTTTAAATAAGATGATAATAGAGTTAATATTGATAAAAGTATTTTTAAAATAGATACATCTGTATGGTAGAATTTTAATGTATGTATGATTGTTTTAATAATAGTTGATTATATGGTATTATAAAGAAAAATATTTTTTTAATTGAAAAAGAAAACAAACTTTTGTACAAGATTAACATAGGTTGATTAAGTAATTATAATTATATGTACAAATTGGTTTAGAATAAATAAATACAATTGAGATTGATAAAATTGATAATTTATAACAATTATATTAGTAAATTAAATGTTTTTGATTAGACTAGCAAGGGAAGGGCCCTGATCCCATGGTTACTTCCAAAATTCAAAAAGTGGAAACAAGCTGGGTAGAACAACACCGGCTGACATAGGGTAGCACACAGGCCAATTAACAAAATAGTAACCATAAAACCATGATACTTAATCAAAAACTGAAAGCTACTACTAAATCAATTTATGCTTTGAAGACCATTTATAATGTCCACCAGGGACTAGCAAGTTCTCAACCATAATAGAGCTATATGAAAATAGTAGTCCAGAATATTGAAACTGAATAACAAAAAAAGTAAGGCAGCCATAACCAGAAGAAAAGAAAAAAACCATTACTTGGATTTTGCAATCATGTCCCAGTATTCTCCTATATGGGAGACATACTCTCTCCAATTAGGTCCCTCGGTCTCATCCAGGTCCTTCAATTCATCTGTCTTTCCCGTCTTCTTCAACTTCCTAGTAATCTTGGTTTGGCCAGAGACTGCACCAACCATTGCTCTGTGTATGAGACCATTTGTTGCCTTCATTAGTGTGATAATGGATTTAAACATGTCATCCATTTGAACCTGCATGTAGGTCAACCTACTTTTCAGATAGTCAGTACTAGAATCATCAACAATATTAGTTTCATTGGCAATGTTCTTAGTTTTAGGAGCAGCCAGAGTTTCATTCCTTGGCTCTTCTTCAATTTCAGTCTCTTCCTCCTCATTTTCTTCTTTCTCCTCCTCAGATTCCTCCTCTCCCATATAATAGGTTGTCTCTTCAAATTCCATCCCATCACTTTATTCGTCAACCTAGGCCTCAAAATCTTCCACTTCCAAATCTTTCTCCTCATGAAAAGTGGATTTTTGTTTCCCCTTCTTGTCCTGAGAAGCAGATTTAGCAAGGCATGCAGATCTACGACCTCCACTACCCTGAATCTGCTTCCGATCGTCCAAATCCTTGGTTTGAATACCCTCTTTTTCTTCACTTATAGTGATGACCTCATTTTGAATTTTCAACTCTTTTTTCATTTTCTTAGACTTAGGCGGCTCTAGGAGAAGTGAGGAATGCTTGTGTTTCTTAGAAGTAGCTTTAACCAACTCGAGCTCGAGGGAGCTTTTAGCAGAATTCTTCATACCCACAAGGGTAGAAGGATTGGAGCTTTTAGCGACATAGGAAGAGCTTTTAGCAGGGGTATTCATGATTCTTTATGCAATAATGGGAGAGGGTCTGGGGTTAGGCTCCTGAATGGGGTTAGGCTCCGTTAAAGGTTCCACATTTTCCCTTGCATTTCGATTCTTAATTTCCTATCTAGCAACTAAAGGATTACCATGTGGGTTCATAGCTAAAACATGCTTATAAAGGGAAATCATTAAACCTTGATGCAGGGGAGGATTCACACCCTTTTCAATATTAAGTTGTAGAGAGGAGAGCAAATAAAAAGGAAAATTTATATGCTCATTATGACGGATATGATTCAACAAAGGAAAATGGTATGCATGAATTGTCATATATCTACCTTCAAGTATAAAATACCACATCACAAACATATTGACCAGAGCATAGGGAGTTGGAAGTTCAATTCATGCATACCCATTTTGAAACCTGGTAAGATTTTCACTGTCATGGAGGAACTTGTCAACAAAGGACTAGTAATCTACTCCGCTCTTTTTTTCCACCTTAATTCCCTGGTTTTGTAGACCAGTAGCCTCCGCTATGAATTGCATTGTCACCTCAAATCTAACTGCTCCAATAGTCACATTCCCCTTTCTCCATGAGTTATTAAATTTTGCAGTTAAGCTTTCATTGTACCCTTTCATGGCTTGAAAAAAAAGGGACCATACCCGCTTTGCTAAAAAGCCTCCACAGGTCTGCTGTTGTCTTAGGGCCTGGCAATTAGTGGTTCAGTTCACTTTCTCGGTCCACTCATTTTTGTGCTCTATAAGCTTTTAGGATTCTGCGAGCTCTTCTTCATAACCCCACTCAACATTGGCTTTCTTCCAAACTTGTAGAATACACTATTGCTAATGATTTGGAAATAATCACCTTGAGAGATGAAGTTCGAGAACTTTCTTTTAGAGATAGCCGATATCACATTTCCCCAGGCTAAGACTTCATTATTATTTATACAAATAATTGATGACTCTTGATTATTCGTTACAAGCAGATCTTCACCTTGGCGGATGGACTTGACATAAGGAACTTCACCATACTTGGATTTGACACCATTCTTTGTGTTGATTAAAGCCATGTGAACCATAACAATCTTGGGAATGAAATAATAATAACCTTTTTCACCCGAGGAGAGCTTCATACTCAATGTCGTACCACTTTTATCATCATAGTTTTGCAAGCTCTTTATTTCACAAGATCGCATACAATTCCTATGTCATTCCCATTTATTATCTTTGCAAGTTGTGTACTATTCATATTTTTCTTTGATCACTTTGTCCTTCAATGACAAAGGAAAATGATTGTTATCCCAATGGGTCCACTCGTTACAGTTAAGTGCTTCGTTGGCAGTGTAGTTAGCAGAGGTATTTCCTTCTCTAAACACATGTTGCACATGGAAATGAGTAAAGTAACTCATTAGGGACTTGAATTTTTCAAAGATTTCTTTTAATTCCCAAGGGGTTGTAGCGCCACCATTCAATATATCCATAGTTAATTTAGAATCTCCTTCCAAAATCACCTTCTTAAATCCATATTGTCTTCGAGTCTTTATACCCCCCAAGACAACCATAGACTCTACTTTATTATTGGAGCAGACTCCCAAATTTATATTGTAGCTCACAATGCAGTCTCCCAAGTGGTTTCTTAGTAGTCCACCCACCCTAGCCATGCTCGAATTACCTTTTGAACACCCATCAAAATTGCATTTTATCCACTCTCTTTTAGGAGGAACCCACACAGTAGCCTTTCTAGCCAAAATTGTGGCCCAATTAAGATTAATTAGGTCCTTCTTAAGATCTCAGGTCTGCTTAATTCTCATCTCTTTATAGGTCGGATAGAATTTTGAGAAGCTGTATCCTCCCACTTCCATATTTTCCTGAACCCGAGCTTTTATGATCATGCAAACCTCATAGTTACTTCTCTCAGCCTCAGGGCTGAAGATCCTATTATTCCTTTCCTTCCAAATTCCCTAGGTTAAGAAGGGGGGAATTTGGTTTTAGAGATCCACAATGACCTTATGGGAGAAAGGATAGTTGGACCAAATTTCTACAAAAGAGTTCATAGTTGGGGGAAACACCCAGCCAATGAACAACAAAGGAAGGAATAATGACCACACTTCTCTAGAGAACTAGAAATGAAAGAAAAGATGTATAACAGACTCTTCATCATACTTGCATAGAATGCATCTATTGGCAAGCTAAAATCCTCTCCTTACCAAGTTGTCAATAGTTAGAATTCTTCCATGTGAAGCAGCCCACCAGAAATAGTTAACTTTTGGCACAAGGTTTTTAATCCATGCTTTATCCCAGTGAGGGTCTCTACAGTTAGTTAGGGGTTTCACCAATTCATTATAAGAATGTTTAATAGAAAAACAACCTAAAGAGCTCCCCTTCCACACCCATTCATCTTCCCTTTCAATAGAAAAAAAATTTGCCTCCCTTATGAGGTTGTGTAAACTTTGCAAAATGAACTCCCAGTTAATCTATCTCTGACCTCTCAAGTTGACATTCCTTAATAGCATGTTGAACTCCTATTTAGGTTCTTCCTCTTCCCAATTGATATAGTCCATCACCTTTTTACCACATATCCTTGTTAAGCTTTGTTTAAGGGGATTGAAGCCATCTATGGAGGAAAGAGGGGAAACCTTAGACTAGGGGTCTTTCTAGAAATCAATGTCTTTTTCATTACCAATCCTCTTTCTAACCCCCAATTTCAGTACATTTTTATTTTATTTTGATAAGATGGTTCCAGAGAATAGACCCACTAGGCATATCAGTAGCAGAGAGGAAGCAACCATGATCTCTGTTCTTTAGATATTTAGCTTGGAAAATATTCACCTAATCCTTAGACCCTTCCAAAAGGCTCCATCCCACCTTAGTAGTTAAAGCTTTGTTAGGAAATTTGATTCTCCTTATCCCCAAGCCTCCTACATTTTTAGGACAACACACTTTCTCCCAACTAACCAGTGATAGTCTGTTTTTCTCTTCCATTCCTAACCACATAAATTTTCTTTGAATCTGTTCTATTTTTTCCCCAATGAAGGTTGGGATTTTGAAGAGGTACAAGTAGTAGATCAAAATATTCTGAAGGGAGGCTTTTAACAATTGAATATTCCCAGCTAAGCTTAGAAGTTTTCCCTTCAAGCCAACCAACTTATTTTGAACTCTCTCAATCAAATGGTTCCAATAACTATTTTCCAACTTTCTAGATATCAGAGGTAGCCCAAGGTAGGCAATAGATGAGACAACTTCCTGAAAACCCAAGATCCTCACCACTCTTTCCTTCACTAATTGGTCAGTGTTGAAGAAGTATATCTTTCTTTTTTCATAGTTAATATGCTAACCAGAGACAAAAGCATAGTCATTTAGAATATATTTCCAAAGGTTGGCTTCCCCCACTGAGGCTTCACCAAATAGGATGGTGTCATCAACAAACTGTTGGTGAGAGTTAGGCAAAAGAGACAAAGCAACTTTAACTCCTTTAGGGGCCTTAGAGTCAATTAGCTTTTGGATATTCCTTCCTAGGACCTCAACAAAAATTATGAATAGATAGGGAGAAAGGGAGTCTCCTTACCTCAGGCCATGACCACAAGAGAAGAAACCATGAGGGACACCATTAACCAAAACTGAGCACATAGGGGAGGTAACACAAGCAGTGAGCAACTTTAGGAATTTTCCCTCAAACTCAAATTTCCTAAGAACAACAAAGAGAAATGACCAGGAGACTCTATCATAAGCCTTAGAGATATCAATTTTCAAGGCCTTATCAGGGTTTTTACTATGGTCCATAGAGTGAAGGATTTCATGGGTAGAGCTAATAACATCTAAAATGTTTCTGCCATGGACAAATCCTTTCTAGTTCAGGGCAATCATTTTGCATAAAACAACTTTAAGTCTAAGCATGTTGATGTTGATGTTGATGTTGAAAAGTAGCTTTGAAAAAAAAAATATAGATAGTATTACAGAGACTAATGGGTTCAAAATCCTGAATTGAAGAGGCTCATCATTCTTGGGGATAAGGGCTATAAAGGTGGCATTTAATTGGTTAAGGAGCCTTCTCGACCTGAAGAAATCTCTAGCAACATTGAATAAGTTACTTTTAACAATATCCCAGTAAGTCTGAAAAAAGGCAAGAGGGAACCCATCAGGTCCAAGGGCTTTATAAGCCCTAAAGGAGAAAAAAGCCTATTTAACTTCCTCCATAGAAACAACATTAGACATATTCTTTAAGTCTTTTTCAGATATAACTTTTGGAATCACTTAAAGGAAATAATCATGTACCTGATTAGCATCACCTGGGGCATTTTGGAAGGAGGAGAAGAAATTAACAAATTCCTCAATAATTTATTTTTCAGTCGAAACCATGGTACCATCTTCTTTCTTGAGTGATCTAATCCTGTTCCTGCTTTTGTGTTTCAAGGTATATTGATGGAAGAATTTAGTGTTACGGTCTTCTTCAATTAGCCATTGAACCCGAGACTTCTGTTTCCAAAAACTTTCCTCATTTTTATTGACCTTAAACCATTGAGATCTTAGGTCACGTTCCTTAATACAAATCTCATCATCCACAAGGCCAACTTCCATTTTTTCCTGAACTTCCTTTAAGCCGTTTCACAATGATTTCTTAATATCAAAGATGTTACCAAAGGTAGCTTTATTCCAAAATTTCACTCTTTTCTTGATTCTTCTCAACTTCTCCACCAAGTAGAACATGGGGGCGCCTCTTGTGGGTTCCTCCCACCAATTTTTTATTAAAACAACAAAGTCAGGGTGAAGGCTCCACATTGTTTTGAATCTAAAAGGGAAAGGGCCCTTATTGTGATCATCATTTCTTTTAAGCACAATATCATTATGGTCAGATCCAGATCTTGGGAGAGTAGAGAGAGAATTGGGAGATGTTCCAATTAGAAGAGATGAGAAACCTATCCAAATTAACTTGAATTAGTTGGTTACCATTCCTTCTATTTGACCATGTGAATTTGGAGCTCTAGAGAGGAATATAAAAAATCCTAGCAAAGTTTAAGAATCCATCCAACTCTGTCATACTATCACTATAGTCACGCAATGCCCCGACTTTTTAGAAGGAAGAAGAGGGGAGTTGAAGTCACCTCCCAACATCCAATAGTCATCCTGTTTACTTTTAATAACATCATTCTGATACTCCCATAGTTACAATCTATTTCTGCTCGAATTGGGGGCATAGATATCAATTAAGTTTCATTTCTCCTGAGAAGCAAGATCTTCCAAAGAAACCATCAAACTGTTTCTTCCAGCAGAGCCCAAAGTACCTTTGAATTTTGAGGGATTCCTAAGAGTAAAAATACACCCCCCTCGAGGCTCCTTCAACTTCATTGACATAGTAATTCACCGCAAGCTATTTTGAAAATCACCTTGTCAAAGATCTCCTTCATTTTGGTTTCTTGAAGGAGAAAAATATCCACTTTATTGTCCAAAATACAGGTTTTAACCAAAAAATATTTATAAGGGCTATTAAGGCCCCTAATATTCCAGGAAAGAAACTTCATTAAGGAAGCAAACCAGGAATAACAATACCTAAAGGCCCAGAGAAGAGTAGCCAGGGCTACTTCTTTTTGGACCTCGATCCCGTGATTGAGTCCAAGGTTCTTTGTTTACCAACAACCACACCCCTCACAATATCTTTGTTCCTAGATTCCTTTTTGGAAGGTTTTCTTACCTTGTTTCCCCCAGCTACATCCGACTTCTTTTTATTTTTAGTATTATTCAGAGCTTGTAACCAATCGTCTTCATCTTCTCTATCATTGGGGTGAGGAGAAATCCCAACATGGCTAGGGATTCACTCAAGTTGCTAGTGTCCTTTTGAGATAGAAATGACATGTCCCTTAGGGAAAAATTAGGGCCTAAAGACAAATTATTCTTCTTCCAATTCAATCCTTTCTTTAGCACCAGGAACATCTTCCTTAGGAGTCAAAATATTCGCCTCCACATGGGGAACTCCCTTTTCTTCAACCAAATTAACTATTGGCTTTTCCTCCTCCATATTAAGATTCCAACTTTTTCGGAAACCCAGGATAGGGATGATTTTGATAGGGGAAACATTCATGAAGTTCAAAATATCCAAAGCACTAGAAGCAACAAGAGGCTCGGCAGGGACAACAAGCAAGCCATTTGAAGGAGCATCCTTTGTAGGGGGTATAGCTACCATAGGGACAGAAGAGGCTTCAAGAGGGCAAGTAGTAAAGACAATCTTAAAGGTCTTAGGCATCTACACAAAAATAGATTGCAAGAAATCAATGGGTCCCTCAACTGGCCTTCTCTCACACGAATTGATAAAGTGACCAAATTTCTTGCAAAGCTAGTAGAATTGATGAGCATTTTCATATTCAAGGGGTTGGGACCAGTTGCCAAATTTTGAATTAAGAAGAACAAAGGTTGGAAAAACCATGTTAACAACAAAATTAACACAAATACAAACACAAACTAGCATTGAATTTTCCTACGTGATCTTATCAATCGATAAGAGGCTACCAAAAGAATTAGCAATCCCTTTCAGAACACCCGTCTCCCAAAACTATAGGGGTAACCCGAGGAGGTGAACCTAAGTTGGTGTCATAGCCCCCAGGTTATTAGAAGGATCAAAACCCAATTTCCACTTACATAAGGATAGGAATTTCTTAAAGCCAACATCAAAGGCCTAGGGGCCACTCGTTAACACCTTAAGAATATATTCATAAACCAAAAAGGAGAAAAGGAAGATACCTCTAGGCATAACATTAATAGAGACATTTCCTTTAAAATTCCATGCCGAGGTCACCCAAAGATGTACCTATTCAATATTCAATCGATAGGCTAGAAACTTCCCAGCTAACACCAACTTAAGGCCATCCATAGACTTCAACATCAAAGCTTCAGAGATTTCGACTTCCCAACCAGTCGTAGAGTAGGAAGTAGACTCTTAAAACCTTTTACCCATAGTTGGCGAGCTGAGACCCACCAATTTTTCCATATAAGAGGCCAATTCTTCTTTAGAGAAGAAATAGTCTAACCCAAGAGAAGGGGACAAAGGTGACTTGCTAGAAATACCCCCAGTCCTTCCCCCAGAAGAAAGGATAGAGGTACGAGGAGGAGAATTCACATGGGGAACAACATCACTGGAAGTTGCCAAAGCAGACACAACGCTAGACAAAGGGACAATAACCTTGCAATGGGAAGCCTTCCTAGGCCCCCCTACTCGACTGACCCATGAGGCAATCAAATAAGAATAGGAATGAAAAGATTCAAAAAGGACCAGAACGGGAAAGTTGCAGAGCCAACCTAAAGTAAATGTTAAGGAGGGAAATACATCTAGTTTTATGAATGAAGAGTGTGCGTTAAAAAATAAATTTCTAGTAAAAATATGTTTGGGAAATGAAATCTCTTTATTAGGTGAATGTCTTGAACTTTGAACCAATCTTGTATTCAGCCTAGGGTTGAGCCCAATATTGTGGACTCTTCTTATGGCTCCAAATTCCACCTTGTGAAATTATATAGTTTTCTTCTCTTTTCACCCAACAGATGTTTGTCTGCTTTGCAACTTCTATTGATCTAAATCTTGGCGGTATTTAAAAATACTTTGCAAGGGTTGTTGTTTGATTAAAAAGAAACAAGTTCTCTTAAGTCAAACTTTGGAAATTGTATCAAAGTTCAAAGAAAACAAACAAGGATCCTAGAATGATGTATACATAGTCTCTACTCCTTTTAAAGCACCAAATTGAAGTGTGTCACTATTGATTGCTCCTTTATTGCTCTAGAATGTTTGAGAATTGAGAGCTCCTTCAATGATTAGAATTAATTCATTGAATGCCATAAAATGTTGACATATAGCATCAAATGTGTATTTTGTCGGCTTAATGTGGGAAAATAAAGGGGGTCAATTGACCAATTTTTGAATTTGAAAATTTAGGAAGGGAAGGGTTAAGTTTATAACTCAAATTCAACTTGATGATTACAAAAATGACCTTGGGAGGGCAAATGGTTAGATCAAGATGGATAACAACTATATAAAGGTAGGCATATAGATAAGTGAGTAGTTAAGATAAATGTATCAAAATATTTATGTGTAAGGACAAGATCGAACCTAAGTGCATAGTGATTGAAGTGTATAGAGATGTGTAAGGACTAGAAAAATGAATCCTTCACAAAAAATTATGTCATTTGTTCATATATACATACCAAAATATTTCTCAACACAAACACAAAACTAAATAATAAATATATACATATATCACTATTACAAAATTATATTTGAGACACTATTCCATTATAATTTGTGCTATATTTAAATTTATTATATATATGTTTATTTCTACTTTTATTCAATAAAAATGTGACATTAAATGTTAGTTTAAAAGAGATTAATTAATTTTTATTTTTTTTGAAAAAAGTGTATGTACTCCTTTGACCTTAAGGAAATAAAATCAGTATTAAATTTGTTAAAGAAGAAAAAGATAACCATCATTCCTTATACCTATGTCAAAACTTACCAACCATCTTAATTATTGTTTGAAGAAAGAATTGTTGTTTACAGACTGAATCAAAACGTTTGTGACAAAAAGGAAATGGAGGGCTGTTTTTGTTTACCTCCCTGCAATTTTTGAACATAATTTGAGTGGGAAAGAAGCTATTTTGGGTGTAGGCCTATACAATAATATTGTTGTTGATTCCACATAGAAGATTGTACTATTTGATTTATGGAAAAGTAGATGTTTGGTTGTTTTTGTAGATCATAATGTTCATCTGGAAATATAAATGCTAAGGTTTTACTTTGACATTATTTTACAAATTGTTTTCTTATGTTCCCAATTGAAGGGAGGTCACAAAGTGAATATGAATATCAACAATCATTTGGACACGATTAAATGATAGATTTTCCAGATTCATACAAAATATGTATTTTATTCCAAACAACTTCAACAATTGTTAAAATTTAGAGTTGGATAGTTGTTAGTTCTGTTGTACACTATTATTGATTTTGAGGCCTTGTGGCTTTTCTAAGTGACAGTTTTTCTGGATGTTAGCCCGGTTTGATATGTAATTGTAATCTCTCTTTCGACAACTTTTCGTTGCCTCCTTATTGTATTATTTTGCATTGATTCAATATAAAAAAATGATTCTTAGTGAGGGAGCAAAATACTTTTTACTTTATTCATACTTTTTATTTATTTGGAGTCTTTTCTTTTATTAATTTTATATTTTTTATACAATCTAATGTCAAATTAGGGCCTATTTTTTATCATCATATCCAAGAAACCAATAAACAAGTTTTTTGAGTATTTCTTATGAATTTATAAAGCTAGGTGGTGGTACTTTGATCTAAAATTAATGTGATAGATTTGTATGTGATCTTAGAAGTTTAAATATAGTAGTTTAAGTCAAATACAATGTTTACGAAGATTTCTTTAATATTTTTATATGTGAGATTTTTCATAATATTGAAACTAAATCTACTAATGATCAATATTGCTAAGCATTTGACCATCCTACAAACCTTTACTTCTCATTATAAAAATTGTATTTATTGATCATGAAATAGATGGATTAGAGAGCAAGCTCTTCTCAAATGGTTTTATGGTGTGTGTTGAAGTTTTTTAAATCATAAAAAATGTTTTGATAGGTATTTCTATAAATAGGCTTTAGGATACAATCAACCAAATGACAAGTGACAAAATTATTGTATCAATGGTTTCTTTAGAGAAATTTATCATTTTTTTAAGCATAATGTGTCCCAATTTATAAAAAATATCTTAAAGCTACAATCACTAGCTCGTTAAAGAAACTCATAAACATTTATGTAATGCCATATTCATCTAAAAAATATAGATGATCTTTAACTGATAACTAGTGGACATCTTATTGACTTAATGTTTCACACAAGAAATTGTGTAAGATGTGTTGCCTCTATTTATACACCATTCATACATATGAAAATAAGACTAGGATGATCTAATAAAGATACTAATTCCAATATAGTAATAAAATAAACCATACACATGCTTCCTTCTTAATACAAGTTGGCTCACTAAAACATGTAAGCTCTACACACAACACACATAGGGCCTAACTAAGATGTGCATACCCCACATGTATACCACAATATCAATACATTAATTGGACCCCACAATATGGATTTTATAGATTCTTATAGCTCATATTTAGTAAATTACTTATGGAGAGAATGGGTGCTTAAATTATATAAGAAATGTAGATGTTTCTTCCATTAAAATTGAGTGTTTATTTTGAAGCATCATTTTGAGAAGTGTTCCTTTTTGGGGAATTGATAAGATCAACATTAATTAGTGGAATGCTCGATCTAGGAATGCCATTGACAATGTAAACAAGGATTACAAAATAATTTATCCCACCATACTTGGGAGAATAATGATTTATATCTTGACTATTTTAATACTTTCAATGATAAAAATATAATGATGGTTTGGGAGTCAACCCAAACTAAAGTTGTGTGGGTAGGATTTATGGAGTTTATATGTCATAAACCATAGTGGGTGAAGTCTAAACACAATTTTGTCCATTGACAATGAAGTCTTAAGTTATTAACATCATTAACCATGGACATTGAAGTTTTTTTATCACCAATTACTAAGGTTTCTTGAGTTATTTGTGAGGCAATCAGGTTGACCATAATTATCCTTTGATTGTGATGTTTTATAGTCATTGGACTTAGGTGATGATATATATTATTCATCAACTATTGATGATGAAGTTGTTGAAGTGTTTGGTGATAAACCAAAGTGTTTTGGTGATGCACTAAATACATATAATAAGCTTTGATCTAAAATTTAAGTGTTTGAGCATTTTATCTTAATTTGAATGTTTGAGTTTGAGTGTAATAAATTTTCAATGTTTAAAGGCTACTGATTCTTGTCACCAATGAAATAGTTTTAGTTGGTGATTGTAAATTGAGATTTTTTGATAGTTAAAAATTTTGGAGGTTGCTTTTTCTTTGAGAATGCTCATGTTATTTTTCATATGTTGATTGATAGTTTTGGTATTTAGGACTTGGTATTGAGAATATCTCAATTATTTAATATTGAATTTTGAAGTGCAATAGATGTCATAATCATTACAAAGATATCTTCAATATGATTAAATTTATTTTTCTTTATATATATCATGGTAGTGGTCAGTGAAATTTATTTTTTCAAATTTATGTCTTCAAAATATGAATTACAAACAACACATGATATTAGGAAGGGTTTTTTTACCAATTTTTCTCTCATAAAAGATTATTAAAATTTGAAAATTTCAATTTATATTCAATTTAATGTTGTTTATTAAGTGAATTGGCGAGTTCATAGATATTGCATATGAATGTTTTCATGGATTCAATGTATCTTGTTAGTCACATCGTCTCTATCAAAACTTTGGATACACACACCACTTTCAATCACATTCAAATTTCAAGAATTGTTATAGATTGTAAGAAGAATCATTAAAGTGCAATGAAATTCTTTTTGCATGCTTCAGACAAAAATTCTAGTTTGATGAAATTTTTAATTTATTAGGCACATGTTATTTTTCATTGGCTAAAGCTTCCTAAGTTTAAGGGAACCTAGACCTATGAAATTGATTGGTAATATGCCAATTTCCAATTGTTGTTAAATAGCCAAGCTAGTCCTATGATAAATATGGGAATTTTAATAGAAAAATTAAATCTAGTATAATTAATTATTTATCAAACGCTCTCTTCTTTTCCTATGTTCAATTGAGTCATGAAAAGGTACCATTGAACTCAAATAAAGGAAAATTTATTTCCACATTAGTCTTTCCTCTTTTGACATGAGTCCTTTTGATCACATGTTTTACAAAATTCAATATTGATAAAGCTCTTTCATTTGTACATAGTGTTCTTAGATTAATTTATCATCATGGAAGGAAAAAAAATGATAAATATAAAAAAACCTTCCCCATATATCTACCATCTAATTTTTGGTTAGATATATATACCATCATCTTTTAGTGTTGATTTTTTTAATCCTAACTATGATTTTTTTCATTCTTCATCCCATTGTTGGTTTACCTAATTGAAATTTTCATGCCTTTTCAAACTTGCATCATGACTATGATAGGATTTGAAAACACCTTAATATAGTGATTTTTCAATAAGAAAGGTTTTGTTTAATCACAAAATAATCACAATGATACAAAGTTCAAGAAATATAAATAGACAAAGATGCAAGGCCATGATGTCCACAATGCAAAAGAAGGTAAAAAAAAACCCCATAAAGAAACCAAATCCTCATATATATAGATGCTTGACATGAGCCAAGTTAGTATATAGATTTAATCCTTCATTTTCCATCTTGTAAGTAAAGGTCTCAAATCTTTTGAGGATGTGCTGCTAGCTAATTTGGTCAAAATCATGAAGAATCTTAGAGACATGATTTTGAAAAAATTGTAATTGGGTGTATTTAAACATATATTTACTCTAGAGGCATTGGATTATAAACTTGGAATCCCCATAAGTGGTAAGATTTTTTAGGTCTTACTTGATTGCATGAATAAGACCAAATTTATAACCCATAAGTTCAACAACATTGTTGGAGGCATGTTCGAGATTCATACAAAAGTAAAAAATTTAAATTCTTGATAATTTAGCCATAACACTCCATTAGTAGTTGCAATAACAAGATTGGGTTTTGAGGTGACATAAAAAAATAGAGAAGGATAGTTAAAGTGGATATCTTAGAGAATAGGGTAGATAGTTGTAGAATTACTAAGGAAGTCCACAAGATTCTATTTTTTGATACAATTTATCTTTGCATTGGATAAAACATTTAGAACTTACTTTTATTTAATAAAAGCCTTAACGTTTTCAACTATACCTTGATTGTATTTTATGGATTAATGTGTGCTTTGACATACTAGTACCTTTAAATATTATTTCATTCCTATAGAGCCAAATAAAAAATATACAAAAGAAAGGAAGAGAAGAACATAAAAAGAAATTAATGGATTGCTTGAGTGTGAGATGAAGTAGCAAGAGTTTCATTAGTAGGTGCAAACTAGAAGAACCAAATGATTTTGAAATTGAAAACCAAAATAGAGAGAAAGGGAGATTTACATAGAGGAAAATTTCTAATAATTGAAGAGTATATGTGATTGTGTTTCATAAGCCTTAAAGAATTTGTTGAACACCCAAAATACTGAGAGGGGGGGTGAATCAATATTCTATTAAACCATTTCTTCATAATCCAACCAATAGTCAAAACATATCTAACCACAACTATGTATGCAAACATGAAAGAAATTACAACATCACATAACACATTAACACTAGGATTTTTACGTGGAAAACCCAAAAAGGGAAAAACCATGACGAGGATTAGCTCACAATATACTATAACTGGTTATAAGATATTATAGGGCTCACTTCTAGGATACACTATCCTTATAAGGATCACAACCAAAATTAGATACAAAACAAAAAGTGGCTACACAACCAAAGTGTGAATTGATGTAAGATGCACCTTCCTTGTGTTGAATTTAGTTTCAGTGAAGCTCTAAATATAAAATATTTCTTTGCTTAGCAGCCACTCAACATACATAGTAATTTTGCCTTTAATCTGATCTCACACACACAAATTTGCAAGTTCGCACAATATCAGATCTTGCACACATCATACTATATTTTTTGCTCTTTATGCAACTCAAAAAAGTTCCACATATATACCCTATTACATCCACATACATCAATCAAGTCGACCTAATTAGATACATAACCCTATTTTAATTCAAAGTAGCTTTGTCAGCTTCATACATGAAAACAAAAAATTCTTTGTGCTCAAACCAAACGTGAAAAACTTGAATTTAGGTCAACACGGATTTAAAATAGACCCCCTTAACATCCACAATACATATTAATCTTCATAGCACAATTTCAAGTATTGGGTCGGCCAGGAATTAGACCTAATCACAAAATAAGCTAATCTAGCCAACATCAACCATCCATATGAGAAAATAAGCACTCTCCATCTGAAATATATGTAGTACTGACACCTATAAACCATCTCCCAAAAATTGTAGAGTTTGAATCCAAACATCGAAGGATTGCAAACCAGATAGCTCATACCATCTTGCACTGTATAAGCCAAAAAACCTATATGTTGATCTTCTGCCATTTGTAACTTTTAGTATGATCAACCAAAGTTGCTGAAATCTTAAAAATAGATGTATTTAGTAGTCTTGAATAACATACTATAACCATATAAGCCTAACTTCTAACACGAGCAATTCTAGACCAAATTATTGGATCAAGGTGTCACCAAAACTGTTTACAAAAAATGTCAGTATCAATGACAACACATCAAAGGGTTTCTTCTTCGTTCTTTCAACAATCTCCCCCTCTGTCATTGATGGAAAAATGTGCCAAAAATGAATCTCCAAAAAAATTCAACTTCAAACTTGTCTTCAAAAACTTGTATGAACTCCCCCTTTCAGACATACATTAGAACTTCCTTAACAATTCTATCACCAAAACTTTTCCAGCTTTCTAAATCATCTCCCCCAACACAATATCTTGTTAGCACCAAAAATTATCCAAAATTCTCCCCCTTTGACATCAAGGACAAAGGGTGTGCTAGAGAGACACATGTACAAAAAGACAACTAAAATGAAATGACTGGCTCCCCCTTAGGGAGTTAACCCATGAATTACATTTGATCATATGTACAAGAAAGAAAACTAAAAAACAACTGAAATAAGGTGAAATGTGTTCACCTGGAGGAGGAATCACCTTCAAGTTCCTTGAGAATGGCTTCCCAAGCAGATTTCCCTTTATACCAACTCTTCTTAGCTATAGCAAGTTCCTTATACATAGATTCCAACTCCACTAAACTCTATTCTCCCTCTTTTGGAGTGGTCGAATTAGGATTTATCTTTTCTAGCTTTTTTGCATCCATAAGGGAACTTTACATAATAATGTGCTTGGTTTTCACCGACTCTTCAAGATGACCAAACCGCCTTATAACATCTTCTTTCTGCCTCTACAAAGTGAAAAGCTTGTTTTGCAAGTCTGAAATGGCAATCCGAGATGCATATTTTCTATCTTGTGTAATGACATAAGCTCCAGAGGCATTAGCTAATTGTGACTCTATTGATTCCATTAAGTCTTTAATGCCTTGAGTGGAATCTAGCCACCTCATGCAGTATAAGAACAATATATGAGCTTCATCTTCACATTCCTTCACATCTTTCAAGCTTTTCATTACCTTGCTATGTGTAGTTGCACATTTATCTTGAATCTCACACAATATTCTCTCTACAAGCCTTGATTCTACCTCTTTTGTAGTATGCTCCTTTAGAGTAGAGGTGTAGTCTTTGAGCGAATCAACCAAAAACTTCAAATTCTCAATAGGTGTTAGATAATCATCAATACTAGTACTAGGGGTTGCATCTTGTGGAGCTTTGAGGGCATCATTAATTAGCTCAGTCCCCTTATGATGATTTTCTATAATTTCCTTTTTCCTGGAGGCAATAAAAGTATCTTTGAGCTCTATTCTCTGAATAGGTGAGATCTTATTCAAATCTACATAGCCTTGTTGTGTCGGGAGCTGAATCAACTGTGGTGGAATAGCCAATTGAACCCTTATTTTTCTTGTCATAAGACCCTTGAGTGTACTTCCAAAGGATTCTCCTGATGACTTTGATGGTTCTATGGTCTTTTGGGGTTCTTCTTCATTTCTTTCAACTTCAATCTCTTCTTTCTCTTCTTCTTCTTATTTTTCAGAGATAGTTTCCTTTTAACTATATTTGTTTTCATCCTCCTTTTTATCTTCATCATCTTTGTTGTCATTGTTATTTTCATCTTTACCTTCTTCTTCTTCTTCTCCATTTTTATTTTCTTCGCCATCATTTCCAGTATCTTCATTCTGTTTGTCATGATTATCTTCAACATTATCATTAACATCCTTCTTATCCTAATATTCATTATTTTCTCTGGTTGTATTCTCAGTGTCTTCCAGAGGAGTAGAGGTCTTCAAAGGAGCATGTGTATCATCAACCGTGTTCCCTAAAATATCCAAATGAGGAGTCTCTTCTCCAGAATGAACATTTACTTCTACGACTACTTCTTGAAAAATAGGTAAATTAGAAATAGGAGGAATATTTTCATCTGCATTAGTAGCTTTGTCTTTATCAAGCTCCTTGACTTGAGTTGCATTGAATGAAGAATTAGCAATCATCCTGAATTTATGTGCCATATCTTTCACTGTATCAAAAGTTTCATGTTTCAACTTTTCTGTACTATCCTTTTCTCTGGCCATAAGAATGGTAACTCTTTTCTTTACCCTAAACTGCTTAGTGTATGCTTCTAGTAAGGTAGTCTTATCATCCTTAGATAAAGATGATCCAATATTATTCAAAGAATCAATTTTTATCTTATTTTCAACTTTAATTGCTTCATGTCTTCTTTTCACCAGGGATTTCCATACAACATTAGTTACCTTCTTCTTCTTCATGTTGTCCATGTTTGCATCCAAGATGATCATATACTGAATAATGGAATCTACAATAGTTTTCTTATCTTCTTCATCAACTTCATCATATAATTTGGCAATGGCTTCTAATAATCCATCATGTTCTACCATATTGTTAACCAAGGATTCCAACTTTATAGGTGAACAAGCTCTTACCAGAGGAGTCTTAGGCATCTTTTTCTCAGGTTTTGACATTCCTTCATCTATTTTCTTTTCCTCTTTCTTGTTAGGATTCTTGTGTACATGTATTGTAGAATATTCTTTTTCCTTTTCTATCTCCTCTTCTTTAGAGAAATCCACAATATTGACTTTGGCTCTTTTTGATTCAGTGGTAGCCTCTTCTGAGGCACCTTCACCGTTGGTAGAAACACTGCTTCTTCTCTTTCTTTTCAATTGTTCTTCTTCCTCTAATCCAAGTTCAATATCTTCTTCCACAACATCACTTAAGTTCTGGATGATTTATGTTTCTTTCTCCTTCCAGAGGTAGCAGGAGGTGCTACTAGAGGTACATTCTTCCTTTTTGAAGTCCAAGTGCTAGGTTCGAAGGGTGCAAACACATCAACAATTTCCAGAGCACTAGGCTCCACCTTATTTCCTTTAACTATAGCTGTACCTGATGGTGTTGGAAATGTAGAGGCAGGGGTGGAAGCTGATCTTCCCGATCTATGTGGTTCAAAGGACTCACTAGCTACTTTGGATTTCCTTTTTGTTACAACTTCCCTTAATATGTCAACTTATTCTTTCAAAAGGCCATGCATTGCAAAGAGTTGTTCAACTTGTTTGTTTAACCTTTTGGTTTTGGCAGGTGCTGAGATTTCTAGGTATAATTCCTTTGATTTCTCCTCATATGTGCCATATCTAGGTAGGGAGGGGTCCTTAGGACTTTTCAACAATATTCCAATCTATCTCTCACCCTCATTCTCAGAAATCTCATATCCTAGAGGCTCAATCCATAATGATCTAGGTTCAACTACCTCTATTATGCATTCATCAATGGATACCAAAAAGGTTATGTCATTTTCATACTTCTCCAGCAAACTCTTAGGAATTCTTTCTCTTTCATACATGTTCATTTGGAATACTACGAAAAATGCAGTCAATGCATTAGCTTGGGAATTGCAATATCCAATGTTGTGCAAGTAATCAAAAATTTGGTGTGCTCTCAGTCTACTTCTATCCCACACAATGTCTTTTATTTTAGGTAGCTCTCTTAGAAATTATAAAATCAAGCAAACAATCAGTTTTTTGAACTTGAAAGCATATTTCTTTGTTAAATAGTCTGATGCAAGTTCTCTAGAAGTTACTTCCGGGGAAACTCACACAAATCAGAATCTTTCCCATTCACTACCATGTCATGAGTAACATATATTGTAGTTGTAGATATTGAGTTCTCTCTATTTTGGAAGTAGATTTTGTGGCCAATCATGATAGATCCATATTTCACTCCAAGATTGATGATTGGTTTGGTTGTTAAAGCTCTCTTGTCTAATGTGGCACCAGTTAGCTGCATAACCACATCATTCTTCAAAGACTTCAATACAGGTATGGGTCTGGTATCACATAATCTAGTCACAACCTTAATTACATCCTTTGAAATCAATCTAGGCATATTAGTCCACATGAATTTTTCATGCATTCTACTCAGGGCTATCCTCACATACTTTGCATCCAAATCACTGATAAAGTTAGGAGATCAGTTCCATATGTCTAGTTTCTTTCACACTAGGTTTATATACTCTGGTTTTACCAGAAATTCATCTCCAATTAACTCATTAGACCATTGATTCTTAAGTACTTGGTGATCATACTCTTCTAATTTGCAACATATGTAGATTCTTGTGTCTTTAGTGAGAAAAGCCTTAATTGGGATCTTCAAAAATGCACTGTCAGGCTCATTATCGAAAAAATTCCACATGAAAACCTCTTAAACTTAGGTATAGGTTTTTCAGAGATCTCAATTGATGTAGGAGCATCCGGGTCCACAGGCGATCCTCATCAACCAAAAAATAAATTATTTAATTTTTGTCTTTTGTTTTCTTTTTTAATATTGTTGGCGAATAAATTAAAAATGCAAGCCAACATTTAATAAATGTTTTGGTCACAACTTGTTGGAAAGTTGCTTATGCAATTTATTATTTGATTTTTTGGGTCTTTTCAAGGCACATTCTAGAAAATGCTTTCTTGGGCATTAGAGAGAAAGCATAAACAATTAAATTCTTCAATTTTAATTTTTTTTTCTTCGAAGCTTGGTTGTTGGAAATCGAGGAGTCATTGGTAGTCATTCTTGGTGAATGTGGCAGCTGGAAGGTCATGGCATGGGATTTTGGGAGTAGATTTTCATCCATGGTTGGGATTTCCAAACTTTTTTGCTACAACTGGAGGTGTCTTTCAATGTTGTGCTGAGAATTGGAAAGTTGTCTTTGGTGGATTTTGTCAAGCAAGATTGTTGTGGAGAAGATCAGTGATGTGATTGGTTCACAAAGATTCTAATTTTTGTAGCTTGTTGTTTTAAATATGATTCAAATCAGATTTGTAGTGGTTTGAATCAACCATAAGGCTGTATAGATTTGTAGTTCCATATTTCTTTGTAATTTGCTAATAGATGGAGAATTTTGTAATGAAATTTGAAGACTAGTTTTCTTTATTATTATTTTTTGCTGAGAGTTTACAAGAAAGGGTGTGTTGGTCTCTTCATTATCAACTATGGTTGGTGTAGCCATTTTACCCTCAATTCTATCTCAAATTGTTGCAAAATTACTTCTAATATAAACCCACAAAGCACATATAGTTGTAAATACCTTTTTTGCACTCAACAAGAACTGGGGTTTGAACCAATTTGCTTTGAATCGCATTCAAACACTTCTCAATTCACTCCGATTTCTTTCCAATGTGCACAAGTGATTAGAAACAACTAAGGACTTCACTTTATATTTTGTCGATCTACCCTAATTTCACATTTAATACTTCAAATTTTCAAAAAGTTGGTAAATACTTCATTGAAACATTATAAACCCTAAATTGCTCCGCAATTCTTCAAATTTGTATATGGTGCAGGAGCACCTACACCATAATGTTCATTTTTGGTCAATTGAGTGCCTAGTAGGTTTATGTTAAGTATTTTGTGTTTATTTTGTCCAATAAGGTCTAAAAATACCAACCATAATGTAATAAATGTGTTTGTTGAGTCATTTAGGGAAGAAGGTTAATCTTGCACCTACAAGTGTTTGTAGCCTTTGAAGGAAAATCTTGGAGTTTGTATTAGGGGGTGCAAGGTTTGGGTCTTATGAAGGTGATGAGGCTATTTTCAAGCCTTTATTATGATTTTAAGTGTCATAGGTTGCAAATAATACATAGGTATTTCAATATGCTTGTAAAAGTAATCCAAATAGGTAATTAGGCCTCCAATGGTCCTAATCTTTCAAAAGTTGTTAAAAGGCAGTTATGGGAGTTGAGGAGATGGTCCTTGGTTTGAGAATATATCTAAAGGCCTCTTCAAGGCTCGAAGGATATTGAAAGAATAATTGTATTGAATTTGCAAGAAGCAATAACACGTTTTCCTGTGCAAAACTCTATTTTTCACTATTTTCCTGAACTTTGTAGGCTGTGTACAGAATAGTACGAAACTATAATGATCTAAACTCTTAAGTTTCATGTAGATATAAGTCTTACCTTTCCTTTGAATTCATTCTGAAGATTTAATATTCATTTTGGAGGGAGCATTCAAAGATTTTCTAAAATTGCCTGTGTAAGGCAAAAAAAGCATTGTTTGGGAGTTAATTTAATGGCATAAGCCTTCCACCTACTGTTAATACTGTTTCTCAGTGGTAAGGTAATCTAATATGGTAGGGTAACCTTTTTTATATTTTAGATGCATAAAGGAAACAATTTAGGAGGTTGGGAATGCTGCCCCTGGGTAGACTGAGTGTATTTTCATGTGGAACAGGGGTGTCCATGAGAGTTTGTTGAGTGTTTGTAAAGAAACAGTAAAGGAAATGATATTGTGATGTATTTGTGAGTTTATGCAGGGTATATCCATGATGTTTGATGCATTGGATATGCTTTTGGAAGCCGGGAGATAGGTGATTCATTAAAATCCTACGTTAATGCATGATAAAGGAGGGTTTCATAGAACAGTGATAAAGAGGCCGTGAAACTATAAATAAATTATGGAATCTGATGTTTTGACATATAATAAATTACTATCCAAGATTTCATGGTGATTGGAAAGTCTAAAGAGTAGTTTGTTTGTAAATTAGGGCTAATTTTGTAGCCTTTTGAGCAGGGTCACTCAATGAAACTCTACAATGTTGCAAAAGAACCTTGTATGAATGATTGGGGAATTGTATCTGATGTTGAGTGGATTCTATGTTGATGTTGTGTTGGTATTTTTGCAGCCTTCTTGAAAATATATGCTCTTTTGTTGATTTTGGTGACTTTGAAGCTATAGTGTTGGCTTGTATAAAGGATTGTTTTGAAAAGTTGAATCTTGTTGAAGTCTGATTCATTTGGGGTTTGATTGTGAGTTCTCCACCCTATCTGCATCAATATATTTTCTACCAGTTTCTTTTCTAATTAAGCATACCATTTTTAACTATATATCTCTATGTCATTGCTTAACACCTTAAATTTACAGGGGGTTATATTTTTCTGTTACTGCTCCCCCTAAGCCTTGGCATGGGCTTAGTTTTCAGAAGAATTATCTGCACCAGATGTAGGTATAGATGCATTTGATTCATCCTTGTTCTTTGGTTCCTCTTTTTTCTTCTAAATCTTCTCCATTTCCTTCTTAACTTCAGTAAGATCAAACTGGTTTATTCCTCTACTCCGGATTGGCCTGCCTTCCATTCTTGCTTCTACAAAATCTTGAAATGTGTCCAAGTTTGTTGCAATTATAGCATATAACATTTTTTTGACCAAACTAACTTTTTTCATTCTTGATCTACATTGTTTAGCCTTATGACCAAATACATTGTAGGTATAACAATAGCCATTGAAAGATTGAGACATTCTACTAGTATTAAATCTATTCATCATCTAACTTCTACACTTAGTAGCTTAAAAGATGGGTATCTTTGAGAATTTGGTTGTCTGATAGGAGGTCTTCCAATATTGCTTCTTTGATTCTTGAACTGTCTACCACTGCCTTGAGTTTGTTTGTGATTGTCAACCTTGTTAGGTGTCTTATTTTTATTTGAACTTTTTCCTTCTTCAAGTCCCAAACCACCTTTATCCTTATAAGGTTTCTGAATTGCAATCAGTTCATCAAGCATTATAGTACTTGTTTTGGATTTTTCCTCATGAGATCTTTCTTTTTCTAGATCCGATCTTACGGTTACCACTTCTTGTTCAAGCTTTGTACATTCACCAGTCTTGCTTTGTATCTTAGCATTCAAACAATCCTCAATTCTCTTCTTTTCTTCCACTTGCACTTTCAGTCTGGTGATATCTTCATTTTCCTTCTTCAACTATTCATTAACTTCTCTATGTCTTCCTCTTAACTTCTTGATTTGTTCTCTCAACTTTTTGACACATCCATTTGCTTCCACTAGGATTTCCTTCAGACTTTTGTTCTCACTTTCAACTCTGTGAAGATCTTCAAGAGTAGTTTTAAGTTCTTCTTTGTCAAACATGTAGTCATCTTCTTCATATTCAATTGCAAAAATTTCTTCTAGAGGAATAGGATACTTTTTGTCAGCTAAGTGTTTTAACTCCAAGATATTCCTCAAGTTGTTAGGATTTTCAAAAGGAACTAGGCTATGATACCAATTGTTGAACACCCAGAATATTGAGAGGGGGTGAACCAGTATTCAATTGAACCATTTCTTCATAATCCAACCAATAATAAAAAAATATCTAACTGTATCTATGTATGCAAACATGAAAGAAATTACAACACCACATAACACATGAACACTGAGCTTTTTATGTGGAAAACCCAAAAAGGGAAAAACCATAGTGAGGATTAGCTCACAATATATTATAATCGGTTATAAGATATTACATGGCTCACTATCAGGATACACTGTCCTTGTAAGGCTCACAACCATAATTAGATACAAAATAAAATGTGGCTACACAGCCAAAGTGTGAACTGATGTAAGATGCACCCTCCTTGTGTTGAATTCAATTCCAGTGAAGCTTTGAATATAAAATACTACTCTGCTTAGCAGTCTCTCAACATACACAACAATTCTACCCTTAATCTAATCACACACACACAAATTTATAAGTTTTCACAATATCATATCTCACACACATCATACTATATTTTTTGCTCTTTATGCAACTCAAAAATATTCCACATATATACCCTATTACATCCTCATACATCAATCAGGTCAGCCTAATTAGATGTAGCCCTATTTTAATTCAAAGTAGCTTTATCAGCTTCATACATGAAAAAAAAACTTCTTTGCACTAAAAAAAAAGTGCAAAACTTGAATTCAAGTCAACATAGATTTAAAATAGATCCTCTTAACATCTACATACATATTAATCTTCATAGCACAATTTCAAGTATTGGGTCGGTCATGAATTATACCTAATCACAAAATATGCCAATCTAACCAACATCAATCATCCATATGAGCAAATAAGAATGCTCCATCTGAAATATATGTAGTATTGACACCTATAAACCATCTCCCAAAAATTTTAGAGTCTGAACCCAAACACCGGAGGAATGCAGACCGGATAGCTCATACCATCTTGCACTGTATAAGCCAAAAAACTTATATGTCGATCTTCTGTCATTTGTAACTTTAAGTATGATCAACCAAAGTCACTAAAATCTTGAACATAGATGTATTTAGTAGTCTTAAATAACATAATGTAACCGTATAAGCCTAACTTCTAACACGAGCAATTCCAGACCAAATTACTAGATCAAGGTATCACCAAAATTGTTTACGAACAATGTTGGCATCAATGACAACACATCAAAGGGTTTATTCTTCATTCTTTCAATTTTTTTTATAGAAAATATGGGGTCCTAGATATTCCTTTTGATGATATTTTCATTAGTGAGGATATTTTGTTGCTAGATGAGCCATTAATTTTTTGAATTGATGATCTATAATGAAAAGTAAAACTAGGTTATAATATGAATGTATTAAGGGGAACACACCTACCCATGTCTAAGAAAAAAATTAAAATAAGTTTTGGTCCTAAAAAGATTAGCAGACCAAAAGTTGCAACATATAATAAGATGATATCATAGAAACATAAAACTTATGTACACATTAAAGTCCATTGACTATTAATCATAGACAACAAAATAGAAAAAATAGTTAGAAACTTATCTCATTCCTAGTAGGATTTTCGATTAGTGCTCTCCTTATACATATCTAACTCAGAAGTGATAAGAGGAGGGGACATAGTATCTTTGTTGCCATTGTTACCAAATTTTTGTTTAATAGTAAATTCATATCGAATATCAACATCTCAACATCCTTTGTATGCATATCATACCCATGGATATTACAATATTATTCCTAGAATTCAAGATATTATTTGAGAAACTTTTTATCCACTTCTTTATAGTCATGCGACTACAATTTTGTATGCTTAATGTTAGATTTAAAAATCATAGTTGATCCTTCATCGATAATTTTCATGAGCCTTTCTTTGGGTAGTTCAATAGTTATAGTAACATGTGACACAATATTAAAAAATGCGAGTCTATTGAAAGACTTTATATGGTGTTTTCTTTTATCCTAGAATAATTCCTCGTTTCTCCTTTTTTAGATAAACCACAAGATTCTAATTGTAAGTACAAGCCAAAAAATTAATATTAAGGTTTAAACCATATTTGTATGACCAAAAATAATTTCCTACAGTAAGGTTCTTCCTATTATCCCGCCATAAATATTTACCATAAATAAATTCAAAATATTTTTAGCATAAACACGGTAAATGAAAAGATGAATTTTTTTTAGGGGCTTCATAAAATTTGCAAGAAATAGGAATAAAAGACACAAAAAACCCAACAACCAATTTATTAATCAATAAAATCCATATAAAGTAGGTTTTCTTAGGTTCAAGATACTTATACCAACACCATTTAAATACCTTAGTCCATGAATGTCTCATCATTTTTTACATGATCAAGTGCCATTTGGGAGTTGGTCAACATGTTATAGGTCTTTGAGGAGTTATATCTTATAAATACAATACCATCCTACTATTATAATCTCTCTAAAATTTTAGTATTGAAGACAATTCCATTGGGAACTTAACATTAGATGATTCTTAGAACAAAGAGGGTTCTTTTATGAGGATTAGGTAGTGAGTGTTTCATCTTGATATACTCTCAGATTCTTAGCCTCCCAAACTCATAAATATTATAGAAATAAATGATTCATATATTATGCTAGAAGTTACTAGAACACCCCTACAATAGTAAAAGTGGTTTATTCCTAATAAAACTACATCCATGTCCATGCAAAATGAAAGGTTTATGAAAATCAACTAAAGTAAAAACTAGAGTAGAACATATGGCCATTTGAGTGTAATAAATGCCACTTCCATCGATTTAGACCAAATAAAGGAGTTATTTGTAAGAACTTGTTAAGGGCCTAATGAATTTACCATAATTATGCACAAACTTGTGATAGTACCCTATCAAGTTTTGAGGACCTTCAAACATGGTCACTCTTGCATTGCTGCAATCTTCTTAGAGTCAACCTAGATAGTAGCTTGTGAAATAATATGGACAAAATATTCCACCTATTATACTTCCAAGACACATATAGGTGCTTAGCAAAGAGAGAATGCTCCTATAAATCCTGAGGTCTATCTCCACATGATGAAGGTGATTAGTCTATATTTTAGATATGGATGCCATTTTATAAGACCAATACGAATTTACATAAGCAACCATGAAACACTATATTTATAGGGTTATGAAAAGTAGAGGAGCATTGGATTAAAAAAAGGGGATGACCGAAGTTCTAATCGGCTTGATGATTCCAAAAGGAAGTTTAGGAATACCCACTTCTTTGACTTGAATTTAGAGATAGCTTGAAGGAAAATCTAGCTTAGTAAAAGATTGATCCCACAAAATCTCATCCAACAAATAAGATCAATAATATGGATTGGAAATTTATCCTTGATAATTAATTTATAGATTTTATAGAAATCAAGGAACATCTACCAACCGCGATATTTATTACGGCGCGTTCCTACAGTGGCATCACAAAATCCGTGGACATTTTTTGGAGCGACATTTATTTTGACGTGCAGGTGTGAAGTGAGTGGAATCGACGCGTTACATATTCCCTGAATGGTAGTGGAGGTCGGGCGTTTGGTCTTCGCTGTAATGGATTAAGATGAATGCTGACATCTTATAGTTTTCTTTATTAGTAATTTTTGAATAGGCATGTTTCTTTTCCTGTTGTGATCTGTGGCACACTATGTAAGTGCAGTAAGCGAGTAGCAATGGTAATCGTAAACTGATGGCTGTTACGGATGGAAGTTGAAGAGGATGGAAGATGAAGAGCCAAGAGAACGTAACAGATGTAATTCGCCTTCCACTAAATGCCTTATTTATCAACTCATGGTAGAGGAGGTTTGGTAGTAGTTGGAGGTGTTTAGTTACGCAATGGAGATACTTCGATTGTTGTTAATAAATGGTAAAATACCGTATATCAAACTGGGTTTTTTTTGTTATTTTATTTTGTCAAAAATCTATTTTGTGTCGCCTCGTTTGGCAGAGCTATATTTCGCATGTAAACCCCTCGCTCTAAGATAATGGCGTCTTAATATGATAGGAAACAGTCATTTGTGTGCAGGTCGTTTGGGTCCGAAAGTCAAGGAAGCATTATCGATAGTTTTTCAACCGAAAACGTGGATGTCAATAGTGAATTTCCTGAATAACATCCAAGGGTTTTTATATGAGTACATTGTTGTTGATCTAAGCCCGAAATGTTTTTGTTTTTTAAATGTCATGGCAGATGGCTTACCTGAATAGCATTTTGGTTAAAATTTATTTATGCATTATAACATAGCAGTCTAACATGATGTCATTGTGTGGGATGAAATGATTGCAGAAATATGCACTAAATAGATTTATTGATAAAGAAAAATGAGCAATGGACTCAGGAGTGCATTAACATATTCTTTAAAGGATTGGCAATAGGAATAGAGAATCACATTATTTCTTTTTCATTCTTTACACATGGGTTCTCTTCTTTGCATTTTCTGTTAATAAAATGGTGGAAGTGGTTCATATCAATTATTGTCTCTATTATGGCCAAAATAAATTGTCAGCTCTGCAGGTCTAACATGCCTCAAGAATCTATTATAAAGAGTTTAAATTTGTGGAGATTCAATTTTTTTATTGTGAGCATTGTGGGGATATTTTGATATACTTATTAAATGGGAGGCAGACAAAGTAGTATATGCATTTGTTACCTTTACAATTAAGGAGTGTTTGTTAAGAATATGATTGAGATCTACTATACACAAAATATGTTAAGAGCCGAGTCTACTCCTCTAGATGAATTCGAATGACATCTAAAATCAAGGGAATACATACACATCATGCCAAGAGATATAGGAGAAATGATAGCATCAATTGAGGTGCCATTATTTGTGACATTCCACTTCATAAACGCTTCGGAGCAAAAATATGAGAATGATCATATAAGCACATAGGGTTGGGGGTATTTGCAACAACTCTTCTTTGTGAAATGGATCAAAATATACCACATTACGTTTTGTTGCCAAATATCTATGTAAACGTGTCTAAGTGGGGTGAGGTGTAATTTTCTATTGTTTTATATATATTCTAGAATATTTTAGAAAATCTATATAACATTTATGTTTATATGTAACAAATTGATTTAAGAAAATCTATATAACATTAGTATAGCTGTAATTTTCTATTGTTATATATATATTTTAGAAAATCTGTATAACATTTATGTTTATATGTAATAAAATGATTTAAGAACAAGTGCAATTGATTAAAAAATAACAACAATTTTTAATATTTGATATTATTTCCAATATTATAGAAAAATGGGTGTTATATATGTTTTAGAAGTTGGATTAGAGTTGAGGTTAACAATAAAAAAACATGGAAAAAACCTTGGGAGAAATATTTCTAATTTGAAAATAAAAGTTGAGGTTAACAATGACAAAACATGAAAAAAAGACAAAAACATTTCTAATTTGAAAATCAAAGTTGATTTTAAAAATAACAAAACATGAAAAAAAGGCAGAAATATTTCTAATTTAACAAGAGCTACAGAACAACGAATTTTTTGCGAGAAAGTTTTAGAATAGTTTTGTTTGTATTTGTTGTGTTTGTTGTGCTTTTAGGAACAATTGGTCAGGATATAGAGTTGTCACCTAAATTTAGGAATTTGATCATTGATAGAGTCAACTTTGTCTTCCATTAGAAAATGATCCATATAACAAAAGAATTTTGCTCACTTCAAAATTCTGAAATGCTTTGGTTGTGCTTTTAGGCCATGAAGAAAGCACAATTTACATGTTTCTAGCATTATGTGAATATTAATGAGTTCAAAGATTTCGTTAACCATTCAACATATATGATAAAAAATCCTCTTTAAAAAAGAAAAATCTAAATCCTCTTTAAAAAAGAAAAGATCTTTAGAACTTTCATTGTATGTAGAGTCATGTATAACTAACCTGCATAAATGTTACAGTTTTCTACACAAATGATAATGTTCCCAAAAAAGGGGCAAAAGGAGTAATCTATTATCCTTTGCATGTCTAAGTTGGCTTAGTGTTTTGGTTTTGTTGAGTTGAAGCTCGACTTCTATGATATGAAGTATTGTTGGATGGCTCTTGCGATGCAAATTCAATCAATCATGTGCCATTAGGAATATGTTATGCCTCTTGCAGGCTAAGGTGATTTGTTTTTATCTTTGGAGCATGCTGTGTGAGGAATGATGCATAATTTGATATGATAGTAGTGGATGGAATGAACGTGAAAGTGGATTTGTGTAAAAAAGAAGGATGAGTAGATGAAGTTAGAAAAGAATTAGAAAAATTACAAACCATAAATGAGAGATGAAGAAAATAATAATAATGAAACACAATTTTTTTTTTTAATTTAAAAATAATGACGTAAATTAGAAAATCTAAATCTTAAAGCCTAACAAATAAACTACAAGAAAGAAATGAGACTACCAAGTAGGGGTATGTTTGATCTACGTAGCCTTATCCCCTTATATTAATGTGAAACTTGGAAAGTTTTGGAGTTAGATTAGGTTTTGATTTATGGAGTAATGATGTTTATGAAAGACTCAGGAATGATAATGGACGAAAAAATCAAACTTTAACTAAGTAAATATATATCCTTAATGATTCGATGATTTTAGGAATTTAGCCTTTTCTTACTTATATATTTAAATGTTTTCAAGAATAGTTTTTTTTTTTGTTATGTCTACTATGTTTTAGCATAGCCATTACGACATTCTACTTAGATACCCAAACTAGCTAGGCCCTTTTATGCATTTTAGGTGAGTATCCTAAAGAGGATGATATGCCAGTGTGTGTCAGTAACATATAGTTAATTAATGGTGCAGTCTCAAATCCATTTGGTGTTAGCAAGGTTGAGAAAGAGTTATCAATAAGTTAAAGGAGATGATCCTTTCATGGTTTCTACTAGATCCATGTCATGGTGTGAAGCTAGTAATGAGTACATTAGACAAAATTCTTTGATGTTAGCTTTTCGGCTCCCCCAGATTTGGGTGGGGTAGAATCCCTGTACATAAATACACCACTAATTGTGCCAACCCTAGACATCCTCCTATCCCATTTGGATCCTGCAAATACAACACCCTTCTAGTTATTAAACACTGTTATATGTTTGTGACTTCATCTACTCAATCACTTAACCAAAAAATGTAGATCAATAAGAAGTCAAAGTTAAAAATTACAATGAATGGATATTTTCTAAGTATACCGTACACACACCATGAAGTCCCACACAAAAACATAGAGAGTGAGAGAAAGAATGGCATGTACTCTACACTTTTCATTCTGATCACGACTCTTTGGTAAGTGGGAATAGAAAATACAATAGAAAAGACAGTTATCTATAAAATAGAAAAAAGAAAAAGAAAGGAAATTGAGAAGAGAAGCTTAGGTTTGTGACACACCATGGTTGAGAAAGGAGAGGTGTACATGCATAAATTAATGGTTATTGCAACTGATCCCACAAATAGTTTCCCTGTATTGTGATGGTGCAACACTAGAATAAAAAGATAACTACCACTGTGGTAAATAGTCCCCAAACCCTAGTAAATATTTTCAGCATTTTGATCTGCCACACAACAACAATACAAACACTGAGACCAAGGAAAACTTCAAAAAGAGAAGGCTGTAAGAAGATGGAAATTGAGATGTACCCTAGGCTTTAGCAGGGCATATATTAAGAATACACAAATGTAGAAGAACTCTAGAGTAGCTCCTGCTCCATTCATTGTTACAATTAGGATATTCTTTGTGGTGATGAAGGGAAGGCCATACCAGGTGTACAAAAGACAATTTAGCATGGTGAAGGCATAGGGAACACCTGAGAATTCCTCTGTAGACCCTCTCTTTTCCATTTTGTAGAATGTAATCCTACCCATTACAAAATAACCCACCACTAAATTTTTTTCCAATCATACAAATAATTATATCATAAATGGAAATGTCAGTTCTGTTGATAAAAATATTATACACAATTTAATCCAAAAACAATAATGATTTATGAATTATGAAAATATGATTTTATTGAAATAAATTAATTTCAATTCTTTATCATAGAGTCAAAAGATACATTTATAGAAACACACTCACATAGGGGCTAGAAACAGGGACAAAGCTGTGATGTTGCCTGGAATTCCATTCAAATATTAGTAAAACAACAATAGTTAGAGATTTTAGATTTTTCGTCATGAAATTTAATATAGTGTATTTGAATATCATTCCTAATGGTTGAAATATTAACTTACTAAAAACTTACTTTTGTTTTTTATCAAAAAATAAATAGCTTACCAAGTAGACCAAATGTGAAATGTAATGCATCCTTCATTGTTTCCAAAATCTAAAATTTCTTCCTCCTCTAAATACCAATTTTAAGAATTTCTTCTTCCTTCAAAGCTAATGGAAATGAAGATATGAAGCAGTTAAAGTTATCATGGGGATACAATTCTAGGTTATACTCTTGTCATTTTATCAATGAAAACGAACTAAAAGACCCCCAAGGTTACTATGTTAGGTAAGAATTTTGTCACTATAGCATTCCTTAATCCCTGTTTAAATTTATTACGATCCATTTTAAGGCTACCGCTTTCTTGTTAAAAGTAGAAGCATACTTAACAAAAAAGAGTTTCGAAATCTTTTTAATTGAACATGCAGGGTGAAATACTTGAACTACCATGTGTTCTGGCAATGTGAAAAATTATGCAAGGGTCGGTGATTTGTTCTAGTGGATTGATAACTCCATAAATCAAATAGGGGAGCATTTGTTTTCTAATGAAACAAAAGCCAACAAAATTAAACATGGTACTTATTATTAATAATGTGATGATGGAGTCGCTGAGTACCTAAACACAACCGAATTGTTTCTTCTGTATAGCAAAAATATCAAGCCTAGTTAATTGAAATCAATGGCAAATCAAATACCCTACAAAAAAAGAAGAGTTTAATGTGAAGCTAAAGGATATAAATTGAAGGAAAACCAAACAAATATGAATGGACATGAATACCTCACAAAGTAAACCATTTCCTCTTGTCAATGCATGTACGAAGATATTGTAGTTGGTTTGTTTGCTCTGAATATCAAACTGTCAGCTTTGCACTTGAAAATGGTTTTAGTTTTGTTGGTTTTAGTTTTGCTGACCACATTCTAGCAACCGATGCCTTTCCAACATTCCAGCAACTGATGCCTTTCCATATGCTACTATTATTGCCACTATCAAAATATTTCCGTATAAATCACCCTTATCAGGAAAAACTTTCCAGCCAATTACATTTAAGAAAATTCATTTCTCAAATATGTTTTTGTTATATAATTTGCATCTACACTTTAATAATATACAAATATTTGTTAAATACAAAACAAATTTTACTCTCATTGGTTAGAAACATAAGTATTAATAACTAGTTTAAAAAATGACCTTTGCCTATAATTCTGGAACTAATAATTTAATATATTATAGATTAATTTCATATAATATATATTAAAAATAATCTAATTAAAATATATTCAATGATTAAAAAAAAAATATTAGATTATTAAAAAATAAAAAATAAAATTATAAAATTATTATCTAATATATTAAATTATATATTAAATGTTATATATGCTACATATATATATATTATAATATAATGCTTGATAATTTAATATATTAATATAATATTTCAAAAATAATTCCATAATATAATATACTAAAAATATATTAAATTTTATATATCATATAGTTTATATATTTTAATTTGTTATTAGATTATTTTTCATCTACTATATAATAATTTTTTAATTATATTTTAAAATGTAATAAGTAAATAAAATTTTAGAATGAATAATATTTTGTTTCAATTGAGTTAAAAAAAGATAGATTAAAAAGTAATTAATTTAGAGTCTAGGAAAATAAATTTTGAATAGTTAGAAAAAATTCATATAGAAATTGTTAAAATATTTTGGATAAATTCATTCAAATGCAAAGATTAACTTGTTGGTGTAAAAATTTCAAAAAGAGCCAATAAAATTGGAAAAAAATAATTTTTGGAATTTAAAAAGTTAAAAATCGTAAATTAAAATATAATGTATTAAAATTAAACTATAATGTATGAGAAAGGAAATAATGAATTTTGATTCGCTGCAACCAAAACATTTAATCACTAGTTAAGATAAGGGGTTGCCTATAGTTCCATGGCAAAACTAAAAATCAAAGTTGAGGTTGACAATAACAAAACATAACCAAAAACCAAAAATATTTCTAATTTGAAAATCAAAGTTGAGATTAACTAAAACAACTATTTAAACTTGTGATGAAAAACTTATGACATTATGAAGAGGTACCTACCTTTTAGAGATAAAAGAAATAAATAAATTAGTATATACTTAAAATTAAATATTCAATATCATATTAAAACAAGATATCTCTTATGTTGTTTTATATAGAGGTTTCTAAAATTTAAAAACTTAAGTTAAGAACTTTTCTAAGTTTACTATTTCATAGAAAATTCTATATCTAAATTAATATACTTAAAATTTAAAAATATTATTATTATTTTTTAAAATATATATTTTACAAATTAAATAAAAAGAAAATATCTTAAAATTACTATTACACATAAAAATATGTTTATGAATGAATATATTTAAAACATAAAAAATATTTAATATTTTTAAAAGAAGAAAATATTTCTAATAGAAACAAAATCATTCATATTTTATTTTATTCAAAATTAATATGTATGAGTAAACCTTTTAATAACAAGAGCTGCAGAGCAGCGAAGTTCCTGCCAAAAAGTTTTAGAATAGTTTTGTTTGTATTTGTTGAGTTTGTTGTGTTTTAGGAACAATTGGTTAGGATAAAGCTGTTGTCACTTAAATTTAGGAATTTGATCATTGATAGAGTCAACTTTGTCTTCCACTAGAAAATGACCCTTATAACAAAAGAATTTTGCTCACTTCAAAATTTCCCCTACCACATTTATTTAAAAAACCTATAGATTCTAGTGTAATAAGCATGGAATGAAATGGATTTGAAAGTATTTGTAAAAAAATATTTAAATTTTTGATCAAAACTATCTTGGAAGTGGATTCCAAAGATTTTGAGGTTGTAAATGCCAAGTGTACTAGGGTTGGCCATGTGGTGGTCACTTAGAGACTCTCGAGCACATATACTATTGTCGAAGCTTTAACTTGCTCATGCTGCAAATAGACCCAAGTAGTTTTATGACACCATCCATATAATACATATTGCATGGTTTTTGTACAATCACACTGAACTTTGTACAAATGTATCCTCAAATAGCCTTACAAGTGCCTCAATAAAATTTTGTTAGAAAAATGCTAAGTGTTATATATCAAAATCCGTTTCTCAGTTGTCTCAGACACAATGATGCAGTCCTTTTTGACCTTAATGACACTTGCAAAAACTCTATTTCTGGGACCACTAAAAAAACCTTCAAACATAGTTAGTGGGAATCAACAAGAAGACACAAACATGGAATTAGAGTGAGATAAGGGGTTAAGTTCTTTGATAGAGTCGTCAAAATGTAATGCTAAGATTTGAAACTTAAATTAAATCAAACTAGTATGCAAGATTCCATTTTAAAACAAGCAAAACCTCTCGATAGAGCTCAGAAAAGAGATCAAAATAAAGAAATAAATTAAAACCAACTTGAAATTTTACCATAAACTCCATTATGATTTGATTTGTTCTAATGACTTTGGGATTTGGATTCTTCTTACTTAAAGATTACCAATTTGATATATATGTAACATACGTGATAACTAATTTTGAAAAAAGGATAAAGTTCCCGCATTTATAGTCTTTTGGAAAGGGGAATGGATGGTCAAAATTTGATTATGAGATCAAGGGTGGAGAATGGTTGAAAAGAATTCCCTAGGATCAAAGAGAAGATGGGGGGTGGAGATGAAGGTTAGATTGTGTACCTAAGAAGGTTATAAAGTTTGGATTGTGTTCAGAGAATAAGGGGACCATAACGACAAGTGTTCCTAGGTTCCCAATATTATTGGAATGTGTTCGAGGGAGCATGGACCTAATTAATTAAATAATATTATTTAATTATTTAGCCACATGTGTGAGATGAATAATAGGTGGAAATGATATTTATTTATTTATTGTGAGGAGATGGAAAAATGTGATTAATTAATTAATATGGTTATTTAATTAAGTGATGGAATTTGGATAAAGGGACTATACTAGATGATAGGTTTAGTTGATTAGGACTAGGTGAAGGAAGTTAGGCCTAGGTGATGAAATTTACCAATTAGGGATTGGTGATTATTGACTAGGAATATTTTAGGCATCTACATGATATGTGTATATAGACTTAAAAATTTCCCCTACCGCAAATTCAAAAAACCTATAGATTCTAGTGTAATAAGCATGGAATGCAGTGGATTTCAAAGTATTTGTAAAAAATATTTAAATTTTTGCTCAAAACTATCTTGGAAGTGGATTCCAAAGTTTTTTAGGTTGTACATGCCAAATACTGTATGGTTTTTGTAAAATCACACCGAACTTTGACTAAATAAATAATACATTTTAAAAACTAAAAAATACTTTTTTGTAGATCTAAAAGAGTATACTTTACAAAAAATTAATTATTTTAATTAGCGTATACTTTTTACTAAAAGTAGGTTATCAATATAAAAATATAAGGTTGATTATTTTTCCAAGGAAATTTTATTATTACTAAAAAATAAAAAATCTAATCGATTGAGGTGTGAATGGAACTTGGAATTTGGAATCTAGAGTTCCAAGGTTTTAGGTCTATGCCTAATTGGAAACAAAGGAATAGGGAAAGATCACAAAGATTGATTTGTGAGATGGGTCAAGGATCAAGAGTTTAGGGAAATTTGTCATCAAGACCCTTAGGATTCATCATTCAAGGTTCTTTGATAGGCCCAAGGCTTGACGAGGAAACTAGACAATGAAAAAAGGCTAAAACTAAAAGTGGCTAGGAGATTGAGAGGAACTTAGACATCAAGACTTCAAGTTCCTTGGTCTAGGGTCTACCTGAGGAACTCACAAACCAAAGAGACAAAGGCATAGAGGCAAAGAGGGAGCAAGAATCGAGGCCCTAGAGGGACCCAAGTTTTGGAATCTAATCCAAACGTTTCAAGTCCACTCAGGCCCACATCTTGTTTGAAGAACGATGAACATAGAGAAGGCCTCATTGAACAAACTTGAGATATTTTTTTATCAAAGCGATGTCATAGCCTTAATTTTGCACCATGATATAATCACTTATTTTTGTGTTTAAATTTTGATGGGAATACTTTAATCACTATGTTGATCTATGAATAAGGTGGTTAATTATGTTAATCATGAGTTACATTTAATATTATGCAAAGATATAAGCTAACTTTGAATGTTAATTTTATAGTAGATATTAATGTTGTAAATAATGTGATTATATTTCAAGTTTTGGGAAAGGACTAACTACAAATTTGTTGTTATTTGAGTATCATTGAGAAGAAGTATCTAGCCATCTAAGGGTGTTGTACATGAAATTATCCACACACAAATACATAGTTCATATAGTTAGAATTGCATTTGATGTATATATGTTGCCCTATCTAATATTCTTATAGTTTCTTTGTGGTCTCTAAAAAGTTTAATTTTGACCATAACATTTAGTTGTTGTTAGTATACCTCCGTGATATAGAGAAGAACCATCAGACATCAAGGGAATACTAGAGTAAAATCTTTTCCTTCCACTTCTCCAAAAAGTGTGATAGGAGAAAAGAGTCAACAAATTAAATAAGCTACTAGAATTTGATCATGCAAGGGACTTTTGAAGAAAATATCCATGCTTCTCAACTTGTATTGAAGAGTAGAATGAGAGAGAAAATGCAAGCTAACAATTGTTATTAATTAATTTATTACTATTATTCATATATTTATTACCAACCAAATATTGTAATTTAGATTTACCATAATTCCCTAAGTTTCAACACCAATACATAAGAATATAATAAAAATGGACACGATATTTGGGAGGTTTGAGATTTAACAATGTTTAGTAATATATAATGCCAAATAAAACTAATTTATGACTAGTTTTTCTAACCTTAAATCGTTTCATCTTATTTACCAAATTATTCATTTGATTGTCCCTACTTGGAAGTGATAAATTTATTATTATGAATTGGTATCATTAAAAAATATATATGGTATGTTATCGCTACTTGCTATTTGGATTGTTAAGAAGCATAGATTGATAAAATTGGGAAAATGTGTTGAATTCGTTGTCATGAGACATTATTTTACCTAGCACTTGGCTTCTTGCACCCTCTTTCTTGCTTATAGTGCATTCCGTAGAACTCAGACTATACAACATTTCTGAAAGGGCGACAGGTGTTTTGGAGGAGGGCAAATAATTAATGTTGTTGTATTGGAAGACATGGGAGTTTATTTAGTGATCAACGTCACATAACAGGTGGGAAGGAATGTGTTGGACATTGCAGAAAATGTCAACTCACACATAAAAGTGGGGCAAGTAACATTATATGATGTGAAATAACTTGAGGAAGAAGGTTGCGAAGTTGGTGGGGATATGGGGATGGACAAAGAACAAGAAGAGATAATAATGGAAAGGGGTAGCTCGAAGGGAGGGAAATTAAAAAATAAATTGTTGGAAACAATGAGAGAATGTATAAAGCATCTGAAGAACTGTGGAGCTTGGGGATGGTGATCTCAAACCTAGTAATATACTGATAAGTGAAGCAAAGGAATGTTTCGGCAAATGGTGTTTTTCTTGAAAGTGGTACCATAGAACATGCATGCAATGAAAACCACAGTTAGCAGCTGGGTGATGAGGAGTTCTCAAAGATTCAGTCCAGTTCTCATTAAGTCAGAATTGGAGGAAACTTTGTTGTTTATTGCCAAGAAAGAGGATTGTTGGCGAAAAGTTGGTGTAAAGGTCTAGACGAATATAATTCTATGAGCTCCCAATCCAATTAAGGAGTAGTATTGTTAGGTATGTAGGCATATCATTTAATTATTTTCTTCTTGTTTGTTTCAATTTTTACACTTAGAAACCTATCTTGAAAATCTTGGAACATTTTACTTGGCGCCATGTATAGTTGTTTTCTTTGGTTGAGATTACATGTTTTCTTTAAAAGAATACTGAGTACCCAGATTCAAGGATTTCCAGATTATCTCTCCTATCATTAGAAGTGATGTCATTATCTACCATGTAGGTGACCAAGTATAAAATTTTGATGGTGGTCAACCTTAGTTAAAAATCTTGTTTGTTCTTATTCCCATGTCTTTTTATTGCTTTTCATATCACCCGTGTCAAAATTTCCATCAATTAGTCATCTCTGAGCTTGCAGAGATTTTTGTGAATGATGGGTTTTTAGGCACGGTCTACTGGTTTTAGACAACATTGCATTCAGGAGACCACCTCTACATCGGCTAGTCTGTTATCTTATGATTTCCATTGTGAATTATCTTATGAGATCATTTAGGTCAGTGTATATTTGACCTCTGTAATTTTCCAGACAAACCATCTAGGTAGATGTGTATATTCAACCTCCTCATTTTTCTGGACAATTCTCTCAAACCAGAAATCATTGGTACCTCTCAAAGTTTATGAGTAGGGTAGATTTGTTTTTCTATTGGAGATCCTTATGAATTTGATGATATAAAAAACTAATGCTTTGACTGTATATGTTATTACGCCGAAGGTGTTCCCTTTGAGGAGAGTGGGTTGACTTCGTGGATCGACAGTTGCTACAGAGGCGTGCAAGACGACTGCAACACCTTCAGCCGCTCGATTTCACCATTTCCCAGTTCTGCCTTCGGTCATCATTTTTCACTGTTTTTCACCATTTTTCACTGTAAACCCCCATTTTTGTTATTAGTCGGCTTATCATAATGGAAAGAAGATAGCAATGAATGATTTCATTGCAGTTTGGATACATACAATGAAAAAATTACAAATCTGAGTCATCGATCACTACACAAAATCAATTTTAGGAAGCCCCCTCATAGTTGTCCAATCTGCATTTGATATAGTGAAAAAAGAGAGCAAGTAACGATTTCTCCATGGCTACCGTCTTTATAGGCTAATAAGTGTTAGGGTTTTGGCAGAAAAATGAATATAACAAGAACAATAAACTCTATTAATTTAGAATGTTGCTTATCTCATAACCACGAGCCTCCATCTGAGGCACAACCAACCATTCATCTGATAATAACAATCTCGTGCGTAACAATTCTTATCATATTAAAAGAATGCATTTAATGAGTTATAAATAACAAATCGGTCGAGGAAGATGGAACAACTCATTTCTTGGAACAAAAAGTGGTTACAAAGATTGAAGCGCATGCACCAAGGTACTAGTAATAGATGGAAATGAGGGAAGGGTAAACAAAAAAAATGCTTTATAGGAAATATATCACTCTTGCGCATGATACTCGCAAAACCGTTACCACTAGAGTAGCATTATGGAGACATATAGACACTAATACGACACACAACTGACTCAACTGGAATGCATGACTACCATGAAATGATTAAAAACTTAAGCAAGACAAAATACAAATTTTAAACCACAATCTAATACCGGCAAATCACAAGTAAAGAAAATCATTCCATAATTAATCTGTTCTCAAAAAACACCCCACAAAATACCCAATACTGATACATTTATATCTCCAACATTAGAAAAATGAGTGTCAAAACCTTCCCCCTATGTGTATAACCAATACCTTACATATATACCCCCATGTTTGCACAAAGCCATTTTCAAATATAGTGCTCCTATAAACAGATTATTACACCACAGTTACCAACATTAGAGAACTGTAACACAATGGGAACGCCTATTCCAAGAAACGGTTACTCCTATATCGGCAGAGCTGCATCAAAGAATAAACGATAATCTTTTTGTTAAGACCTAAAAAAGAGGTATCTTAAACGTTAGACATGGAGATGTCTCCAAGATAAACCAGTTTACTATCTCAATAGTCTGCAAAATATAACATGGAATTTGAATAATGCCCTTCTGTGAAATATGCATTCACAATAAAATTTGAAGTAAGTATGTTTATCGAAATTCCCAATTTCCTCTCGCCAGTGCACGCAATATTATAGTTGTTGCTTTCTTTGCTGTGATTTTCAAACTGTCCAAGCTGAAATAATATCGTAGTTGATAACGGTTCCAATTTTTTTGTGGAATTTTCCCTTTCCATCTGTCATTAGAATCTCCACTATGATAATGGAGCCAATTACATTTGAGAAAATTAATTTATGAAATATGTTTTGTTATATATTTTGCATGTTACTTTAACAATACATAAATATTTGTTAAATAAAAAAAAAGAACTCTCATTTGTCAAAAATAGAATTATTAATAACGAGTTAAGAAACATGTGGTGCCTATAGTTCCCTTGGTAGGAACTAATAATAAAACAAGAAAGAGGTATAATAAATAGTTCCCTTGGTAGGAACTAATAATAAAACAAGAAAGAGGTATAATAAAAGATATGTATAATAAAAATTCAAATATTAAGAATTAAGATATATGAAGATATAAAATATATAATAAAACAAAAGAGATGTTTTTGCAAAAGTTAAAAAGGTTAAAAAAATTGATATAATTACAAAAAAAATAAATTAAGAATTCCATATAGTTGATTCCCATGTTTGACACATGGTTTGAAAAATACATAGAAAATATGGAGGCCTTTTCATATTATATTCAGTACGCGTTCAATTAAACCTAATTTGACCAAATTGCTTTACAATTTTCTCTTTCAAAATTTGGTAAATTAATAAATTTTAAATTATTATAATTCTCTTCACTATAGATTTTACACAAAGGTTTGTACTCTTCTATAAAATTTTCATGTAGTTAATTTATGATAAATTTTATTTTATGTGTAAAATGTAAGTATAGTTCAATTTCTAGATGATTTTGATGGGAATAGATTTTGTAAGCACGATGATTTAATAAAAATATTTATTTTTAAATATGCAATTATTAAATATACTAGTTTATATATCTCAATATTAATTTATATAATATATTGGAGAGATTATTCAGTATTAAATGATATTATTCAATCAAGGTTAGGTTTAAGGTTACAATTCCTAATCTCCATTAGTGATGTACTCAGGAAAGCACAATTGTGTGCCCTATGTTACAAAATGAAAAAGTATTTTATCACTTATGTTTGAATATCTACCAAGTATATATAATTTGTAAATAGAAAACGGTTGCACACCAAATTAAAGCAAGAATCTGTTATAAAAATTGAACAACTCGCATAGGTTATCCCATTCAAATCCCATTCAAAACTACTAACGCGAGTTTTCAAAAAGTAAATATTAAATTTGTTAATAATTAATTTTAATTTATTTAGGTATTGTTGTTTATTTTATAATATATTTGTTATATGTTAATAAATTTATTCTATATGTTTAGGATTTATATGATATTATTTTATATAAATATTGATTATATTTTATTTTATTTATTTTATATAAATTTTTCTAATAAATATGTATGCTTTCATAATAAGTAAATAATTTTATTAATTTTTTCATAATTTTTTAATTATTTATGCAAAATCATTTAAAATATTTAATGAATTTTACTTTTTTGAGAAAATGGAAAATATAAAAAATATATTTAAATTTGTCACTTTATCTTAAATAGTTTTGCATAAATAATTTAAAAAAATTAAAATAAAAACTTAACCCATATAAAATTATACATGAAATAATAATAATAAGAACTTTAACAATAAAAATATTAAAAATGTATATTGAAATTTCTTCTTTCAAAATTTTCTTTAAATAATTTTGCATAAATAATTAAAATGAAATTTTCTAAAAAATGAAAAATATAAAAATTTAGAAAAAATAAATAAATTTACCTTCTATATATTTATCTTATAAAATAAATTTTAACTATAATAATTAAACAATCAATATATCTTCCTCCTAAACATTAACAAATAAAATGAATCAATATTAACTAGAATAATGAATTAATAAATATTTATCTTAAATAGTTTATTTCAAATATCAAGTTATTTAAAAAATAGTTATTATTTTATTATAAATTAATAGTTTCTATCTTTAATTTTTTCATAATTTTTGCATCTTGAGAAGTGGCAAAAAAAGTCAATAAAATTGCAAAATAAAAATGAGTTATATGAATGATATTGTAATTATTATAAATTAACATTTTAAACTTTAACTTTGTCATAATTTTTGCATCTCGAATGTGTAAATATTAGTTGAGAAGTGGTAAAAAAAAAGCCAATAAAATTGCAAAATAAAAATGAGTTCTAGAAATATATTTATGAATGATATTGTAATTATTATAAATTAACATTTCTAACTTTAACTTTGCCATAATTTTTGCATCTCGAATGTGCAAATATTAGTCGAGAAGTGGCGAAAAAAATGCCTCAAAAAAAGCCAATGAAATTGCAAAATAAAAATATTATACTCAATTCCGCATAATCCGCCCTTATCGCCTAAAATTTTTTAGCCAATAATATTCAAGAAAAATAATTTTGAAAATTAGAAAAGTTAAAAAACATGCATTTAACTTTAGAAAAAACTTCAAATATAATGTATAAAAAAAACAATTAATTTTGATTGGTTGAAGTTCAAAACATTAATAACTAGTTAGGATATCGCCGTGCCTATAGTTCCTTTGGCAGGAACTAATAAGTGCACATATAGAATCAAAATCAAAGCTCGATTCGATCAAACAAAAAAATTAAAATAAAGAGATTTGATGAAAATAAAAGGAAAATAATGTTGAATAATTTCAGTAGCAATGCTAGTTCATAATTTCTATAAAAAATTAATCAATTACAAATGAACAACAAAAAATAGAAAAAAATATGATATGAAGAAATTATAAAGTAAAAGAATGAAATTCTGGTGTACATAAAAATATGTAAAACTTTTATCTATGTATATCTATTTTATTAGGAGAGATAATGTAACATGAATAATTTTTTGTATAATTAGGATTAAAGTCAAGCTTAGATTAAGGGTTAGCATTAGAATTAAGATTGTGGCTATGTTTATTAGGATTAGGATTATGGTTAGAGTGATGGTTACAAGCATGGTTAGATGTAGAATTAAAGTTATAATTAGGTTATAGTAAGGGTTATTGTTAAAATTATGCCTAGAATTAGTTTGAGTTAGGATTAAACTAAGTGTTACAATTAGAATTAGGGTTATGATTTAAGGTCAAAATTAGGGTTAGGGTTAGGGTGTGAATTAGGGTTAGGGTTTGGGTCAGAATTAGGATTAGGGTTAAGATTAAAATTAAAATTAGGATTAGGATAAATGTTCACTTAGGGTGGCTAGGGTTAGGGTTAGGGTTAGGGTTCAATTAGGGTTAGGGTTAAGGTTAGTGTTAGGGTTTAATTAGGGTTAAGGTTCGATTAGGGTAAATGTTCACTTAAGGTGGTTAGAGTTAGGGTTAGGGTTCAATTAGGGTTAGGGTTAAGGTTAGGGTTAGGGTTTAATTAGGGTTAAGGTTCGATTAGGGTAAATGTTCACTTAGGGTGGTTAGGGTTAGGGTTAGGGTTAAATTTTATGATAAATATTGGGGTTAGGGTTAGGGTTGGGGTTCAAATAGGGTTAGGGTCAAGAGCAAGGTTAGGGTTCAATTATTGATAGATTCAATAAGGGTCTAATTAGGGTTAGGGTTAAGGTTACAATTAGGGGTTGGGTTCAATTAAGGTAAGGATTAGTGTTAGTCTTAGGGTTAGAGTTCAATAAGAGTTGCAATTAAATTATGGTTTAAAATAAATATATCTTTCATCAATTAAAAAATAAAAAATAGAAAATAAAGTATAACTATGTAATGCAATTAAGTATAAAATAGAAAATAAAGTAGAAATAGAAAATTTTAAAAATTAAGTATAAAATAGAAAATTAGGTATAAAAAAATATTTAAATTCACTATTTCATATAAAAATAAGTTTCTAAATTAATATACTTAAAAAATAAAATATCTAAAATATTTTTGAAATAGATATCGATTAGACATAAAAAGAAGTTTCTAAAATTTAAAAATTCAAGTATGAAAGAACTTTCCTCAAACATAAATTTCTAGAATTTAGAAACTTGAGTATGAAAGAAATTTCCTTAATTCACTATTGCATATTAAAATAAGTTTCTAAATTTTAGAAACTTCTTTTCGAGAAAAGTTATTTCATACTTAAGTTTTCAAATTTTAGAAAATTATTTTTAAAAATTCTAAAGTAATGTATTTAAAACTAAAAAGTAGAAAGCTAAATAATAAGGAAATATCCTAAATTTATTGTTACACATAAAAAATATTGAATATTTTTAAAAAAATTGAAAGCATTACAAAAAGAAAAAATCATCCATATTCTATTTAAAAAAATAATGTATATCTCTAAAGAAATATTTTAAATTTAAGACTTTATAAAATAAGTTATTTTACAAAAATACAACAACTTAGATATACAATCTAATATAAAAGCTTTCCATAATAAGTGCACATCTCAAATAAATTATAAATTATAAATTAAATACAAAAAATATAATAATTTTATTATTACACATAAAAATAAGTTTTTAAATTAATATATTAAAACTACCATACTTATATTTAACAAATTAATGCACACTAAATTTTATCATAAAATTAGCATTACGATTCAATTAGAATTCTAAGATAAAGCTTGCAGTTAGGGTTAGGGTGATTGGAGTAAGATCAGGGTTACAATTAGGGGTTAATGTTCAATAAAAGATAGGGTTAGGGTTAGGGTTAGAGATCAATCAAGATTAAGACTAAATTAGGGATAGGATCAGGGTTAGGGATCAATTATGATTAAGATTAAATTAGGGATAGGGTTAGGGTTAGGGATCAATTAGGATTAGGGTTCAAAATGGTTCAATTAGGGTTAAGGTTATCTTAGGGTTAGGGTTCTGGATTAGGGTTTAATTATGGTTAGGATTAGGTTAGGGTTCAATTTGGGTTACGGTTAACATTAGGGTTGTATGATATAGCTTGGGGTAAAGGTTATGGTTAGAGTTAGGAGTCAACTAGGGTTAGGAACAAATAGGGTTTGGGTTAGAGTTGAGGTTCAATCAGGGCTAGAGTTTAATTAAACATAGGGTTCAAGTAGAGATAGGATTATGATAGGGTTAAGGTTCTTCATTAGAGTTTAACTATGGTTAGGGTTAATTTTCAATTAGGGTTAGGGTTAAAATTAGGGTTATACAATATAGCTTGGGGTAAAGGTTGTGGTTAGGATTGGGGTTAGGGTTAGGACTCGACTAGGGTTATGAACAAATGGAGTTAGGGTTAGGGTTAGGGTTCAATCAGGGCTAGAGTTTAATTAGGGTTAGGATTTAATTAGGGTTAGGGTTAAGGTGAGGGTTAAGACTTAATTAGGGTTAAGGTTTGATTAGGGTTAGTGTTCACTTAGGGTTATGGTTATGGTTTGACTATAGTTATTTTAATTAGGGTTATAGTTAGTGTTAGGCTTCAATTAGGGTTAGGGTTAGGGTTCAATAAGGGTTAAGGTTATGTTAGGGTTAAATTAGGGTTAAGGTTATGTTAGGGTTAGGGTTCTTGATTAGACTTTAATTATGGTTAGGGTTAGGTTAGGGTTCAATTAGGGTTAGGCTTAACATTAGGGTTGCACGCTATAGGTTGGGGTAAAGGTTACGATTAGGGTTGGGGTTAGGGATAAGACTGAACTAGGGTTACAAACATATAGGGTTTAGGTTAGGGTTAGGGTTCAATTAGGGCTAGAGTTTAAGTAGGGTTAGGGTTAAGGTTAGGGTTAGGGTTTAATTAGGGTTAAGGTTCAATTAGGGTAAATGTTCACTTAGGGTGGTTAGGGTTCAACTATAGCCATTTTAATTAGGGTTATAGTTAGTGTTAGGGATTAATTTTGGTTAGGGTTAGGGTTCAATCAAGGTTAGAGTTAGGTTTAAGGTTAAGTTCCACTAAGGGTTCAATTAAGGTTAGTTTAATTAGGGTTACTTTTAGGGTTCATTTATTGTTAGCGTTTCGATTAGGGTTCAATTAAGGTTATTGTTAGTGTTAGGTTTAGGTTTAGGGTTGAAATAGAATTATGATTCAATTAGGATTCAAGGTTATGATTAAGGTTTGATTAGGCTTTATGATTAAAATTAGTGTTTAATTAGGGTTGGGTTAAGGTTAGAATTTTAAATTAAGGTTCAAGTAGGGTTAGGGTTAAGTTTAAGGTTAGGTTAAGGTTAGATTTTAATCAGGGTCAGTTAAGATTAGGGTTAGGGGCTCAATTTGGGTTAGGGTTGAAGGATAAAGCTTGGTGTTAGGATCAAGGCTAGGGTTATGGTTAAATTAGGGCTAGCTTTTATGTTATGTTAGGGTTAGGGTTCTTGATTAGGGTTTAATTATGGTTATGGTCATTTCAGGGTTCAATTAGGGTTAGGGTTAACATTAGGGTTATATGATGTAGCTCGGGGTAAAGGTTATGGTTAGAGTTAGGACTCAACTAGGGTTAGGAACAAATAGGGTTTGGGTTAGAGTTGGGGTTCAATCGGGGCTAGAGTTTAATTAATCTTAGGGTTCAATTAGGGATAGGGTTTTGATAGGGTTAGGGTTCTTAATTAGAGTTTAATTATGGTTAGGGTTAACATTAGGGCTATACGATATAGCTTGGGGTAAAGGTTGTGGTTGGGATTGGGGTTAGGGTTACTTGAATAGGGTTAGGAACAAATAGAGTTATGGTTAAGGTTAGGGTTCAATCACGACTAGAGTTTAATTAGGGTTAGGGTTATATTAGGGTTAGGGTTAAGGTGAGGGTTAGGACTTAATTAGGGTGAAGGCTTGATTAGGGTTAGTGTTCACATAGGGTTATGACCTTAGGGTTCAACTATAGTTATTTTAATTAGGGTTGTAGATAGTGTTAGGCTTCAATTATGGTTAGGGTTAGGGTTCAATTAGGGTTAAGGTTATGTTATGGTTAGGGTTCTTGATTAGAGTTTAATTAATGTTAGGGTTCAATTCTAGGCTTAGGCTTAACATTAGAGTTACACGCTATAGGTTGAGGTAAAGGTTATGACAAGGGTTGGGGTTAGGGTTAGGACTCAACTAGGGTTAGGAACAAATAAGGTTTAAGCTAGAGTTAGGGTTCAATCAGGGCTAGAGTTTAATTAGGGTTAGGGTTCAATTAGGGTTAGGGTTAGGGTTTAATTAGGGTTAAGGTTTGATTAAGGTAAATGTTCACTTAGGGTGGTTAGGGTTCAACTATAGCCATTTTAATTAGGGTTGTAGTTGGTGTTAGGGTTCAATTATGGTTAGGGTTAGAGTTCAATTAGGGTTATGGTTAGTATTAAGGTTAGGTTACACTAAGGGTTCAATTAAGGTTAGTTTAATTAGGGTTAATTTTAGGGTTCACCTATGGTTAGGGTTTCGATTAGGGTTCATTTAAGGTTATGGTTAGTGTTAGGGTTATGTTTATGGTTGAAATAGAATTATGATTCAACTAGGATTCAAGGTTATGATTAAGGTTTGATTAGGATTTATGATTAAAATTAGTGTTTAATTAGGGTTAGGGTTATAACTCATTTAGGGTTATAGTTTTAAATTAGGGTTCAAGTAGGATTAGGGTTAAGTTTAAGGTTAGGTTAGGGTTAGATTTTAATTAGGGTCAATTAGGATTAGGGTTAGGGGCTTAATTTAGGTTAAGATTAGGATTAAGTTTAGGTTAAAGTTAGGCTTCTAAGATAAATCTTTGCGTTAGTGTTAGGGTTATCGTTAAGGTAAGGTTAGGGGTAGGGTTTAATTGTGGTTAGGTTAAGTGTTCAATTAGCATTAGGGTTATGGTTCTACAATAAAGTTTGATATCAAGATCAATTAGGGTTAGGGTTAAGGTTAGGTTAGGGTTAGGGTTTAGGTTCTAAGATAAACCTTGGGGTCAATGTTAGGGTTAGGGTTGGAATTATGGTTAGGGTTCAATTATGATAAAGGTTAAAATTAAATTAGGGATATGGTTGTAGGATAAAGCTTGGGGTCAAGATTAGGATAAAATTTGGGAAAAGGGTTAGAGTTCAATTAGGATTCAAATAAGGTCAGAGTAAGGGTTCAATTGAACCCTATTTTAACCTTTACCCCAACACTAATTAAACTTGAACCTCAACCCTAATAAAATTTTGAACCTAACCATGTTTAAACCCTAACCATAACTTATATTAAATATACTAAAATATTATTATTTATCTAATAATATAATAAAATAATATTATATAATTATATATTAATTCATGTTATGTGTTGTGCAACGATTACTACTAGCTTATCTATCTTAATATATTAATCTATATATTATACACCAAGAGGTATCATTTTTGAGGCATATTTTTTAAATTCAAAAAAGCAAAAAAATATATTAATGAAAAAATATGCCTCGAAAATGATACCTCTCGGCGTATAATATTATATAATTATATATTAATTCATGTTATTTGTTGCACCGCGACTGCTACTAGCTTATCTATCTGAATACATTAATCTATAAATTATACGCCGAGAGATCATTTTTGAGGCGTATTTTTTAAATTCTAAAAAGCAAAAAAGCAAAAAAAAATACACCTTGAAAATGATATCTCTCGGCGTATAATATATAGATTAATATATTAAGATAGATAAGCTAGTTAGGAACCATAACTAGACAAGAGAGAAGGATTGTTAGTAGGGTGAATGATACTCATCTCTTGGATCCACTTTACTGTATTCTTAGCTTTAGTTTGATGTGTATGTGTACATATAGATTTATATAAATATATACATTTATATGTGTACATATATGCAATGTACAAGGTTGGAATTACACATACTCACTCACTTATATATATATTTCCTTTATATTTATATAAATTGGTAATACATATAGCTATACACAAGTCTACAAAATGATAAAAATATTAACAAAAATGAGTTGAAAGATAATAAAAATCATTAGATAGGGAAGGATATAGATATTGGAGGAAATGGAAAAGGTGAATAAGGGAAGAAAAAATAAATAAACAACAAAAAATGGAACTTAAAAAAGGAATAAAATTACAACCTATATAAATGTAATAAGAAGGCAAGGGAATAAAGATACAACAATAATTGCAATTCAAATGATAGAGGAAAGGAAAACTAGAACAAGACAAAGAAGGAAGAGGAAAGACCCAATCACAAAGAGAGAGGTAGGACAACTAAGGCTAGGCAAATTGGGACAATAAGAGAAGAATAGACCACCAAGGAGAAGATAATGATGGTTAACAAGTGGAAGAAAAAAGGAACCATCAAGAATGAAAGGAAATATGATGAAGAAAAATGAGGGAGGAAGGCCAGAAGAGGAGAAAAAAATACAAGGAGTGAGCAACATCAAGACTTGGGGAGGGGAGGTTTTGGAGTTAGGTCAATAAATGATGTGAAAACAACTTAAACTCCATCCATCATTGTGATTGAGGTTTCTCGCAATCACCTCTTTAGCCTAAATTCTACTAGACAAAAATCAAGAAAAAATAGTTTGAAGGTTTTTCATAAATTATGAGTTTAATTTATTACACAAACAAAGAGATATCCTCATTTTAAACTTGTTTTTTCATGTATAGAGATTTGATTATGCTCCACCATATAGTTCATAAGCTTTTTTTTTTGCTATTTTGAGAAAAAATATTTGACTAAATTTATTTTAAAAAGTTAGATAAGAGGAGGCCAAATATTTTAAGACAACCCCAAGTCAGTTGTGGTTGCATCTAACCAAAATAGTACCTATTCAACTATATTTTTTAATCAATTGAAATTTAACTCAAATATGTTTTAAAACTTTAATTAATTAAAAAATAGGATCAAATAAATATCCAATAGAACTAAATAAACAATGTATTCACTTCAGTGGAGCACCATCCTTGGCCCTAAAGCTATCTTGTGCCTCCCCAAAAACCTTAAAGTTGCACAAATCTTTGAAAAAAGGTGCAAATTAAATCCAAATAGCTTGGAAGGCATTCCATAGAGCTTGAAGTGCATGTATGCAATTTTGTACAATATTTCTAGTAAATAAAATTTGATTAACTTAAATCTCTTTCCCCAAAAAATTAACACTAGTCAAACATATACTCAATTTTTTTGTATTGATACAATTTCTTTTTAACAAAAGAATCAAAGGATCTTACCTTGCATTTATATATGGCTTGATCTATCATGAATATAAGGTGGGTAATTTTGACCTAGAGAAACATCAACATTCTATCCCCCATGATAGATTTGTGTTTCTAGAGATTATGACTTTCATGGTGGATGTTGATTAATAATGACAATTAAGAAAAATGAAATATGCTTGTTTCCTTTATATCTATTTATATTTTATGTTAGTGTTCTTGGTTATAATTGTGTAAATTATTTAGTATCCATTCTTTAGATTATAAAATATTAATTAACAAAATATGAAACATTGATGTTAAAAATCTTTACACATTTGGAATAAAAATATTAATATACACAATTTTAAATGGTAGAAATATTATTTCTTAAATTTTAATATTCATATTAAACATATTACATTGTACTCATCAGTTTTGTGAAGGTTTTAATAATATTTTAAATTTATGCATCAATAATATTTAAAATAATTAATTTTTTTGTCATTAATAAAAATAAAATATTATAAGATATGTTTTTGTGATTATTGATTTTTTAAAATTTTTAATGATGTCATATAATTTTATAATTTCCTAATATAAGAAGCACAATTCTAAATCAACACTTCTTTCCATTTAAGATGTCCCACTCCACTAAAATCAGTTTCAAAGCAATCATATGATGTGGGCAACAAACTATAAATGTGTTTTTTTTTTAAATTCTAAATTCACATGATGAAATCTTTTCAAACTTGGCTTTCCTTGTTTGACGTTCCATTGCCTTTTAATGCATGACTCAATTTTTTTTAGAGAATTTGCTGGTCAAATACTTTCATGTATTTAAAAACAATTTAAATTATTATAGAATAATTTAAAGTAATTTAAATGCCATATAATATTAAAATTTTAAATTAAATGGTAATAGAGTAAATATTGACACAAATATTTTTAAAATATATGAATTTATATAATTATATTTTTAATGTAGGTGCGTATTGTTTTAATAGTATTTTTTGTAATATTATATATATAATGTTATGGTATTGTAAAGGAAAATGATTTTTTAATTGAATAATGTTGAAAATGAAAATGGACTTTTTTATAGAGCTTGTATAAGTTAATTAAGTATTTGTAATTATATAAGTATAATTTTTTTTATATTACTTATATATAGTTGGGATTGATAAATTTGACAATTTGTAACAATTACATTAATAAAGTAAATGTTAAGGAGGGTAATACCTAGTTTTATGATTGAAGAGTTTGTTAACAATAAAGTTACAATATGTTTGGGAAATAAGGTCTCTCTATTAGGTGAATGTCTCAAACTCTATTTTGATCTTTTGTCCTATCTAGGGTTGAACCTTGTATTTTAAGTTAGACTTATGATTGTGGACTTGTCTTGTGGCTCCAGATTTCACCATGTGCAATTGTATAATTTCTTCTCTTTTCACCTAATATATACTTTTTTTCTTTGCTACTTCTAATGATCTAAAGGTTGGTGGCATTTGAAAATATCTTGCAAGGGTTATTTTTTCACAAAGAAACAAGTTCTCCTAGATCAACCTTTGAAAATATATACAAATATTCAAAGATAACATGCAAGGACCTTGGAATGATGTATATATAGTCTTTACTCCTTTGGAAACACCAAATTGAAGTGTGTCGCTATTAGTTGCTCCTTTAATGCTCTAGAATACTTGAGAATTGAGAGCTTCTTGAATGATTAGAATGAATGCATTGAATGCCTTTAAATACTAGCACATAACATCAAATTGCACTAAATGTGTATGTAGTTGGCTTGAGGTGGGGAAATAAAGGGGGCTAATCGACCCATTTTTAAGTTTAAATTTAAAAAAATAAATGATCAAATTCATAACTTAAATTTGACTTGGTGATCGTAAAAATGATCCTAGGTGGGAAAACAATCAAATCAAGGTGGATAACAACTACATAAAAGTAGGCATATGGATAATGTGTAGTTAAGGTAAATGTATCAAAGTATTTATGTGCCAGAACAAAATCAAAGCTAAGTGCATAAAAGTAAATGAACCCTTTACACAAAATTATACCATTTATCCATATATACACATAAAAATATTTCCTTAAAAAAATACAAAACTAAACAAGTGCCACGTAGTGGCTAGCACTTGCCTTTATAGTATTGTAATTATTGTTTTTTAGATTTGATAATAATTAAATTTAAGTTTTATTAATGTGAATATAAATAAATATATTTTGTTAATTATGGTGTTTTAATATTATTAATTAGTTATTTTCATGACCTAACCCTAACTGTAACTCACATCCTAACTCTAATTCTAACCCTAACCCTAACCCTAACCCTAACCCTCCCTAACCCTAACTTTAACCCTAACAATAAATTCTAAACCATAATCCTAATCCTAGACCTATCTCTAACCCTAACTATAAACCTAATTTTAATCATTAAATTTTAAATAGATAATATATAAAATAAATATTATATTATGAATTATTATATATTAAATAAATTTTATAAATAAAATAAATATAATATATACTAAAAATAATTAAAAGTTAGAAATTACATGTTGGAAATGTTTCTTCTATTATTATTAATATAAAATTGTTATATATTAAAATGACTATTTGTTACAAGTTGTTTATTTTTAATTATATATTTTTTAAATATATAAATATAAAAAAAATAAAAAATGTTATATTAAATTATCAGGTTTGATTTGTACTAGACATAAGTGCAATTAAACCTCTTCATTCAAATCAATAATTGTTAAATATTAACAAACCAATGATTATAGATGGTATGATTTTTCCAAAGTCCATGAATGATAAAGTAAACACTTTTGGATTAAACTGTGTATGCTATTTTGAATCAACATTTTGAACCAAACTCAATGATTCATCATAGGAATACGATAATTAAGAATATGATTGTAGAAATGATATTAAGAAGAGTTAAGTGGTGGGAGAGGGTAGGGAGGGAGGAGAGTGGAAAACAAAGTAAAAATGAAAATAGGCAAAAAAATGATGAAAACATAACAAAAGAATGAATAATATAGTCATATGATATAACACAAATAAATGGATGAAAAAGGTTAAAGGTTAAATGTTTGAAGAAATAAATAACTCTAAGAGAATTATAAAAATGAATTATATAACAAAATGATTGAGGAACAATTACCAAAATTATTAAAAGAAACAAAGATATAAAGGAAAATATATTACAACTTAAAACAATAATAATTTAATGAAAGAAAAAAGAAAAAATATGAGATTATATATAAAATATAAATTGGAAAAATAAATAAATGATTCAATTAAAATAAAAAATCAATGGTAAAATTACGAAAGGTTATAATATATGACATATAATAATATTAATATAAATATATAATATAAATTAATATATTACCTACACAATATAGATTAACTTATTTACCGACAAAATATTACTTGCAATACTATAAGATATAAATATAAATAATATATATTTAAATTCTACATTAATATATGTTATATATATAATTTAATATTACCTACATTAAAATAGGTTGTATATTATATATAACAAGTGCCACGTAGTGGCTAGTACTTGCCTTTATAGTATTCTAATTATTGTTTTCTAGATTTGGAAAAAAAATGTAAGTTTTACTAATGTGAGTAAAAATAAATGTAAGTTTAATTGATTAACTTGCAAACCTGCATTACAACATGCATATAGATTTTTGATCATCGAGATTGTGTGAAACACAGGATGAGAGCATACATCTAATATGCCAAACCTATGGACCTTTTGACCCTATTACACTCTAGACTCCAATCCATAAATCTTCCAATGCCTTGAGTGTGGCCTCATTTCCTATTTATAGATGGAGGAGTACCTTGGGAACTTAAGCATTTTATAATAAGTTTGGAATCCAATCATACAATAGTGGCACGTGTCCCACCAACCACCTGCACTATGAAGTAGATAGTTGTTAGGCCGTTTGTCATGAGCACTAGCATAGTGGAGGAAAATACGATCACTTTTAGGACACTCGTGAGTGAGAAGGGCCCCACTTAACACCTGTAAGTGGCTACAGGGTTCTGCTTTTTAGATAGGGTTGCATCCTGAACTATCACATCTTAACGTGGGTGAAGTCACGACATAGAAAAACCCATGTGCTAGCTATTAGAGAAGGGTATGGGATCCATCAATTGATCTGGTAGGGGTGTGTAAGCAAATTCCCAGTCATCATTTGTAGGTTGGAAGACACAATCTAGCTAGACCACGTAACCCTGTGAGTAAGCATAGTCCAGCTCAATTCTTCTTGCAAGGGAGGTTGGTTTAAGTTTGATCTCCATATCTTCAATTCTTTACTTCTAGCTTCCATCTGGCTTCCATAGGATATAGCTCAATCCGAGGGAAATGATATCTTGTTTAGGATAATGTGTTAAATATTGTATCATGCACTTGCACATTTTGTTCTAGAGCTACAAATGGATGAGATTTAAAAATTCTATCATGTCAGGATTGAACCTTGCACCAATCAGATCAATGTACTCTTCAAATGTGTCTTGGTCAAAGCTAATTCTACTTAGAAACTTATACTTTAGGTTTTTAAGTAAATTCATCTTGCTTCACTTAGACCAATTCATTCCAAACAATCCTTTGATATGGATAGGGAGATATCCATTTTCACACCATTTCCTGATCGAAGCATTTTCCAATCCTATGAGAGCACAAAATTCGTCTTCTTCATCTGGATCCACTATCCCTTGATGGTGATAATAATAAATTATTTTCTTGAGATATAGAAGCCATTTATTGAGGAAATAAGATTCTAGCAATAATTCCATAATATGTTTTGAAAGATATGGAAGACTTATGCCTATGTTAGTGGAATTTTCATATGTGAAAAAATACATTGGAGTGTCATCCTGTCTATACCAATCAACCTCATTAAAGATAAGACCATGATAGATAGATCTTGAAAGTTCTTCAGTTAGTGCATTAGCTAATAGATTATTTTCTCCCTTGATCCATTCAATCTCAAAATCATATCCTAGGAATTCAAAATACCACCTTGCTATCCTTGTGCAATGAATTTATCGGGATTCTTCTTAAGCAGGCTCCTCATTTCCTGACTATCTATTCTTACAGTGAATTTTATTGGCTTAAGAAATATTTTAAACTTTTCAGTTCCTTTTTTGACTGCCAATATTTCTTTCTCAAAAATATGGTATCTGCATTCTGTCTTAGTGAAGGTGCCAGATTGGTAACTGTAGATACATATTTTTCCATCTCATCCTTCTTATATAAGCACAATTGACCAAGTGGTGTCATAAGCATTAGTATAAATAACTAATGGTATTTCAAGAACTGGAATTTGTAATGAAGGAAAATTTTAACATTTGGATTTAATCCGCTGAACTGCCTCAGTTGCTTTGAGAGACCATCCTTCTCTATTATCCTTGATATGTTCCTGGATTTCTTTTTTTTCTTCTGCAAGACCCTTAAATAGAATGGTGAGACATAATTAAACAACCAAGGAACCTTTCGATTTGTTTCTTATCTTGCAATATATCGAGAAATTCATGCATTCGTTGAATAATATGAGGCTGCAATTGAATTTGTCCCTTATTTAAGTGCAATCCAAAATAATCAATTTGGTCCTTACCAATTACCATTTTCTTAGCTGATAGGTATATTCCATGCTTCTTGATGGCTGCAAAAAGTTCTTCAAGGTGTTGCAGATGGTCAATTTTTGAATCAAAAAATACTATTATATCATTAATATAAAGTACACAAAAGTCTTTTAAATGTCTGAGTACTTGGTCCATTCTTCTCTGGAAATATGCTAGTGCTATACACATACCAAAAGGCATGAAATTCAATTCATATAGCCCCCGTGGGACAGAGAATGTAGTTTTGTATCTATTTGATTCCTTTACTTTTATCTACCAAAAGCCTGATTTACAATCAAACTTTGAATATACCTTTTTGTTAGCAACTCTTCTTATTAGATCAATACTAAAAGATATTGGGTAATTAAAAGGAAGGATGATATCATTAAGAGGTTTGTAATTAATACATAATCTCTTCTTACCTCTTTTTTTTCTCAATTCTTTTATATACCAAAAATGTGGGACATGAGAATAGACTTTTACTAGGCCTTATGAAGTGCCCTTCAAGTAATTCATTCAAGTGCTCATCCATTTCTTTTACTTCTCACAGGCTCATCAGGTATGCTGGTTCATGAGGAATCACAGTTTAACATTCTAGCCTTAATTGTATTTTGTATTCCTCATGTTCTTGTGACCAAAACTATAGTGGATTCATGCTACAACATTCATATTCGAATATGTTTCTGATCGCATCAAACAAATACGAAGATGATTATGTTAGCTCCTTAATTGATTCTTTCTTTTCTTTTTTCCCACTATGTTAAAATTTATGATTGACAATTTTGAGTACAAGAATTTCTATCTGACCATCTTCATGCCTTAAAGAAATCATATGCTTCTAGAACTAGAGGGGTTCATACTTAGTGAGAAATAAATATCCTAACAAAACATCCTTCAAGATCATTATATTCAATAAAATCCATGACAAACATTTTTCCCATGACTTCCACATGTATGTCTTGTGCATACCTGCCCATGTGAATCCGTTCTCCATTGATAGCATAGTTATGAGGAAGGTCTGGTCTTGGTTTCCAAAATTATGGTGAGATAACATTAGTTTTTTTCCAGTGACCTCTTCTAGAAGATTCTATATCAACAAAAGCATCCAAAAGAATCTTCTTAAAACCTAGAAAACAAAATTAATTATGATATAGTTTCCATTATTAGCCAACAATAAAGAACAAGAATTTTCTTTGGTTTCCTATATTATACTGCTGCTACCATTGCTGCTTTCTTCTTTTGTCACTTCTAGTTGAGTTTCTGGTTCATATTCTAATTTTAAGAATTTTGTTGATCAACTTTAAATAGAATTTCTGGGAGTTCTCCCATTGTAGTAGAAATATGTTGGCTTATGGATTCTAGGGTTGTCATTGATTGCAACCTAAGTCATTATCCCAGTTTGTAGAATTTGTTCATACCAACTGGCAGAATGAAGAACAATGCATTACCAAAAGTAAGAATGAAGAACAAGGTATCCGACTAGTATGTTGATCTGTATGCTTCATCAGATTATCATTTTGCGTTGTGGATCTCAAGGAAGTTTTTTAATCATCTATATTATCTTGTTGTCAAGTTTTTTCATGTTGCATTAATCGGTGTATGAGTTATGAGGTCCAGTAAAATGGTTTTTCTGTTTATTTGTTCATATTGGCTGATTCAGTGCATGTGGTATGTCGCAGATGTATAAGGAGTAAATGTTTAATTGCTTCTATGCTTGAGAAATTTTTTTTTGCTTCCCAACTATGTCTTAGCTGACTTTGGTGGATGCACATCATATATCAAATGTGAATTGAGCCGATAGTTGAAAAACATTTTTTTGCTGCAAGCCGACTTGAAGTACTTAAATATTTGTAGCAGATATATATGAGTTCAAGTAATTCATTTTGATGATGTATGTGTAAGGATGAATGTGTAGAAGTGTGTAAGTGTGAGCGAAGTGCAAAGAAGATGTATGTGAAGGTCAGTTGAGTGAATTTTTCTTGTGCAAAAGAGGTTTTTGTGAAGTGAATTAAGGCAGAGTAGAGCTGAAGTGTAGAATTGGACAGAAGGTCCAGAATCTAATCAATGTGCTTAATTGGAACTGTAATCTAGAATTTGTAGATGCTATGTAATATGGAATTTGTAGATGCTATCTTCTCATTTCAACCTTTTTTTGTTATCCAAACATTTTTGTAAGGAAGTGAGCCTTGTTTCTTTTGAGTAGTGAGCTCTAGGCAGTGTGCTTGAATGCATGTGCATTCCTTTTCTTCATACTTTTAACAGAGTATAAATTGTGGATTGACCTCCACCATGGTTTTTCCCCTAACAGGGTTTCCACGTAAAAATCTTGGTGTTATGGTGTTTTGATTATTTCCTTCATGTGTTTGCATCTTTACTTTTGATGAAATGTTGTAAATAGTTTAAGATCTGGAATAAAATCTAAGAATTGTTTAACATTGATTCACCCCCCCTCTTAGTGTTCCTTGAGTCCAACAATTGGTATTAGAGCATTGGTTCCTTTGCAAAAGTTTAATAACTTGAGGTGGATCTTGGAATACAGTGGAATTTGGTGGTCTTCAATAGCATCTTTTGGTGGTACTTGATGATCGTGATCAATCTAAAGCAGAAGTCATGGAATTGAAAGGAAATCTTGGAGATGTTGAAAAATTCATTCAATCATTGAAGGATAAAATCAATGAGTCAAGAGAAAAGAGGAAAGAACTATGTGATCAACTGAAGCATAAAGAAAGAAAATGCTTGGAAGAAGTTCACTTGAATTAGACCCTAAAAGAAATAATTGAAGAATGTGAAAACTTGCTAGAGATAATGCTACTCTAAAGTTTGAGATGGAATCTATGGCGATGAAGCCGACTAAGGAGAGTGAAGAAAGAAAGAAGAAAGTGGAGAATCTAGCTCATTCCTTAAAAGAAAAATCTGAAGAATGTAGCAGAGTTAATAATGAATTCATTCAGCTAGAGATTGAACTACAACAAGCCAGAAGTAATGAACAAGAACTTGAAAGACAAATAGTTATTCTCTGAAATGAACATACTACTGCAAATGAATACAAGGAGAAGTTTAGGATTAGTTCTGCTAATCTTGATGAGTTGACTAAAGATTAGAAAGATGCAAATGACAAGAGAGGTATTGGATATGAGAAGGGAGAAAGCTTCAGATCTGAACATAAGGATTCTAGACAAAGAAATAAGATAAATAGAGATAAAAGGTATCTAGCAAGACAACATAATGCACAAAATTTTAATGGTCATTGCTTTTATTGTAATAAATTTGGTCATATGGCTTCTCAGTGTAGAGGTAAAATGAAATCAAATAAACCATCTTTCTCAAGTCAGTGCTTTAATTGTGATAAGTTTGGTCACAAGTCAAGAGAATGCAAAAATATGATAAACAACTTTCATAGAAATATCAGATGTTATGCATGCAACAGATTTGGGCATACTGCTAATCAATGTAGATCAAAAGAAAATAAATGGAATGTATGGTCTAGATAGAGAAATCATGTGTGTTACAACTGCAATAGATTTGGTCACATTACAAGATTCTACAGGAACAATAACATGGACAAAAGAGGTATGGTGTACAAAGGCATAATTTCACATAAAAATGATAGAGGAAAAGAAAAAGTAACTGTGGAAGAGATAAGATATCAGATGAAGAAAACATGAGTAAGGAAGAGTGAATCTGATGAAGGAAATAAGCCCGCACTAGAAGTAGGTTCTGATGATTTTCCTCTGGAAATTGATCTTAGGGCATCGGCCTAGGGGGAGTTTTTCGAGAAAATATTCGAACCCCCTATCAGGAGTTGGCACCAGAATGTAGGAAATTGTTAGTAGTTGTGCCATTGGTTTATAAGTGTATTGGTGGTCTCTTATGTAGAAATTTGTGAAGTGGAAGGTCTGTAGAAGAAATTTTTCCTTTGTTGTCTGAGAAAGTAGAGTACCCGAAACACCTAGGGCAAAACATTTAATGTGGAAAAAAAGGTAGGGTGTGTGAGTTATAAAAGGGTATTTGGAACCCTCATTTGTCACCATGCATTTAAGGAGAATAGTAGGAGAACCTTTACAACATAATTTCAAAGGAGTCAAGTCAATTCAGCGGTGAACTTATCACGTATTTCAATTGTTTGTTGAAATCTCACTCAATTTGGTGCTCGGTAGAAACTTGTTCGACACGAAAAGAAAAATGTTGTAAATCAAAGGAATGGTAAATTTGGATGAATATAGCAATGAGAAGATTAGGGATGTGAAAAATTTCTTGTCGGCCCATGAATTGAAATGGCTTGAAGGAGTGAAACATAGAAGTTTGGACATTTTGAGTGTATTTCCATATTTTGATAACGTGGAAGTCGTTAGGTTTATCTTGAACAGATTGAATGATGGCATTCTAACTCTGGATAAACCCTATCCCATTTCGAAAGAGGTGATTAGGAATCTAACCGGTTTGTGCAATGTTGGGGATATTATGAAAAAGAAGTAAATTCAGAACAAAAAGGTCAAAACCCTAACCAGAGTAATTGGAGATAAGAGGGCTTTGATAATTGCGACAATCAAAGATCCGATAACAAGGTACATTGCGCATGGAATCTAATACAAAATATTTTTTAGAAACAGGGAAGGCACAACCTCGACAGGCATAGTTTACATTTCTCACAAAATGATAATGGAGGATGAAGATTTTGATTTGTGTGGTTTGCTAAAGGATCAATTGATGGAAAATGTGCAATTGACAAAGGAGGCAGATTACCCCTTCAGGTTTAGAACATTGGTCATATGTCTTGTGATGTATTTTCTGAATTGCTTGTATCAGATTAGTAATGTTGTATGGAAAAAGGATGTACTAGTTTGCAAACAAAATTTTGAACATTCTAATGCTTTGGGAAACTGTAAGCAAGAATATGCAAATTTCTTTAAGGATTTGCTAGGGAATTTTGGAGTAATCAACATTTCCATCCCGATAAAGGCACTTGAAGTTGGATCTTCTTCCGGTGAGATGGAGAGGAAGAAGAGGAGAGCTTTAGAGATTGTTGAGTATACTCCTCTGACACACAAAACCCCTAAAGTTGAAGGAAAGGTAAAGAGCTAGAGATTGTGGATATACTAGATGAGGAATCTAACAAGTACACTCCTAGAGATGAATCAAAATTGGTTGAACTAGATATAGTAATAGCAAAAGAAAGTGAAGAAGAAGATGTTTTATTCAAAGCAAAGATACTGCAGATTGTTCAGGAGGAAGATGGGATGTAGAAGATTGCTAGAATATGGTTTGAGAGACCCTCATATGAGTAGGACTTGATCAGAAGTACTCCAAGTACTTTACAATGCACAATAACATCAATTTGGAGAGTTTGTAGAATGTGTTTCTTGAAGAGATGATCAAATGCACAGATCTCAGATCTGAGAAGAATTAGACACTGAAAGGATCAACCATTATAATTAATTAGCTTGATCATAATCATTGGGATTGTAGTGGAAGAATGGAAAAAATTTCTTCTGGAGATGAAAGATAAGTACAAGTTAATATTCTGACTCAAGCATCAGTTGTATGTTCTCAAATTTTGTCCAATTTTTGAATGGGGGAGAGAGATAATTTTTGAGTGGAGTGATAAATATGTTTGTCATTGATGTCAAAGGGGGAGAGAGAGCAATGGAAAATTCCTTATCACTCTAAGAGGGAGTTGTGTTTTGAAAATTTGAATTTGGCAACATAATCATATTGGTTTCGACACTTAGTCATTTTTCACTAAGTGTTGCCATCAATTCCAAAGGGGGAGATTGTTGGCTTATGGCTTCTAGGGTTTCCATTGATGGAAACCTAAGTCATTATCCTGGTCCACAAATCATAATTTGTTCATACTAACAAGCAAAATGAAGAACAATGCATTACTAGAAGTAAGAATGAAGAACAGGGTATTCAACTAGTATGTTGATTTGTATGCTTCACTCGATTATCATTTTTCATTGTGAATCTCAGGGAAGTTTTTTAAGCATCTATATTATCTTGTTGTCAAGTTTTTTCATGTCACATTAATTGATGTATGAGTTATGAGGCTTGGTAAAATGGTTTTTCTGTTTATTTGTTCATATTGGCCGAATCAGTGCATGTGGTATGTCACATACGTATAAGGAGTAAATGTTTAATTATTTCTATGCTCAAGTAATTTTTTTTGGTTGCTAGCTATGTCTTAGCCAACTTCTATGGATGCTTATCATATATCAAATGTGAATTGAGCCGACAGTTGAAAAACATTTTTTATTGCAAGCCGACTTGAAGTACTTAAATCTTTGTAGCGGATATATATATGAGTTTGTGTAATTCATTTTGTATAAAAATATGTGTAAGAATGAATGTGTAGAAGTGTGTAAGTGTGAGCGAAGTGCAAAGTAGATGTATGTGAAGGTTAGTTGAGGAAATTTTTCTTGTCTAGAAGAGGTTTTTGTGAAGCAAATTAAGGTAGAGTAGAGCAAAAGTGTAGAATTGGACAAAAGGTCCAGAATCTGATCAATGTGCTTAATTGGAATTGTAATCTAGAATTTGTAGATTCTATCTTCTTAGTTCAACCTTTTGTTGTTATCCAAACATTTTTGTAAGGCAATGATCCTTCTTTCTTTTGAGCAATGAGCTCTAGGAAGTGTGCATGAATGCATGTGCATTCCTTTTCTTCATACTTTTAATAGAGTATAAATTGTGGATTGACCTCCATTGTGGTTTTTCCCCTAACAGGGTTTCCACGTAAAAATCTTGGTGTTATGGTGTTTTGATTGTTTCCTTCATGCGCTTGCATCTTTACTTTTGATGAAATGTTGTAAATAGTTTAAGATTTGGAATAAAATCTAAAAACTGCTGAACATTGATTCACCCCCCCCTCTTAGTGTTCCTCGAGTCCAAAAAATATTCCATATCTCTTTTTGTTGAGTTTTCATGGAGCATTTGAGATCAGGTACATCATTAAGAAGAAGATCAAGATGTTTAAAGACGACAATAATATCAACATCACCTTTATCTGAGTGTTTAGAAGAAGATGGTTTATTTTTCTGCCATGGTAGAATTTTATATAACCATGGTCAACATCTTTAGTAGACCCTTTTGTGGGTTTCTACTAATGCTTTATTGTCTCTAGAGTTCTTTTTCTGACTCCAAATTTTTCAATTTGGCTAAATGTTGTCTCACAACATTCTTTTGTTCCTGTTGTCTTATAAGGATCTTTTGACTTCTCAATGTGAATTTTTAGATTGACAGCATCTAATGTATCCTTGAGCTAGGAAACTAAATAATCTTCATCCTCAAAAGCAGATTCGGATTTAGAGGATGAAACTCTTTTTCATAATGTCTTGCTTTGTCTTTGAGATTCTCAAATTTTAACATATAACTTGTGCCAAGAACAAGTTCAATTAATTTCTACAAATCATCCATTTTTAGGGAAATATTCTTACTATTTACTATTTCCCAATCTTGGTTTTCATATTCGAACATAGCATAAATTTTTGTTGCAAGATTTAATTTCTTAGGACAATTTGGGGCATAGTGAGGTCCTTTGTAGATAAAACACTTAACTCCTTTGGGGACCTTCTTACTTCTCTTTCTGAGTAAATATGGTGGTGATCGCCTTGAAAACTTTCTTTTCTTATAAGGGACAACCTTATACTTTTTCCTACGATACTTCCCATGCTTGCTCCTTTTGAACATATACTCACCTTCATACTTTTTGTTGGAGCATTAGGTGCATTTACATTTATTTCCATAGCCTTTCTTTTTGAATTGTTTAAGATATGCAAAATTAGCGAGTTAGTTGACAGGTGGCAAGTCACAAAATTCTTTCAAATCGCAAGTGTAATTGTATTCATCTTGATTGGCCTACAAAGCTCCTAATAAGCATTGTTTTTCAAACTTATAGCCAATGAATCCTTTAAGTTAAGAAAAAGTGCATTGCCCAATTGTTTTATGTTCTTTCCTGATAATATAATCTTCTTCCCACCTACCTAAACCACATGTTAAAGAATTTAGAGAATATTGCTTAGTGGTTAGGTCATGCATTTTGCCTGTGACAATCATATATGCTTCAAATACTAAATTATATGCATGAAACTTGACCAAATTCTTTAACTTCATGGTTTGGAGAGCCTTATTGGCTTTCTTTATTTGGTTAGTAGTATCACCACTAAAAAGATCAATAAAAAAGATTCTAAATTCTGCAAAACCAGTAGATTCTTCCCCATATCTTTTTGCTTTACATAGTCATACTCTTCATCTAGGGGAGTTATTTTGCCTACATATGATAGATTATTCCACTAGTTTTTGAGTTTTCCAGAAAGCAATCTAACATCATACAAAACCTTTGCAGGTTCATTAAATAAAATCTAATATTATTTTGCAAATTGTTTTCCTATGTTCTTAATTATAGGGAGGTGACAAAGTTAATACGAAGATCAACAATCATTGAGACAAGATTAAATGGCATATTTTGTAGCTTCAGAGAAATGATGCAATTTGTTCAAAACAACTTCAATGCTTGTTAAAATTTAGAATTTGATGGTTCAACTGTACATTGTTATTGAGTTTGATGCCTTGTGGCTTTGTTAAGTGACTTTTTTTCCGGATTCTAGCCCGGTTGCTATGATTTTGTAATCTCTCTTCTGACAACATTTTGTTGCCTCTTTATTGTATTATTATGCATTGTTTCAATAAAAACAATGTTAGTTTACAAAAGATTAAAATAATTGTTCTTTTGAAAAAAAGTGTATGTACTCCTTTGACCCGTAAGGAAGTAAAATCATTACTAAATTTATTAAAAATGTGGCCTTATCTTCATAGTTCCTTATGTGAAAACTCACTAACCATCTTAATTATTGTCTAAGGATAGAATTGCTGTTTATAGACCGAATCAAAATGTTTTTTAGTGAGGGAGCAAAATCTCTTCTACTTTTTCACGAGATTACATAGAATAGCAAAAACAATAGGTTAAAAAAGCAGCGAAAAGTTTATTATTATCATGTTTTATGTTTTAGGCTATAACCCTTTTTGGACTCTAAGACTTTGATTATTTTCACCCACCTTTTTTGGTAAATATACGTAACACTAATTTATAAATAATAATATAAACACTATTCATCAAAAGAAAATAAATCTAATATTAATAATTAAAAAGATCCAAAATATTTATTAAAATATTAAAATATTTATAGAAAACATTTCTTATTTTTATATCAAAAAATTTTTGATTGAGAAAATTTAAAGTAAAACAAACCTAACATTATTGAAGATTCTCTTTATGTATAGTGAGCATATTAGATGCATAGTTTCCATATTTCATCATATTTATTATCATATAATCATATTTAATCTTTTTATTTAATTATAATCATTTTTTTTTAAAAATATCATATAAAATAAATTCAACCAAACTATTAAATTTTTTTAAAATTATTCTTACATTTGTTTTATTTATATACATATAATATTAAAATAAAACATAACAATTTAAGCCTAATGGGGTAGGTTAAAGAGACAAAAGTTAACCTATTATACTCGGGGTAGGTTAAAAGAGACCAATGATTAAAGATTCCTTTCTTTTCAACGGCTTATTAGAGTCTTCTTTAATGCGTAGGTAAGTATAACTTATAATCTATATTTTTACATATCTTTCACAATACTATTCTCTTATGAAAGTACATTCATTAATGACATTAAAAGACAAAAAGGCTATTATTCTCTTATCAAGGTACACTCATTAATAACACATGCACTACATGTTTTTGCGTGTCTTTATACTATTATAGGAATAGTACTAATAATATATATAAATGATATATTGTATATTATATTATATTCATATTATTTATATATTTTATAATATATAAATAATAAATAATAATATATTATATTAAATATAAATATTTCAAAAATATGTTCTTCTAAATGATATGAAATGATCAATTGAGCAACACTTAATATCAAGTATTTTTGCCATTATTTATAAGGTGTGTGATTGGTTGAGAGAAGAATTGAATTGGACAAGGGATTGACTGATGGCGCACTTCTTTCACGTTACCAATTTTGACAGCTTCCATATGGAATGCAAACTGTTGGATGAGCCTCTAACTTGGACGATTGAGATGTTGTTGGGTGTGGTACTATATTCATCCTCTATCGCATGAGATAATTCCAACACCCACACTTGTTATTGTTAGTGGCTTCCTCTATTTGTAGCAATGTGTAGGCAAAGCTTGTCATCATCCCCACTTTGTGGACAGTTGAGGGTGTTATTTTGTTTTATAACATTCAAAAACATAAGTTACGTACTTGAAAATAATAATAATAATATTAAATATTCTTTTTGGATTTGATTGTGTTGGAATTTTTACATTAACAATTAAAAACTAATCATAAAAAATTCAACGTGAACCCCCAACTTATTTCACAAAATACGGTCCATTTCTCCTCCTAATCCTAGATAAAGATTGAGGTCCCCACCAACTGGATCCAATGAAAGACTAAGCAATGAACAAGAGGCGTCCATCTCTAACCGTTTTGGAGTATTGCCACAAGAGCATGATAATTCTCTAGTTGGTTCACCATGAATTGCAAGATGTTGTCTTGGAATGTGAGAGGGATTTCTCACCCTCATTGAAAGCATAAAGTCAAAGACACTTTATTGAAATGGAAACCAAATGTGGTATTTTTGCAAGAAGTTAAAATTAATAATGAACGCTTATAAATGAATCTTTTTAGCCTTTGGAAGTGTAGTGTATAAAAATGTATCCTTATACATTTTCTCACTTGTTTGGGCCCTCCTAGTTAAAATAGACTTAATAATGCCTTAATTTAGTGTTGTTAAATGTACCTCTTTACATTTTCACACTTATTTGGGCCCTCTTAATTAAATTGGACTTAATTATATGTTAATTATCCCTTTAATCCATTTACAAGCCTAATTAATTACATTTTCCGAAGGGGAAACCCAACAATAATTAATGCTTACACATAACACTTTACATAGTCTGAGCAATGTGTGTTCCGAGAATTGAGGCCTGGGACCCATTCACCCATGGGCGAATGGGTCCTCCCTAAGATCTTGAACCCATTTTTAAAACATCTTTTGGCGGTATTTTTATCATCCCAAATTCAAATTCTAAAGGCCGGATTGTAATGTTTTGATTTCGGGAAATTAAGGATAAATGACTATGAATCAAGGTTATTTTATCAATTCAAAACATCTAGCAAGAGGTGAACTTAACAAGAGGAAAGATTATTTTCAAGAGCCTTCAAGAGCAGATTTCTTCATCATTTGATGCAACATTTGAGATCTCAAGCATCATGTCAAAGTTATGCTCATTCATGCATGTTTTTGGAGCTAACATTATGATGTAGGTTTCAAGATCTAATCCAAGCATTCAAGTAAAAGATTCAAAGAAAGATTGAAGCATCAAGATCCACATCCATTGAAGCCATTTCATGCAAGATCAACATCAACATTTCAAAATTCTAAAGGTTTATTCAAGGGTTTGTTGAATTGCAACATAGTATTGTTCATTCCCTTTATGCTTTCATTATTTCATTTCAAGGTTTAGTTACCAAAATGGGGTTTGACCAAGGAAAATCCCCATTCACCCAAAAACAAACATTTTCCCCTCTCTCTTTGTGTGTTGCAGATTTGCAGGTTCATAGGTTGAAGAAAAGTTGAAGATCTCAAAAGTGTAAAATTGCAAAGTTGCATTTGTTGTCATCTCACAGAAACTCATATCTCAAATTTATATTTGATTGTTTGACTATGAAACCTACAAAATATGGAAGTGTAGATATAGAAGAAAAGGACCTAGAAATTAATTTTGGAAAGGTGAACAAAGACCCATTTTCCTATAGGCGAATGAGTCCTAGGACAAATTTCAAAAATAGTGTTTTGTGACAGGTACACAACATTTTCCATTCTTAGATCTGCCATAAGTTTTACTATTTTTGATAGCTCTATGTTTCATCTATTAAATGCAACCCTTATATGTCATAAATGAGTGCATTTGGCATTTTAAATATTTCTCCCAAAACCTCCATTCAATCAATTTTATCAATATTTTTGTGAAAAGACACTCTACAACTGATTTTTAGGTAGGTTTTAAGTGTCTTCCACTCATCCCATTTGCATAAAGTTGTATGTTTCTATTTGAGTTATGTTGCATCTACATGAATCAAGTCTTAGGTTATAGATTTGAGGTCATTTGCTATCTTATTTTCATCTCTCGAAAGTGTTGTTTTGTCATATTTATCCCATTCATACACAAAGGAAATTGCAAGATTCCTCAAAGAATTCACTCACCTAAGGGTTGAAAGTGGATTTTGATATGAGGGATCTCATTTCCTGAATGCAATAGAAAGTAGTTAGCTTCATTACACCCCATTTTTCCCTTTCTATTTATAGTAAGTTTGGTGAAACATTCCAAATTCAGTATAAAACCTTGTGTTTTGAACCCTACCCTATTTTTCTATGTTTCATTTTGGTGAACCTAACATTTGAACATTCTAATTTCTAATTTGGAGTGCATTCGAACCCTAGATCTAGGATTTGAATTAATTCATTGCATTTAGGGTTTCTAAATTTGGCATAAAGTTGCGTTGCATTTTAGGTGTAAACGTGCATTTTGCATTCATTTTAAATATAAAAATTCAACAAAAATTGCATAATGTTAGATTGATTTTGCATAGTATTTACATAATAACATACTTTCAGTCACTTAAATCAGAAAATTGTATCAAAATTGCATTTCAAAAAGTGTCATATAGTTCATTTTTCATTAATTTCACTTGCATTTAAACATCAAATTTTGGAAAATTATGTTACAAAAGTTACAATTTGAGACCTGGAATCGAGAATATATATAATCACTCAAAAATTGCATTTTTCATTAAAAAAAAACCTGAACAGAGACCCATTCGCCCATGGGCAAATGAGTCCTTTAGGGCCTCTAAAAACCAACTTTTCTAAGCTTTTTGGTGGTTTTTTGTAGTTCTGTTAAAGTTGTGAAAGCCAACCTCCACAGGACCCAGAAGATCATCTGCATGCAAATAACTGTCATAGAAAGACATTCAGACAAAGGAAGGGTGCTCTGAAAGCTGAAAATTGTATTAATTAGAGAGAGGTAAAATACAATGATCAATCCTTATAAAAGGAGATTGTGCAACCCTAAAGAAACCCTAAAAGGTAGACATTTAATAATTAATATAATTATTAAATGTCACAATATCCAAACTAAAGTGAAATCTTAAGAGAGGAATAAAGGTAACTTAATTAATATAATTAAGTTAAAACCTTCTCTAGAGTTCCCAGATCTCATGGTAATCCACTATTTCAATATGGAAATTTTTAGGAATTTTTGATTTATGCATTAAGGTCTAATCATCCAATTAATTCAGGTATTTTAAAATTGAAATTTTTTTGTTGCATTTCAATTTGTAGAGCAATTCTTACATCATGTTTTCATTACAAAAGTCTCTTGTTATCATACTTCATGTTATATTTTAAAATTTTGTTGAATACTCTAAGAATTTATTGTTACAAGCATATGAATATGAAGTCATTTCTCCTCTTTTCTTCTTCTTCAAGGACAGTGACGACTAGACACACTCAAAAATGAAAATAGGACCAAAAGAGTAGTGCAGTCATAATGATCGCGTCATAGATAACAAGCAAGGTGCCATGATCAAAAAAATAAATGATGGAAGTGGAGCGAAGGACGTGAAAGTGAATGCCGAAGTGAGGGCCATAGTGTGCCTAATCAACACAAGGAAATGACAGTGGTGGCGAAAAGAACTACAAAGGTGATAGGAAGAACAATCTGCCTGTAAAATGATTCCTATCGCACCACAGAATGTGTGGTGACATGAACTATTAGGGGGATAGACTGCTTCTGCCACACAAGTTTTTTTTCTTTTTTCAACTTTTGATAATGACACCAGACTATCAATACCTTGGTTTTCAATTTGATGCCACCTAGAGACATAAAAAAACCAGTTTTCACCCCCAAGATCATTATGCAGTCATTACTTGTCGGTAACTCGATTTTCAAGTAATAACTGGCCAACAACGCTTGAATGTTTTCATTGTTGGATATATTTTTTTTTTTTTGAAAGTACCTATGTGGTACTTGAAGGGGCGATAGTAAATCATGATACAACATTGAGTTCCTTGATCAAACTAGACACAAAATAGTCTTTAGAAATAGGCCACTTGTACAATTTCAAGCGATTTCCATTAACAACAAGAGCCATATGATAAAAAATTTACTGTACGAAGCTTGATTGCACCTTTTTTATAAATAACATCAATCTCATAAGGCCCTAACCGTCTGGTGTGGAACTTTCCTTTAAAATTGTGGAACCTGGAATCATACAATAGTGCCCAATCACCTAGTTGAAATGACTGTTGTTGAATGAAATAGTCATGCCAGAGAACACATTGTTTCTGGACTATTTTTGCATGAAAAGGAGCTTTCTATCAAAGTTCATCCAATGAAAGACAGTACATAGAGTCTTTATCTCAAACTCAATGGGTAAAACTACTTTCTTACCATAAAAAAACTCATACGGTGTAAGACCAGTGGTGGTATTCCACGTGGCGCGATTTGCCCATACTACTTTTGGAAGTCTTGCTTCCCAATCTTTCTTGTGCAGTGCTATAGTCTTTATCAAAATATTCTCAAGTTCACAATTTGTCACTTCAACCTATCCATTAGCCTGGGGGTGATATGGTAAGGACTTGCAGTGTGAGATTTCATACGAGCCCAAAGTGGAGTAGCAATCATCTGAAACATAATCTGAGGTCCTTGATTGGTAACAATCTCGTGAGGCACACCAAACCTGGTAAAAATTTCAAAGTACAAAAAGTCAACAACTTTAGTATCTCTTGCATGTTTCAATGCCACAACCTCTACCCATTTAGTAACATAATGAGTACAAACCAATATATATTCCTTGTTTCTTGATGGGGGGTTAATTAGCCCCACAAATCTAAACCCCATTTTTTGAAGGGTTCAAGAGACAATTGGGGCTATAGAGGCATCTCATTAGAATGTGTGGGTCATCTCATACATTGGCATTTATCACAGTGTTGCACACACTTTTTACAATATTTATGAAGTGTAGGCCAATAATATCCAGTAGTTAGGATATTATTGGTAGTCCTCTAAGCTACAAAATGGCCTCCTCAAGGCTCTAAATGACATTCTTGAAATATATCAAAGACATCGCCTTTGGCTACACATCATTGCATGTTGTTGTTGTTACCGGATTCTCATTCACAGACTCAATCAGGTGGAGTTTGCTGATTTTAAACTAAGAAAATGAGGTACATTTTATTAACTTTCCTATATTAAATTTAGATGTATAAATGAAACAATCCAAAAAAGATTACAATTATAAATTACTACATTCATACACATGCATGTAACAGAAGAAATATTTTGATCTTTTAAAAAAAGAGTAATCTTTATTGAATGTATAAGTGTACATTATCTCACACAAGCCGTGAGATTGAATTAACTTATTCAATACAAATTATGAAAAGTATATACATGAATAAGTAAGGAAAAGAAATGAATGTGCATAGAAGGAAGGTAACCATCCATTGCCTATGAATGACTGGTTCTGATGTGTCTTTTTTTCCTGCTGCTGTCTCGAGCTTCATCTGTCCCTTCTAGCTCCATACCGCTTCTAGTTCTGCATGTGACAGTAACAATGGTGTTAGAGCATGCTATAAGCAATGACTGATTACAAATATTATATAAACATTCACCCTATGCATGTATAAACTAATCATTATGTGTATTAAATAAGTTATGTGTACATTTTAGGTGTCCCAGAAAACCATTGGAGTCATCAAACACACCTAAAATATGCCATGTTTTTTCTAACTTGTTTGCTTCATGTGCAGATATAGGAAAAATAATGCTGATGTTTTAATTCATCTGATTATAGCACGTAGGGTAAAACGTGGCTCCCACAAGGGTTGAGTTAGGCATGCTGTTGTATTATGCTTTTCAGAGATATTAAAAGAGGTATGATTGAAGCTTTTAGAGGCCACAAAAGTTTGAGTATGTCATATTTCATAGCATGACTAGTCTCTAAGAATTGAGCAAAACAATTATCATCATGGTCACCAAGGGGCATAGCCATAAGCTCTGCCATACACATGTGAGAGGGGGTCAGAGTCAAGAGGAAGTCTTCAAATCAAGGTGGTGGCCTAAAAGTTCAAATTCAGTTTAAGGGTGGATTAAGACAATTTCAAGAGCTACTAGTGATACAATATTGTTGAATATAAAGCTACTACTCATTGGATGATATGCTTATGAAATTGACATCTCTGGTGGAGTAGGACATCCATACAACTCAAAAACATCAAATAAATTCTACAATTATAAAAGAGATTCAATGACAAGAAAGTAAGAGAACAAAAGCATAGAAATACAATCATGTAATCAAGATGCTGTGATGGCAGTTTAGAGAGAAAAAGAAAACACCTACAATGGGTTTAGTCATGCAATTGAAATGCATGAGGAAATTTTTTTCACAGTCTTGTGTGAAGAGGAAATGCTCACTAAACTTACAATCAAGTTCAATAATGAAATCAAGTCTTTTCACTATTAGTGTCCATGAAGAATGGTTTACTTTCATCTTCATATATAAGCTATTGAAATTTTTCTCCTAACAAACAAACCCAATGAGTCTTCATAGGAAGTTTATGAGTTAATGAAGTGTTGAAGATGACTGCAGTAGAAGCATGTTAAACAAGGGCAAATGACAGTGGTTTTTGCAAAGACAAACATTTCTTCTATTAAGAAATCAATATGTGAAAGGAATTGAGGTTGATGTTCTGATGGCCAAGTTTGATGGTATTCGAGGGCCTGGACTTCAAGAGTTTTCTACTAACAAAGTGGAGTAATGCATAAATTCTCAAGTTAGCTTGGCAAGTAAAGATGGTAGTATGTGACGGGGAAATTGATCACAAGAGGCAGAAGTTCAAGCACATTATTCAAGTGCAGAGGGTAAGAAACACAGTCACAATGAGGTATAAAATGTAATTTCATCAAGTGATAAAGAGCAAACCTTCACAGTATAGGTGCCAACAACCAAAATATTGGAATCAGATTTAAAGCTTAGTTACAGGGTTGCTTATATTGTGATACCCACAAGGGTGTTTAGTAAAACCCTCGAACATTTACAAACATAAGGAACCCAAGATCATACAAAAGCAAGCCACGACCTTATGAGTTTTGTAAAAACTTTCTTCAAGGATATAAAAGTTGAATAAGAATGAAAAGGACAACATTTCTTATGGAGCAGTCGACTGGGATAGTTCTGTTTCAAATATCCACTCTCTCATGAAATCTCATTATAATCTTGTATGATTATATCATAAAAGGTAAAATGCAAAAATATCAGAAAAATGAATGGAGGCACATTTTTTTTAATAATCCCCATAGAAATATTGATACTTGTTGAGCAGGGTATGACCGCAGCCATTAAAAAGAATGGCAATGAAGTCTACAATAAAAAGCACAGAATAATCACAATATTCATCATTTCTTCACAGCAGGGCTCAAATGGAGCATCTTTTCTACCGAAAATGGAAGAAGAAGCAAAGTTTACTGAAATAGAGTGTTTACCTGAGCTCAATACTATTTTTTCCTCATTGAAAATGCAAGAATTCACCATGAAAAAAGCTCCAAATTGAAACCCTAGGCGACACCTTCAGTTTCTCGAGAAGGCTTGAAAAAATGAAAGTGCCTTGTGTAGTTTTGCATTTTTTTTTTTAGGGTTTTACCCTAATAGTTAAGTGTGCCGATGGAATAAAGGATTTTTATCTTTATTTTTCAATTTGAAATGTAACTAATACCATGGTGGGTTTATAGTCCCTTACGAGTTAATCTTTTTGCATTCCACCTTTGACCGAGTTATGTATTTTTTGCATTAAGTTAAATTGTAAAGCATTTGGCTTGAGTGTTATTGTTATAAGCACTTAATTCAATTTGCTATTTCAAATGCAAAAAATGATGTAACATGCCTTGTGTATGGTTAAGAAGGGATATATTTGGATTTATGCTTTTGCAAGCATATTAGGGAAGTTTGAGAATGTTTGGAAACATGGGGAGAATATATCGGGGTTGTTATTTTGCTTTTGGAGTGATGAAGAGAATATAGGCTTCTTTGACCAAGTTTTGAGCAGATTTAGGAGTGTTTATGGTGGATAAAGTCATGCTTTGAGTTTTTCTGCATTATGGAGCTCTTTTGGATAAAATCTAGATGCTATATTTTAGGCTTTATTAGTGCATCCGACCCAAGAAGCTTCCAAGTGCTATTTTGATGGAGTTTGATTAGGAGTTGGATATAATCACTTGAGTGATTTCTTTGTAATCAACTCTTACTTGATACTTTTCTGTTTTTGTGATTTTTGGAGTCCTTTGTAGAAGAGAGACTATGTTTTGTAGCTCATGAAAAACATGTATATGAGTGTTTCACCTTTGAGATCAATGAGTATAATTACTTTACCTTTTCAATCTCTCTGTTAAATTGTGTACATTTGTATAATTGATGAAACTACTTGTGAAACTGTATGATTCCTTGTGGTTATTTTTTTATCCTAGCACTGTTTTGTAGAGCAATATGTATTTTTGTAGGTTGTGAGATGTGTTTAAAATGCAGTATTCTCAAGTTGTGAAGTCTTTATTCCTTTTAGGGGTGTAGCCATATGAACCTTTTCATGAAATGTTTATGCAGAAAACGTATGTGATTGGGTTGTGTATGACAAATCTTTTTTCATTGACTGAAAAAGTGCGTGTGAACTGTGTTATATGCCTTCTTAGTAAATTTGGTGTATCGCCATAGGGTTAAGTTTCATTTCAAGTACTCTTTCTTACCCTTTTCATAACAAGTCAGTAGAATAGGTGATACCAAGAGGAAGCCAACCCTCTCCGGAGGTTGACCTCTACTTATCAAAGCCCACACTTTGAGAGGTCTTCCCATGTTACACTGGAATGTTTAATTTCATATTCAACATGGTGCAATTTCAGTAGTTAATAGTTGTCAATGTCGGTGTGGAACAAGAGTCCATTAATCCATGTATATTGACCACTTAGCCCCACAAGTTTCGACGATCTCGAGGACAGAAGTGCAAGGGGAACTTGCAAGTGACCAAGTAGTTTGTAATGTGTGAAAACCATGGAATCTTAACTGAAATAGCAAAGAAATGATCATCAGGGAAAGCATCATCAATAGGCATAGGTTCACTCTCGCATTACAGCCTGGATATAAAATCTGCAACCACATTCTCCCAACCAGGTTTATGAAGTATCGTTATATCAAACTCTTGCAATAATAGTAACCATCTAATTACTCTTCCTGTAAGTATTGGTTTATTCATTATTAATCTTATTGTAGAGTGATCGATATGTCTAAAGACTTTATAACCAATTATGTTGTTTCAAAATTTATTAATTGCATAAACAATAGCAAGAAATTCCTTTTCAGTAACCATGTAGTTTACCTCAACACCTGTAAATTTCTTACTAATGTATTAAATAGAATAAAATAATGTGTCCTCATTTTGACCTAGGAGAAATCCCATTAAAAAATCAAAAGCATTAGTATGGATATGAAAGGGAAGCTCCTAATTTGGTCCTCACTATAGTAGTGTGGTCACAAGATTCTCCTTGATGGTCTCAAAAGCTTGTTGACATTCTTGCGTCCAAGAAAAAAGCATTTTTTGCTCAATAAAACAAAAAGGGGTGCAATAATTTTACTAAAATTTTGAATAAAATTCCTATAATATCTTACGTATCCTAAAAAGCTACGAACATCCTTTTGATAAACAAGAATAGGCAGATCTTGAATTATCTGCACCTTCTTTGGGTCAACTTGAATACCTTTAGCAAAAATGTAGTGTCCTAGTACTATACTTTCCGTCATCAAGATATGACACTTTTCATGAATCAAAGACAAATTAGTATCTTCACACCGCTATAAAAATTTGTCAAGATTATTTTTGGCTTCCTCATAGGTATCACCATACATAGTAAAATCGTCCATATGAACTTCAACACAGTCATTAATCAAATCAACAAAAATACTTAACACTACCCTTTGGAAAGTAGCAAGAGCATTACATAGACCAAAAGGTAAAACATTATAAGAAAGTTTCCCCCATGGACAAGTGAAGGTGGTCTTGTCTTGATCCTCAGGTTTGGCACGAATTTGATTGTACTTGCTAAATCCATCCAAGAAGGAGAATAATTTCTTACCTGCAAGTGTATCCAAAACTTGGTCATTAAAACATAATGGAAAATGATCCTTTTTAGTAGCCTTGTTAAGGGCTCTATAATCAACACATATACTCCATTTACCATTTTTCTTAGGAACTACCACCAAAGGGGAAACCCATTGACTATTAGAAATTGGATATATAAATCCTACATTTAATAACTTTTGTAATTCTTCTTTCACCATTTCTCATAAGATTAGGTTTAACCCTATTTGGGGTTGCCTAACAGGATGATTACCTTCCTCTATGTAAATGTAGTGTGTGTATGTATATGGATGTATACCACACATATCTTGATATTCCCATTCAAATGCATTTGTGATTTCTTAACATGACAATTAAATCTTTAATTTGTGCATCACTCAAATTTGGATTAATATTTAAAGTACGACTTGGTAAAAATTCCATTGATAGAGATTTCACAGGTAAATCTATAGCATATGCTTGTGAGGTGCATAATGAAGAAGTGTCAGAAAGAATGAATGGACTATATACATAGTTATGTGGAAGAAATTGGTGGAATGTAATAAAATGATGAAGTGATTGTGAATCACTCAACAATGAAAAGTTCCCAAATGGATAGTTATCTATACAAGAATGAAAAAAAAATCTTTCTAAAACATCATTAGACACATATCGATTTTGAAAGAAATTGGAAGAAATAGTATCCTCTACTAATTCCTCCATATCAAGTGCTTGATCAATTGTTAGCATAGGTAGAGATTCCTCCAAATCATTGTCAACCCATAGGGGATCTTTAGTCTCCAATAGTGGTTGCACAAGTGGGTACAAGGTCAATTGTTTCATTTGTTCTCCATTAGAAATAACCATATTATCTGACCGACAATTGATATAAGCATCCACCCTAGCCAACCATGGCCTCCCTAGAATCAGGGGTATCTCTCCATCTTTATTTTGGGTTGCAAGATCATGAAATCAATAGGATATTCCCAAGATTCAATAGAAATAATGTCTTCTATCATACCTTCAGGTTTGACTAGGGAGCGATCTGCTAGTAGGTGTAGGCCTAAGTCTTTGAAGGCACAAATTCTCCTTAGTTTTATTGGTCATAACGTTAATGTCCAAGCTCCTAAGTCAATTAATATATTTGAAATGATAATGCAACCAATTCGTACATGAATCATAGGACTACTTGGGTTTGAATACTTGGGAATTGAAATATTTCCCGACATGAGATCAACAAGTTGCCCAATAACTTGCAACATCTTTGGGTCTCGTTTCTTTTTTTTCTTTTGAGTACACAACTTCCAAATTATTTTCGTGTACATGGGGATGCCCTTGATCTCCTACAAAAGAGGAATCTTAATGTTAAGATTTCTCAATTCATTTACAAAATCATATTCTAGCTCAACCACTTCCTTCTATTTTGGATGAGACTGAAACTAGTCAGGATATGGAGGTAACCTAGATGGTTTATTTTGTTTATCTAGTTGTTCCTCAAGTTCATCATTTATTTCAGTAATAGTGGTTCCTTGGAGGGCTTTACCTGATTGTAACAAAACTAAATTAATGTCTAGTGTATTGATAGGGTAGGTTGGGTATACCACCACCTCATTATTGTATACTAGTTGTGCCACCTTGTTATTTGGATTTGGATATGGTTGTGCATGAATGGGTGCTGCCTTTGGTGGCCGTGATGGGTTGGATGGTGGACTATTAGATGAGGGCGGTATTGGTGGCAAGAATTATGGTGGTTGTTGGTATGGAGTAACCATAGGCGGTGTGGGATAAGGTGGATATTGTGGAAACTATGATGGTGGTGTCCTCCACGCTTGTTGCTAAGGTTGAGGGTCATACTAGTATTGTTTTTTCCATTGTAAATAAGGTGGAGGTTGTTTCCACCCTCCATACCATCCTTATTGAGTTGAAAAGGAACTAGGCTATCCACTAGGCCCTACATTAGGAGGTGTAAAAAGTTCATTCATCATTGGGGGATTATTTCATGGGGGCTAAGGCCTCTGTGGGGCCATATAGTAAACGAGCTCTTCACTAAATTCCACATCTGTCATATTTGTTGGAAGAGGTCGTAATGTAGTAACCTTACTAGCATCTTCTAAAGAATAAATTTTTGTTTCTCTATAAGGACATTCCTCATTACTATGTTTCTTATGAAAATTTGGACAAAATACAACAAATTCTTTTTTAGCCTCTTCTTGTTTCTTATATATGTACAAGGTGTCAATTTTCTTACCCATGTGGCTTAAATTATTAGTTTTGAGATCTTGTAGCTCAACATACCTAACTCTCTTTTCGTGATACCTGATGTGCCTCTGGAAGAGACATGCTTCCTAGGGTACCCTCTTACAGACCAAGTGGATCTTGAGTAGTTCATGTAAACATTACAAATATCACAAAATATTAATTTGGAAATATCCCCACCCCCCATAAGATTTAAAACATCCATACATTCATCCTGAATACCCCTAAGAAAAAGCATTTTTATAGTATCATTGTTCAATCCTATTTGTCTAGTCCTTTGAAGACTAAATAAGAATCACTCAAGGTTGTCTTCTAAGGTCTCCTCTTCGTGAACTGCATTATGTGAAAGATCTCATCTCTGATTTCCTCGGTCTTGCAATATTCCTAGTATTTCTCTAAGAACTTTTCCTTCATGTTATCCCATTTGTGAATAGTTTCATGTCCTAAGCCCATGAACCATCACAATGCTACATCTTTCAAAGTAATTGGAAATAATTTAAGCTTTTGTGCATCATTTTGATAATCATAAATATGACAAAAAACCATCAACTTCAAAGAGAAACATGTTAGGATCTTCCATAGAAAGACCCTGAAAAAATAGGCAAAGCAAAATGAGGTATATTTTTCATGGGAGCATCTTCCGTTGGATGGGCAATGGGAAATTCAAAGGTGATAGGATTGTTATTGGCCAATGCTCTTTCACCATTGTCATTTTTGTTGTTGTTGTTGTTGTTGTTTTTTTTATCAGCCACGGTTTCAAATGCCCAAGGGGTGTAAAAAGATGAGAACAACTTATGATCTTTGTTTATTGGAGTTTTACCACTTCAAAGTTTGTAAGACTCTTGAAATAATTTAGCAAGATCCTTAAATGAATCTTTTGAGGTCTCATGTAACTCTTGTTGTATGCTAGAAGGTGACTCAAAATTAGACTTGATAGTAGTGGACTCAATTACACACTTTTCAATATCAAGTTCAACTAATTCCTTTTTTTGATGGTGTATTCAAAATTAATGTCTTTAATCCTTTTTTGAGTTTTTTTTGTTTTGAACTACTTCCTATATCTTTCTTAACAAGAATTCCTTTACTATCTCTAATGCGATTCATGCATCTATATGACCTAAAACAGAGCAAACCAAGGTTAATTACCTGGTAAAGGTCGAAAATCACATAAATTTTTTCCCTGGGGCACTGGTCCTAACTCAACTTACTAGACTAACATGCCTTTAACACCTTTCCTCAACAACGACATTAAAATGTTGGGACAAAGTTGTGAGTGCAATTTGAGTTTTAGATTATCCTTGCAATTTTATCAACTTGAGACACTTAAATCAAAATTACTTCTTTTTAAACCAACTTTATAAATGTTTAGCTTGTTCCTATGTCAATCCAGAGGACATAGTATTTTGAAAGGTGTAGTGGCTATTTACCTAAGGGTTGTTGCTATCAAGATGAATATGATGAAATACAAAACAATTAGATCTTATAATATTTAACACACAAAAAATTATGTAGTCTACTACCAAATCTAAGTATTCTGTTACATAAACATAGAGCGATAGGAAGATGACAAAAATAGAGCGACAGGAATGCAACAGGAACAAACCATAGTTGCTCTACTTTTATCAAAAGTCTAAAATTAATCTGCAAGCTGAAACTGAAAAAAAATCAAAACTTTACACATGCTTCATAGATCATTAAACACCGAATAAATAATACATGAATGAGTAACTAACACCAATACCTTAAAAATATAAGCTAAAACAATATCAAACCTACAATCTCATAGATAATCAAGCTGCATTTTGAATCTTAACGATAGGAATACCAAACTAGCATTTAAATCACATAAATAACAACATTCAAAACATCAAAAACATAAGAACAAAAAATCACCAAGCGTTCTAAGAGTGGGCCCTTCCTCCTAGTCTGGAAGGTGAATAAAAGAAACTTGATTACTCTGGTTTACTTATGCAAAGAGTCTTGATTTATTTGTCAAAAACTTAATACAGAGTTATGGATATTCCAGTGGTTGAAACTATAACATATTTATAGATGCAAAATATGTCATTGATAAGTCTATAAAAAGATAACGATATGTTTTTTGTGGCCTACGACCAATAATCCAAAATACTGACAGTCTAAACTTAGTCGCTAAATTCAAAATAATAGTTATAGTAGTACTTGTCATTTTCCAAAACAAAAGATAGAATTTAGAAATGAAAAGATCAACAATTCCTCCACACAACTATCAACCCGAGATCCCTCCTTTAATTAGGCCTTGTTAAAGTAATTCAAAAATGAATTAATTACCCCATGGTTTGATAAATCAAGGTATCTTTTTATCCTTTTATCATATTAAACATTTTCTAATTTCCTAATATAATTAGTGGCATAAAGACTTAGGAAAAAGGAAATAAAATAAAATGGAAGGAGCATAGAAGGCTCAAAATGAAACACATTTATCACCCATCAAATCCTATCACATGTTGAAAATACAAGGTCATGAAAGGGTATCATGATTTCCAAACAAGAGCACACTAACTTATTCTAGGGATGACTAATTGAATTCATCCATGCAAGAACTACCCACACAAGGGACTTGCAAAATATTATATCACGAGTCACTATCACAATTTTGATACAATGATATCCACATACTTATCAAGGTCAACACAATGAAGGCACTAGGCTCAACCAACACAATACCGTCATGGTTACAATTTACATTTAAACTTAGTTACTCCCACTATGTAGGGTAGGGGCATTTGAACACCTTAATAAAAAATAGAAGGTTACACACGAGGTAACATCCTCTTTAGCTCACAATAGATCGAAAAGCAAGATAGGCTAACTAACTACGACTACAAATGCATAATATAACAATCAAAATGGATCCATGTAACTTGCTCAAGTCACTACAAAGGACTAACCATGCAGGTTCTTACACAAATACTATGAATAATACAATCAAGGGACATAAGTCATCATCCCAAATGATCTACTAGGTTGACTTCACATATATTTTAACACTTCCATGTTCATACATGCAATTTGCATCCTTACAATAATGAGGTACCATGCACACCAATCAAGTACAACAATCACAATATTCTATTTATCTCATGCACAAGAGTCTCTTTTAAATGCATTACTATCATCTTGCAATCACATCTAAGTTTCACTTCTATATATATTAATAAGTACACCACACAAATGTTGGGTCAACTCTTAGAATTCCAATGTATATTTAGCATGACATGCATATGATCTCTTAACTGATTCTCTTCTTTTCATGCAATTAAATAGTTAAGATGCCTACATTCATTCATTTCCTTCTTATGATATCATTCATACAAAATAAATGGCTTTATGACGCTTAAAGCACTTAAACTCCATACTATGATACTATGCAATTTTTTTTGTCAAGCAAGTTTCCTTCCATGCAACGCAAGATCTAATCTTGATGCAATTTTAAGCAATACTTGCATAGTTAGGCATATCATAGATTCTATATGGCAATAGCAAAGGTAATTGAGTACTCACACATACACACTCCTATAATCAAAATCTATAAAAAAGTCTATATGCTAAAGGTATTACCCTAGAAGAGCGACAATTTCACTCCTAAGAACTCTAAAGCAAGGAACATCATCCCTTTCCTGTCAAGTGTGTCAAAATCGATGAGACTCTCTATTACATAATACATTTACCGACTTAATTACGCATCATGCACTCAAAACTTTCAGGAGGTTCATGCGATCAAGTGTCACAATTGAGCAAGGTGAACTCAAGGTCTCGGGTAAAAGCACAAAGCTGTGTCACACTTTATAAAAGAAATGACCAACATTGATCCAACTTTTAAACTTGAATCACTAAAAAGTGGCATATATGTTTTGAATTTTGAAATGATGTAAACTAGTAAAATATGTATTTTTTAGTATATTTTATGTTGGTATTTAAAAAAAAAAATTAAAAAATTATTTAAAACTAGTTTTTAATAAATTAACACTATAATTTAGCGGCTGATAAAATGCTGAAAAAATGAAGTTGCATGAGACGTTAAACTTTTTATAGTAATTTTAATTTTTTTCTTTTAAATTTTTGTGTTTTATAACTTGAAACTTTAGTGCATGAATATTTTTTTTTCCAATTTTGATAAATCTATATTTTTTTGATAAATCTTAAAATATGTGTGAATCAAAAAATAATTGTTTCCATTAGACGTCAACATTCATATAAAATATTTATCTAAAATGGAAAAAAAATATACCATCTTGAAATAGATTCTTTTATCTAGTGCATCATATTTTTTTAATAAGTTTTAGTACTTTTCCTTGGCATGGTAATCAACCTAATATTTTGGGTTGATAACCTACTTTTGGTAAAAATAAAAAATAAAAAATAAATAATAATTAAACTATTAAAATAAATATGTTTTTGAAAACTACACTTATGGATCTACAAAATGGTATTTTTATATTTTTAAAAAAATGTTATTTACATTAGTAGGAGTTATTGAAATTTCAAGTTTTTCAAATAATTTTATTTTTTTGGTAAATTGGACTCAAAGTGGTGCTCCACATATTTTTAGCCAACAATTTTAGTTGAAAATGTTGTGGAAGTATCTAACCTAGCTAGAATGAATCTTGCTAGATCATATGTTTGACTAAAATTGATTTTTAGTTAGAAATACTTAAATTCAGGTGTGTTGATAAGTTGGCTAAAAGTGTGACACAACTTTGTGCTTTTACCCTCCTAGCGCCGAACCTTAGGCTCTGATAAAAAAATGTAATAACCTCTGTAAATTAAAATTAACAATTTACACCTATTAGACACAATCAAGCCTATAAAGGTGACACATGCCTAATATACATGGAAAGAGACAAACAATTACATTATTTCATAAAGTTTAGAGTACATATGCCAATGTTATGGAAAAACATAAAGGAATGTATTCCTTACAATAGACCACATGGTTGAGAACAAGATTATACAATACAACATTTAACATGGACCTTCATGATAGGATTCTTCAAACATTATTCTCCTTCAACCACAAAAAGGGTGAGAACATTATTGGAGCATGTTTCCACCCTACCTCGAAGTGATTAACTTTCCTAGAATTCTTCCTGAAAGGAGAATACCTAACCCAACACGAGGAAGACTAGAAATGAAAAACTGATTTGAGTGATGGAATAGTGAAGAGACATAACTACATTAGATGATATCGAGATATTTAAACAAGAGACACTCTAGAATGCATATGTTTGTCGTGTAAAGAAACATAACAGTTCATCTTCATTGCTATTTGGTCAACACTTTCTTATAATAAACAAGACACATTCTTAGCATTTTCAATGATACTAAGCATAATGAATGTATTGCCAGCAGAGTTATAATGCACACAAGCTTATGCAAGTATTACTAAATTCATGCTTCAATAATCATTGAAATATAGAGATTTCAACAATGCAAGATTATGCAAATATTAATTTAAGAAGGTATATCACATGTATCTATATAATGTAAAATACGATCATCAAAGGATGTTCAAACATTTCTTTAATTAGTGTCATACAAAATATCTAACTTAAACTACCAAGAATTTATGTTTTATGGATAACCCTTTAACAATCCTTAGAAAACAAGTTATGATTAAATTTACCCTTGATTATATTTGTTACAATTACTCAAATAAAGGATACTAAAATACTTATAGATGTTTAACTTATCCCTGAAGTCCAACAAGTATGACACACATTAATTATCTTGATCCTAATTCAAAAATATATACCACTTATGTCAATATCCAATAGTCTTAAGATTAAAATATACACTTTAATGACATGGCATTCATAATAATCAGTAACAATATATTCACCAATTAACAATAAATTCTAAAGAAAAGTGATGGATCATAAATTGTGAGATCTTATACTCTCCATTAAAGGAGGGTATAAAATATAACGAAACCCAATCATCACCAAGGAATGCATTTGATGATTGATGAGTCTAGTTTATGGTCTAATTTTGGGTAGAATTTATGATTTATTTGCTAAAGTTGTCATGGACCTTGATGTTAGGTGTTGATATTTTTATGATATTTCCTCAAAACTATAGACATTGGGCCTAATCTTATTTTTGCAAATATTTAATAACATTGGCATGCTATATGGACTATCTATATTAATTCTGTATGTGATTAATGAATTTTCTTTAAGGTGGTTACAGATATGCAATTATTGTGCATACTAACATTGCCATGCAGATATAATTTGAGGATACTAAATTGTGAAAGACACCACCAACTGGTCATGCACCATAACGTCCAACAAGGGAATCATTCAAAGGTCAAAGGAGGTCGATGAAAGGAGATTCCCCATTCAAATTGAATGTTACCGCCTTGTAATGGTCTTTATTGCTGTTGAGCAAATGTGGGCGTTACTGCTATGCTAAATCTACTTTTGGACATGCATGTCTAACCATATTCCATGTAGGCGTAACCGCCTTTCTGCTTTTTCCTGCTTTCCCTAAATGGCATCCTCCCAGTTTGCAGTGTTGACTGCCTTGCTTAGTTGGTAGTATAAATAAGGATTAGATGCTCCTTCTCAAGAGGTTGTGCGATCTGATGATGTACTTGCATTCTTAAGTTTTTAGCAATATAGTTATGCTACTCTTTTTGTACTCATGAATTCCAGTGAATAAAATGAAGTTCTAAGTTTACATTAGTTTTAGAGGATACTCATCCAAGGGGACCCACTTGGTGAGAAATCCGTCCTTTAGCTTAGTTTAGCCTAGTTAATACTTTTTGTTCAGTAATTAGTTAAGAATCTAACATTGACTATTCTTGCAGCCACTAAAATTCCATTTTGTGATTGTTCTTGCAGCCAAAGCAGATAGAGTAGTTTCTTGTTTGTTTGCTTAGATTTTCATTTTTGTCATGCATTTCAACTTAGTATAGTTGTTGGTTGATGTTCAACATTTATGTTATTCCTTTCCAAGCAATTTACTTTCAGCATTGTGTTTTTCTTAGCTGTAGAATGAAAATAACTACTTTGGGTTCCTAGTGCACATACTGTGCTAACCCATTTCAAGTTCACGTCCCTAGGTTGACAAGTTAAATGCACCTTCATGATGATTGAAATAACTATTTAGGTTAGATTTCCAATCTTTGAATCATGATTGTAAAGGCCTAGTTGTTAAATCATTGTAGGAGGCCAACATTTTTGGCGCTGTTGCCGGGGATGGTGTCAAACTAGGAAGTTCTTTGGAGTCATTGATAGTTTTCTTGCTGTAGTATTTCTAAATTTTTTTCTTAGCATACCCCTCATTTAGGAAGTAATGATCCCCCCTATTATTTACCAATTCGTTGTGTGCGTTGGCTGATAGTGAGTTATACCGCATGCATAGAGGAAGGAGAAGAGATGCTTATGGGAGATTCCTTCCTAATAATCCTGATCCATTCCAGCTAGAAGAGCTTCCAAATCCTCCAAGGAATGAAGAAGAAGAAGAGCCAAACCCCTTTGTTGATGCATTTCTTGATCTGACCAGTTCTAAAGCTTCCTCTGAAGACCAAAATCAATTTGAGAATCCCCTTGCTTGGGAAGTCCATCAAGTAGGCATGGGTGATGCAAATGGAAACATACCTAACCAACCAAATTTTACTTTCCCCATTTCCCATCAGAATGAAGTTGACAATCTCAAAAATATCCCTACTTCAGCCCTTCCTAATTTTTATGGACTTGTTATAAAAGACCTTGATACTTTCTTGTTCAAGTTTGATATACTCTACATGAGCTATGACTATACTACTGATGCTCATAGGCTTAAGCTATTTCCTACCACCTTGAAAGAGGCTGCATTAAGATGGTTTATGAGCCTAGGAAGAGATACTGTGGAAACCTGTGAGGACATGAAGACAAAGTTCCTTGAGAAATACAAGGAATATTACAGGGGCAGTGACATGAGAGGAGATGAAATTTTTAGGATGCAACAAAATGAAGATGAGAGCTTGGAGGATTACATTTCAAGGTTTCTTTTTTGCTTACATAAATCTCCACACCATACCCTCAATGAAGAATCACAAAAGCTGATTTTCCTAAGGTGAATTAATGAGATCTGTACTGATGCCTTGGACCTGATGGCAGGAGGAGATATCATCCAAGTTCCTTGGGAAGGCATCAACAAAATATGCCAAAAATATTCTAGGGAAACTTCAAAGAAAGGGAGAGCTTACCAATCCTCTATGGGTAAGTCATCTACTAGTGGAGTTTCAAGGATGGAGATCACACATTTGCTAGAAGATTTCAAGCAAGACATTATAAAAAATCTAGCTACTCAACTGGATACACTTCAAGCCAAGAAGAAACAAGAGTAGGCAAAGGCAATGTTGGCAGAGTATTGCCCCCATTGCAGACAAAAAAGGACTACAGATGCAAGATGGTAGCTAATATTGAAAGTAAGTAGATTCCACCTGAGTTCAAACCAATCCAAATTGAAGAAGATCAAGTCTAATTTGTTGCACAAAGGAGGCCATGGGCTCCAAGACAAGGTATACCACTGGATCCACTATCTTATGTTGGGCCATATTTCAATTCCTATTCATCTGGTAACCAATGACAGCCACCATATCCATCCAACTATGGAGGATATCCACCACAACCTTGGAATAACCCTCCAAATTCTTGGTCCAATCATCAAAACTCTCCACCCCAGTGGAAGCTACCTCAGGGGAATTGGCAGCAATTTCAAGGGCATTGGCAACCACCTCTAGGAAATTGGAAGCAGACAAATCAATGGAGGGGAAGACAACAATGGCCAACACAGACAACTAGTTACATGCAACCACCTTCTCAACCCCAACAACTTGCTATAATGCAACCTCCTACTAATTCAAGCTCAAATGCACCTAAACCTACTCAGCTACCAGCTCAGCCCACACCTATCTCAAATAACAAACCACAATAGTAGCCTGTATACTCTACTGATTCAAACCAATTCCTTGCATATGCTGTGAGTGTAAGTGACATCCAATTGCGTTTAGGAAGTACTTTACCAACCCCTTCCAAGCCCATTATCACTGAGCTTCCTGTGGAAGAGGAAGATGAACCTTTGAATGATCCCATTCAACCAAGTGCACCTAAAAATATTGAACCAATCCAAGTCAAGCAGATTGAACAAGAACCACCATTTCCTTAGAGATTGGAAGTTGCTAAGAAAAAGGAAAAAACAGACACAACCTTTGACATCTTGGATCAATTGAAGCATATATGTGTCCAGATACCTCCATTTCATGCCGTAAAGGATGTCCCAATCTATGGCAAGACAATCAAGGAAGCATGCCTCAAGAAGCCGGGCAGGAAAAAGAAAGACCCAACCATAGTTCATGTGGTGGGACAACTGATTGACATCATGCTTGGGAAAGTGACTATCCCCAAGTACAATGACCCAGGTAGTCCTGTGGTAGTAGTTGTTATAAACGTGATTCAAATAAAGAATGCTCTGATTGATTTAGGGGTAACAATAAATGTAATGACTAAGAAAATCCTGCAACAACTAAACATTGTAAGCATGAGATCTACCCCTACTTTCCTGTAAGTTGCTGATAGTTCTACTGTTAAGCCTAATGGTATAGTGGAGGACCTTGTGGTAATTCTAGACTCCTGGGAGTACCCAACAGACTTCATGATTCTTTCTCCTAAAGCTACACTAGGCGGGTATCCCATTATTCTTGGAAGGCCATGGTTAGTAACTGTAGATGCATATATTGGATGCCAGTCAGGTGACATGACCATTTTTTATGGGAAGAGCACCAAGAATTTTGTTCTTTATCCTCTTGCTTAGCCACCCCATGATGAGGATAATTCCGTATGGCCACATGTTGGTGAAGAGGCCAAGGAAGTTAATTATGTGGAAAATCTTATGATGTTAGGCAGAAGCTCTTTTATGCAGCTTCAAGATGAAGATGAAGTATTGGCTAATATCATTCAAAACCATTGTGAAGTGGAGGAAGCATCACCTTCTCATTCTATTGCTCTAGTCAAGACACGTTTGCCTGTTCTTCTTGTAGCCACTTTTGCTGCAGACGTTCCTCCTGTAGCCACTCTTCCTATAGCCACTATTCTTATAGTCGTACTTCCTACATCAACAGGTATGTACCATACATTGCTACCATATGAACTCAGGGTACCATGCATTAATGATGCAACCATGATAGAGTTAACTACACAAGTGTAGGTTTCAGAAGGAAAATATCTGAATGTTAACAACAAACTGAGTGAAGAACAACAATTGTTATTGGAAAACTTATTGAGGACCTGTCAACATGCATTTGCATGAGACTATCATGACATGAAGGGATTGGACCCTAAGCTTTTCACTCACCGAATCTACATCAGAGATGATTGCACCCCAATGAGGCAGCCACAAAGAAGAATTAACCCTACACTGAGAGAAATTATAAAAGGAGAATTATAGAAATTGATATATGCAAGATTTATCTATCCCATTTCAGATAGCCAGTGTGTGTCTCCATTGGTGATTGTGCCTAAAAAAGGAGGGAAATGGAAATTTTGTGTTGATAACAGGGAACTCAATGCTGCTACCAAAAATGACCATTTTCCCTTACCTTTCATAGATCAAGTTTTGGACTCACTTGTAGGAAAGCAATACTTTTCTTTTCTAGATGGATTCAATGGCTACAACTAGATCCAAATTGTACCTGAGGACTAGGAGAAGACCACCTTTACCTATCCATGGGGGACCTATGCCTACTCAGTACTCCCATTTGGCTTATGCAATGCACCCACAACTTTCCAGAGGGCAGTCATTAGCATATTTTAAGATATCTCCCTTGACTGTATGAAAATATATATGGATGACTTTACTACCTAAAGTGTTGATTTCAATGAAGCATTGGAAAATCTCAGGAGATTCCTATAGAGACGTGAAGACCACAATCTGTCTTTAAATAGTGAAAAGTGCTTCATAATGATGCAGGAAGGTGTAGTCCTTGGCCACTACATCTCTCACAAAGGAATTCAAGTAGATCCTGCAAAGATTGAGGTGATCACAAATCTGCCCACACCTGCAAAACAAAAGGATGTTAGGAGTTTCTTGGGCCATGCATGATATTATAGGAATTTCATCAAGGATTTCAGCAAAATAGTAGCACCATTGTATACTATTTTCACCAAAGATGCTAAATTTCAATGGAAAGAAGACTGAGACAAAGCATTTTCTGATTTGAAGGCAGCTTTGACTCATACTCCTATACTTAAAGGTCCTAATTGGGAGCTTCCTTTCCACATCCATACAAATGCATCAGATTATGCCATAGGACCAGTCTTAGGAAAAAAATAAGGAGCCATTGAAAATGCCATTTATTTTGTTAGCAAAAATTTTCAAGGAGTTTAATTCAACTATACAGTGACAAAAAAAGAAATATTGGTAGTAATCTATGCCCTGAAAAAACTTAGGCATTACATAACAGGCTACCAAATATTTATGCACACCGATCATGCAACCATTAGATATCTCATGAATAAGCCCTTGATCTTAGGTAGATTAGCAAGATGGTTGTTGTTGATGTAGGAGTTTGACATAACCATTGTGGATAAACCAGAAAGCCCAATATTGTTGCAGACTTTCTTTCAAGACTGACTACATCAGAGGACAATCAAGCCATAAATGATTCTTTCCTTGATGAGCATCTATTCTCCATCAGTATGCAAACACCCTAGTATGTTGACATAGCTAATTATCTAGTGACAAGGAGAGTTCCTCCTCACTTGTCTCCAAAAGAGAGAAGAATGCTCATTGAAAAATATTTTCCTTTTTCATGGATTGTTGGATGTTTGTTCTATATTGGACCAGATCATATCATAAGGAGATGTGTGAGAGAAGATGAGACATATGAAAATTTGAATGCATGCCACAATGAACCCTGTGGAGGGAATTTTGTAGCCAAGAGGATAGTAATGAAGATTTTGAACACAGGATACTATTGGCCTGCACTCCACAAGGATGTAGGAAGATATACAAGGAAATATGATAGATGCCAAAGGATGGGCTGACCAACCAAATCTAATGAGATGCCACTTTATCCTCAAGTAGTAATCACTCCCTTTCACAAGTGGGGATTGGATTTTGTAGGACCCATTGACCCTCCATCAAATGGTAAGTCTTATATCCTGGTATGCATTGATTATGTAACAAAGTGGGTAGAAGTTAAGGCCATGAAGCATGCAAGAGATAACAAGGTTGTAGAATTTTTTTATGAGGATATTTTCACAAGGTATGGAGTTCCAAGAGAGATAGTGACTGATCAAGGATATCAATTCACTTCAACCCTTGTTACAACACTGGTCAATGAGTACAACATAAGACACAGTAAGTCTACTCCTTATCACCCCAGGCCAATGACCAAGTTGAGGTGACTAACGAATAAATTGAAGCCATTCTAACCAAAACAATGGATGTTCATAAAAAGGATTGGGAAAACAGGTTACCAAAAGCTATTTGGGCCTACAAAACTACCCGGGAAACAACTACATGCTTCACTCCATTTGAGTTGCTGTATGGAAAGACAACCATGATTCCCATTGAATTTGAACATAAGACTCTTAGGACTGTAGTAGATTTGGGGATGGATATCTTTGAGGCACAAAAATAAAGAATCATGCAGCTAAATGCTTTGGATGAGATGAGAAAAGTAGCCTTGCATCACACAGAGGTAGTGCAAAATTAGAGAATCAAGTTGCATGAAAAATTCATCAAAGACAAGAAATTCCAACCAGGAGATTGGGACTTGCTCTATGATTCAAGGTATTAGGACAATGCGGGAAAATTGCAGATAAGGTGGCTAGGACCATATGAGGTTGCTAAAGTATTCCCTAATGGTGTTGTTTAGCTCACTACTATTGACCTAGTCAGATTTAAGCTACTTGTCAATGGTCATCACCTCAGATTGTATCACAACCCAACTTCCAAAGAGGAGTTCCTACAAGAATTCACTCAACATGCAACAATTGAGCTTCTTGCAGCCGAAGGAAGTGGACCTAGTGTCCCTCCTTCTGGATAATTAAGGTATGTACTTGTCATAATAAATACTTCCACTTCTGTGGGAGTCCATTTCTTCACCCATCCACCCATCTGCCCATCCATCACCACCTTTCTCTCTCTTCCATCACTTCACTTCATTCCACTCCACCTCATTCCACTTCATTTTCATTAATTGCTCAACTTATTTCCTAAAAAAGGTGAATGATACTTTCTCCACAATATTCACAACGAATCCTCCACACATTCAGGTATGTGCGCATTAATTGCTATATCTTAATTGTCTTTAGTGCATTCATTTAATTGTTGTATGTTAATATGGACGTTCACCATGTTGACTTCTCAGTTGTCTTTGGTTGTCCTTGATGAAAAAATTAGTTGGCATGCTCTTTGGTATTCATGTTTATGGTGATTTAGGTTTTTAATGATATATTGGCTCTTGATGTTTACTGTTGGATCATATGGTGATACTCTTGGTTCATGGCATGCTCTTTCAGTTTTAGTTCTTTACTTGGTGGTACTAACATTTGACATTGTGTTATTTATGTTAGGACAAGCATAAGCTTCAAATACGTGTCTTTGCTTTCATGACAACCACAGGTATATTCAACATGATTCAAACACATAAGATTTGAGTTTTGAATGCAAGATTGCTTTATTTATTTTCTTCCTTGTGTGCATTTTTAGTGTGATTGGTTTTGGGATATATCATTTCACATCTTGAGCTTTTGATTTCGCACATCTCTTATGTTATCCGCAAATTGGTATCATAGCCTATTTTAGAATGCCAGATATTGAAACACAAATTCAGGATACTTTTCGTGAAGTATATTGTCCATCTGGAATCAATTTGTTTGTCAAAATTGTTTGCATAGTTGTAGTCTTCATCTTGGCTATAGTTTGGGTCTTAGAAAAGGCATTGCCTCATTGAGTTAGAAGAGTTCATAAAAGAGTAACGTCCAGAAAAGAAGAAGCTATCACCAGTAGCTGTGGACCCGCAGTAAGGCTGTAAATCCCTGTTGAAGCCGAAGGATAGGCATGTTAAGGGTGAGCAGTTAGTCGGAAATTGTAGCAGCGAACGGATTTAAGGCGATTCCAAGTAAGTTCTAAATCTCTATAATGGCTAGTCAGCGCTCAATGAATGTAAGTGGATCTCTTTCTAGTGTTATTCATAATTATTTCCAAGATAAAGAAGAACTAGTGGACAACAATGGCAACTTTAAATTTCCTGATGTTAAGATATCAGATCCATATCCTGAAAAGGGCATTAAGGCAAAAATGATGAATAGTGTGCGACAGTCGGAAATTAATCTCAAAGTTTCTGGTGTTGGTATATGTCCCGTTTATCTACCATTCTTACTTCCAGAAGATATTAAGAGATGGAAAGATAAAGGTTTCTTTCATGTTCATTTTTCTTTAGTTGATATTATTATCCATCCTCATTTTAATTATGATATAGGAGCCGAATACTTTGGAACTCTAATAGATACTAGATGTAGAATCTGGGATCAGGTAGTCATAGGACAATTCAGAGGGAGACTAGTAAAATCCTTTGATGAAAACAAAGGTGGTGATGCTATAATGTCTGTTAGACCAAATTTCACCATAAATCTTGATGACAAGTATGTCCAATCTGCTTTCTGTCTTCTTTTACAAGTTAAAGGAGTTGTTCTACAACCAGATTCAATCTATGCTACAATAGGTGGCAGATGTGTGTATAGATTACTTAACACTATTTTTCCTCCTTCCAATTTTCCAGCAGGGGTAAGTTATACAGAGGAAAATTCTAATGTTGATGATTATGGTAGGCATATTGATTCTACTGGGTTTGATATAGGTTTCCCTATAATTGAAAAACTCATAAACCAAACTCAGCCTAAGTTTCAGAAACTTCCAACGTCTTCTTCTGGTTTCTTATTAGAAAAACCTAGACAACAAAGTAGAAGACTTGCAAGTATTGATCTACAAGCCTTACCAGATGAAACCATGTTTACACAACCTGAAGCCTCTACAAGTGGATACCCTTCTCATCCACTCAGATCTTATTCTGTATCCCACAATTTTCCTAATACCTCTAACAAACCATTTATTGATTATAATCCTGAGGAGTCAATAGAATCTAACCATTTTCCCACATACAAACAACCATCTGTAAATCCTTATCCTTCTAGAGCCTCACTAGCAACACTTTCTGATCTTAGCAGTAACCCTGAGTTAATGAATAAGCTTGCTCGCCAAGTCAGTCAAAGACTTTCTTTGACACCCAAAACATACCAGCAAGTAGATCAGAAAGGAAAAGGAATCAAGCTCACAAAGATGGGAGAAAAAAGTTGTATGCTTAGAGAAAAGCTTCCTAAGTCCAAACTCCCACAAGCCGGCTCAGAAAAGAGACACAAATACAAGATGGAATTAAATAACCAGGAACAGGAGATTACAAGTTATGAACCAGGTAGATGGCCTACTCCTGAGACTTTTACAGTCTTAAATCCTGAAAAGAAATTATGGGGAAAATATGAAGCAAGACTTCATACAGACTTGGGTAAAAAAAAAAGAACTCAGAAGCACAGAGAAATTGGATTTCTCAATGGATGATTTCTGCCCAAGACAATTTTGATGACATGGCTGTTGATCTAAGATTTTTTGCTGAACAGTCATTAGAATCTGTAAATAAATTAGATATAGTTTCTAAAGATCAGAAAAAGCATTTTTCTATTCTTAAAAATGTGGAGCATTATTGTGGAACCTTGTCAAATGACATTTCCAGTATAGATTATGATGTTACTCAGACTCATAATAGTGTAAAGAAGGTTATCTCTACACAAGAACATCAAGATAATTATCTGACCCATATTTATGGAGAACAACAGACAAATGAGTCATCTAGACAGATAGCTCATACAAAAAATAAAGTTCTCTTGGAAAATATAGCCAAAAAATTAGAAAAGGTCAAGTTATATACAAAGAAAATGAGAGTAACACAAACTGGAAAAGATAGTTCCGAAGAAGAGGATCTAGATAAAAAAGGTAAACAGAAAGAATCTGTTAAACAGAAAAAGATTCTAATCCAAAGAAGAAAGCCTCTTCATGAAGAAAAAGATGTAACTTCTTCTTCTAAGAAGTCATCATCCCACAGATCATCTCCACATGTTCCGATGCCTAAAATAAAGGAACATACTTTAGCCAACAAAGAAGAACCTGTCAAAGATTGGCTTGAAGAATTGGGAATAGAACAAGAACAGACTGAACCAATATATATGGATGAACCTGGTTTTTCTAATAAAAAATCTGATGCTGATCCTTCTGATGTACAAAGTCTAACTTTAACAGATAGTGATTCAAATTCCTCTGTACAGTCTAACTATGAGGATATTGTTTTAGATTTCTCTAACCGTCAAGAGTTAGAAGAAACGGAACCGTGGGAATCTTTAAAGAAAATTTCCATGGATATAGAAATACAGGAACCAGTTACTGAGAACCTGAGGCCAGAGCAACTTCGACCTTATGCCTCTAGTGGTTATATTTTGAATATTGATAAACTGGTTAACCCTTATGAAGCCATTTGTACCTGGACAGATACCCTTGAAAATCTGTTTGAAAGAAATGGTACATGGTCTGAACCTGCAAATTTTTTATACTCTGTCAGACTCATGGATAGCAAGTTGAGAAACTGGTGGAACAATCTACCAGATTTAGGCCCAATGCCTAAAAATATATCTACACTTCCTACAGATCCTGTTTTAGTAGATCCTACAAATATAGGAAAAGATGACATTTTCCAAGCTGGTTTTGATGAATTCAAATGGTTATTAACAGACCTTTTCTGTGATGACATATCCAATCAAGCCCTTGAAGCAAACAAAATTTTGCAATCAATGAAGCTTAAAAATTTGGCAAAAGTTGATGCTTATAATTGTATGTTTGAATCATACATGGTTGCAGCTAATAAAATGCATGACCTAACCACTAAGCAGTATTATCTAAATTCTTTACCTTGTGGTTTGGGAGCATGGGTGCAAGATTATATTATAAGAAAAGAACATAAATAGCTTGATGATGTTAGTTTTCCTATGATCAAAAGATTGATCAGATATAAGCTGGAAAAATAATGCTTATTAGGAGCTTTGCAGCTCAATAAAGAGGAATATAACTACACATGTAATCTCAAAGAGTTCTGTGATCTTCCTCCTATTAATCAGTTGAAGGACTTCCAACAATTGAAGCAATTCAAAAAGAATAAGTGTGGAAGTAAGTGTAGATGCAAAAAATGCTCTAGGCATAATTACCATGAAGGTGAGTTTACTTTTAAAAGAAGTAAACATGGAAAATTCAAGAAAAGGAATTTCAAAGCAATTCCTTATAGAAAAAGGAGATTTAGTAAACCTCCTCCATTTTTGTTACAAAAAAGGAAAAATCAAGCACCTAAGCATATTAAATGCTTTATTTGCAAAGGACCTCATTATGCTACAAATTGCCCAAAGAAGCTAAATCTTGGAACAAAGATTTATGCAGCCTTTGAAAAGGACAATCCAAGATGGGAAGTGGTTGACAGTAGTCTGATTTCAGATCTTCAACAGCTTTATGAAATAGTTGAATTAGTTCCTGAGTCAAATTATACGTTAAAATTCAAGGATATGAAGGATCGCCATAGACATACAAAGAATTTGTCTAATTCAAGTTCTTCTTCTGAAGAAACAGATCTTGATGAAGATTTATTGACTTCATTATTAAAATCTACATTGTCTGACTTGAAAGTCCAGATACAGATAGAGAAGTCCAAAGATCCTTACAAACTGACAGGAACTAGAGATGAAAGAAAGAAAGCTGTTCACCAACATCTTTCTAAATTAAAGAATTTAGAATCAGATAAAGTTGAGGTAGAGAAACAACTACGACTACAACAAAGACCTTCCAAGAAGGAAGCCCTAGACACTCCTCATGGATATAAAATCCCTCCTTGGCAAAAACAGCATAAAGATGACGAACCTTCTTCCTCCCGCTCAAAGTCCAAATCTAGATCTGCTGATCCTGATATTATTGCTATTTTCAAAAGATTCGATCTCTTATTAGATGATGTTGTTGACTGTAAGAGATTACTCCTTAAGCAACAAAAGGAAATCAGGAATCTCTCTACGGAGGTGGGAGAAGTTAAAGATTTACTTTTTAAAGCAGATCAAAATTCTGATAAACCTGTGACAGAACAACACACAGAATCAGAAGCCAGCAGCAGCAATAATAGTCTCATTTTTAAGACAAGAGACAGAGCCTCCTCCTTGCTCTTAGCAAATCACAGAAATTATATAAGGGTAAATTTTTGCTTCCCTGGTTATAAGAAAATTCCCCTTGATGCATTTGTGGATATAGGATCTTCAAGATCATTGGCAAAAACTAATGCCATTCCTCCCCATTTCTGGAAGGAAAGAAAAGACATTCCACAAAGCTATGCCATCAATGGAGAAAAAATTAATATGGGAAGATATGCCCAAGATGTCCATATAGAAATCGTGGGTAAAACATTTATTACTGATTTCATTGAATACAATGATTTAGAAGATGATGTTCTTCTTGGTTTCTTATTTCTGACTAAATATGAACCTCTTCAGTTTTGGAAACATAAGATTGCTCTTAGACATGAAGAAGGTCAGTTAGAAATTCGTGCTCTTAAGATTGTTAATCATAAGTTTGAGAACGACAGGAAATAGAAACATAAAAAAGAATCAGTAAAAGAAGCAGCAGAAAAAACATCAAATTTCTTCCACAACATCAGACAGAAGTTTGAGAAGAATTGCTACAGCATGAACCCATTATAGTTCTGGTCTCAAGAACATGAAGAATGTGAAATTCAATTAAGGCCAGAATGTATGTCAGTCATTCCCCATGAACCTGCTTATATCATGAGCCCTACAGAAGTTTCAGAAATGGATGAGCAGTTAAAAGAACTATTAGATGGACTCTTCATACGCCCAAGTAAAAGCCCCTTTGCTTGTCTGACTTTCCTTGTGAATAAAAGAGCAGAACAAATCAGAGGCAAGAAGAGGTTATGCATCAATTATAGACCTCTCAATGAGATCATCCTACCATTTAATTACCCTATCCCATTTAGCACTGATTTAATCAGAAGAGCTGCCAATAAAAAGATTTTTTCTAAGTTTGATTGCAAGTCAGGTTTCTGGCAGATAAAGGTAAAAGAATCAGATAGATACAAAACAACATTCTCAGTTACTCAAGGATTATTTGAATGGAATGTAATGCCATTTGGCTTGTGTACTGCACCAGCTTATTTCCAAAGAAGAATGGATCAGGCATTGAGGAACTTAAAAGAGTTTTGTGCTGTTTACATTGATGATATATTAATATTTTCTGATTCAGTTACTCTTCATTTGCAGCATTTAGAAGAATTATATGCAGCTATACAAAAGCATGGGATATGCCTAACTGCGAAAAAGATGGTTATTGGTGAAAACAAAATTGAATTTCTTGGCTTACACCTGAGCAATGGAAAATTCTTACTCCAGCCTCACATATTGCAGAAAATTCAGGAATTCCCAGATATATTGCAGAATAAGAAACAAATCCAAAGATTTTTGGGATGTCTGAATTATATTTCTCCCTTCTACAAAGGTCTAGCTGAAGATCGCAGATTAATTCAACACCATATCAAAGATGGTCAGGAAGGATGGTCAGATGATGCAACAGAAGCAGTTCAAAGGATCAAGGCCAAGTGTCAATATTTGCCTGCTTTGCAAAATCCAGTTATAGACTTACCACTTTTTCTATATACTGATGCTTCTGATAAAACTTGGTCAGCTGTTCTTATACAGGAAGAAGAAAGTGGAAAAAAGAATATCTGTGGTTATAGATCAGGTACTTTCACAGATACCTAGAGCAGATATCATATATATGAAAAAGAAATTCTTGCAGTTAAAAATGGATTAGATAAGTTTAAAATATTCCTCAAACCAGTCCATTTTACTGTAAGAACTGACAGTCAAGCCATGAGAAGCCTGCTGAAAAAGAAGCCAAATAAAGACATTGCCCAAGGCAGAGTCACAAGATGGTATTTTGAATTTCTTAGTTTTGATTTTGAGATAGAATGGATCAAAGGAGAAAACAACCCTCTTGCTGATACACTAACCAGGGAGCTTGCAGGTTCAATTTATACTGATCTTGAATTTCTATCTCCAGATTGGTATAGACCAGATGGTATTGGCATGTACATGGTAAATCTAGAAAGAGATACAATATCTCTTCCCACTCTTCCAAAAGAAATATTGATTACTTTACTGGAATCTTATTTCTTAAACAAATGGTTTAGAAATCTCCAAAATATGATAAGTTATCATCATCAGTCCTTGGCAGATCTAGACGAAGAAGATGAATTCAAAGAAGCCATTGGGTTATCTCAAGCCCCTATCAGATTCTGGTGTGGTCGTGGTGCTGTCCATATTCGCATCAAAGGTCTTTTTGGGATGAATTGGTCTAAAGCTAGTAAAATGAATCTCTTAAAAGGAATCAAATTTGGATTAATAACTCGAATTAGCTTTGATCAAGACACCTTTGAAGATTATGCAGATTTAATTGGTGCAAGGTTTAATCCAGACATGGAAGAATTCTTTAATTTTTTATATCCTCATCTTAATCACAAGATTTGTAATAGTCTAACGTATTATTTAATGTGTTATCCAAGATCAGGATACAGGTTTCCAAGACTAGAGTTTTATCCCCTTGCACCCCAATGGAAAGCACAAGTTAAGATCCACAACATGGAGATACATTTGCAGCCTACTCTTCTAACCTCTAGACTTGAACTTGATATTGCATATTCTCAAGATTATATGGTTCAAGTAGATTATGTTTTCAATGAAAGAGCAAAAGATTGGGGAAGAGTGTTTGAAGAATTACCAGATGAATTATTAGATCCCATACCATTCTAATGTTAGCACATGGGCTTGTCTGTGCCGTGATGTCACCCACGTTAAGATGTGACAATAGGATGCAACCCTATTTCAAAAAGCAAGATCCCCATAGTGACTTTTGGGTGTAAAGTTGACATGTACGTGACATGTGTCTTAATCACGTTTGTCCACTTTTCCTGTTCACGCCTTTAATCATGGCTACGGAAAAGTTTGTCGGTTGGTTCTTGTCCTAGTTCACGCATTTACCTTTTGAGGTGTTGCTACGGATAAGATGCTTTGTCGTGTCTCTCTTCTATTGGTGGAACTCAAATTTTGTAAAATAGAAGGTAAAAGATCAGCTTTGGTGGAATCAGTCTCTTCCTATAAGAGGACCCCAAAGATGCCTTCTAAAACAGAGAGTTTTTTCCAAAGAGTTCCTAGCTTCTAGCAAGAGTCTTAGTGTGTCTTATTCAGACTTATGCTCTCTCCTACGCTTAGTGTGATCTGGATGATCAAAATATGAAGATTATTTGTAATATGAAAGAAGATTTGAGTTTTGAATGCAAGATTGCTTTATTTATTTTCTTCCTTGTGTGCATTTTTAGTGTGATTGGTTTTGGGATATATCATTTCACATCTTGAGCTTTTGATTTCGCACATCTCTTATGTTATCCGCAAATTTGTGTTTCAATATCTGGCATTCTAAAATAGGCTCTGATACCAATTTGCGGATACTTTTCGTGAAGTATATTGTCCATCTGGAATCAGTTTGTTTGTCAAAATTGTTTGCATAGTTGTAGTCTTCATCTTGGCTATAGTTTGGGTCTTAGAAAAGGCATTGCCTCATTGAGTTAGAAGAGTTCATAAAAGAGTAACGTCCAGAAAAGAAGAAGCTATCACAGTAGCTGTGGACCCGCAGTAAGGCCGTAAATCCCTGTTGAAGCCGAAGGATAGGCATGTTAAGGGTGAGCAGTTAGTCAGAAATTGTAGCAGCGAACAGATGTAAGGCAATTCCAAGTAAGTTCTAAATCTCTATAATGGCTAGTCAGCGCTCAATGAATGTAAGTGGATCTCTTTCTAGTGTTATTCATAATTATTTCCAAGATAAAGAAGAACTAGTGGACAACAATGGCAAATTTAAATTTCCTGATGTTAAGATATCAGATCTATATCCTGAAAAGGGCATTAAGGCAAAAATGATGAATAGTGTGCGACAGTCGGAAATTAATCTCAAAGTTTCTGGTGTTGGTATATGTCTCGTTTATCTACCATTCTTACTTCTAGAAGATATTAAGAGATGGAAAGATAAAGGTTTCTTTCATGTTCATTTTTCTTTAGTTGATATTATTCTCCATCCTCATTTTAATTATGATATCTTGGATTAGTGACATCATTGCACTCATGTTGCAAAAGCCATCTTGAACTCACATTATTTGGAGGCATTGAATTCTTTTTGGTTCTGACAACTTATTTGTTTGATGGTATTTTTTTGGAAGACATAGCATATGATTTTAACAATATACTTGTTATCAAAGGAGACTCCAATGCTCGAGCCTAGACATCATGGTTGACATCCAAAGGCAAATACTTGTCTTTATTATTGATCGAGCTCTTCACATTTAGCATATGATATTAAATTATCATTGGGCTAAATGTTTATTTGGCAACAATGTTTAAAGTGATATTGTATTGGGTTTTATTGGTCACTTTATTTCAGTGGGTATTGCTCACATTGCAGTGATGTTTTAATTTTGATGAGATATAGATTGTTGATTTGAATTGATGTGGCATGGATTATTATGTCAGCCTCCATGGTAAAGTGTTTGATAACGATTTTTTAAAAGATTATCATGATGTTTCATTAATCTCATGTGAATTAATTATTTTTGTGGACTTCAAACTTCATTATGTTTTTGAAAAGTCATCAAATGACTTGGTGAATGAAGGGATAGGGAAAAATGAGTTTTGTGATTATCATTTCAGCTATGTTTGAAACCCTAGCCGCTAGAGAAATCCTTGCAGATCTGTTTTCCGCCATGTTTAGCATGATTATCTACAGATTGTTGGTGTCTACACTTAGTCAACACAGTGAAAGTTGGTGTTTTTGTCTTTTGTGGAGCCATGGAGAGGTTGCAACTGCTATTCTTTGATGATGGGCATGGTTGATAAGGTTGCTTTTTTTTTGGCTGGAAGCTCAAATCCAGAAGGAGATTCAATGGCATTTCCTCCGCTGGGTTGGTAGAAACTTTGTGACAAATTCACATGCATTTTTTCTTTCTTCAGTTTCATTCTTGTTCAGGTATCTTTTCCATTATTTGATGTTTTCTTTACAAAAGGCTGTTACTGGTTTTTTGCTCGAATTTGAAAAAGGTTGAATGGTTACTTAATAATATTTGTTAGAAATGCATGATTAGAGTTCGATTATACTTTTCCCATCATGGGTATTCTGAAAGTATTGTTTATTTTGGTGAAGATAAGGGTTTAGTTACAAATTTTTCAGACCCTTGCAGTGATATTATTCTTTTTGTGGTGCTTGAAACAAAATGGTTCCTGCAACCAGTTGGGTAAAAGATATTTTTGAAATCGACATTGTTGAAGACGTTTTGATATTCTCTTTGCAGTCCAACTGTAATTACATTTAGGGATCTTGAATAAAAATCTGTTCTAAAATCAGTTACAAAAATGTTCATTGAAGATACATAAAAAATGTAATACATATCTTTGTATTCATATAACTACAATTTTTCATCACTGTGAGTTTGTGATAGTGTAACTTGTTGTATCAAATAGAAAAAAGTTGAAAAATCTCTGTAATAAAAGCTTGAAAACATGATGTAGAGTATAATTATAAAAACCTTAATTTATGTAATATTTTAGGGATTCATTATTTTGAATCTTTAGGGTATTAGATAGATTAAGGGTGTGGGGTTCTATGAGCTTATCTAGAAAACATAGAAATCCTCTGTGTTACTTGTAATTCTGTAATATGAAAAAGGGGTTGGTGCTCTTTGAAATTGGTGTTTCAAAATGAGGGGTTGGTGCTCAAAAATTAGCCTCTAAGGCATTGTTAATAGTGGTTTTCAAATAAGAGCTTGAAAGGCAGCAGTTTAGGAGTGGTTTTTCTACCCCAGGAGGGTTTTCCACTCGACAAATCTTGTGTCTCATTGTTCATATGTTGTTTCGCTACTTTACTGTGAGAATGCTTTATTGTTCATTGTTTTGCAATTACATTTCTCATTTCATTTTATGAATGATTGCATTCAAATCATGAATGCACTTATCATTGAAATATTGAGAACAAATATGTGCTATGGTTTATTTTCTGAAAAATGGTAAAATATGTTAAGACACTGATTCACCCAGGCCCCTCTTAGTGTCATTTTCACTCCAACACACCATAGCATGCCATTATTCCCTGCCCCTGTCAAATCATCATTATCACCACTCCCATCTTGCATGTGAGGACACATGCCCAAATTTAGGTTTGGGGGGGAGGAACAAGATGTGAATACTTTTCCCATGTGTTAGTCCATGCTAGTCTACGCCAAAAAAAATTAAATTGAGCCAATTTGAAATCTGAGTGAGAGGATGGCTCACATGTGTGAGGTGACACCAACTGTCACCGCCATTTGTCTCCATCATAGCTTTCCTTTATTACTCCTTCCTTGCCATTATTGACCTTGTCATAATCTCAAGCTACAAACAAAAGGTAAAGTAGAAAGATAAAATTCAGTCGACATTGGCATTGGAAATTTAGCAAGTGTTTCAGGAAGGTGAATTTGGTTTTCAGACGAGAATTGCAGGAAGGAAACCGCAGAGTGATTGTTTGATTGCAAACAATGGGAGGTGGGTTAATTCAAAATGAACCCACGGTGCATGATGTATTACTGCAGAATGCACCCTGCTTGGCCGAATTTAGAAACTGTAGGTGGTTAGACTACTTCTTGAAGATGAATGATTTTGATAAAGACATTGCACTCGAATTCGCCTAGAAATTGTTTGAAGGGAAGGCCACGGTAAAAGGGTTGGAGGTCATGGCGACTGAAGAAAGGATTGCAGAAGTTACAAGGTTAGCTGTCGATGGTGAATATTACCCTGCTTCTAGAGACTCTAGGTCAGCTAGGGCTGAATTTATAGAACATGGTGACCCTCCAATTAGTGTGGACAAACAAGGTGTGAAAGGAACCTCTCTGCTCGACCCATGGAAGCAGGTAGCTATTTATGTCATAAAATACATCACCTATGAAGGTCGCCTGTCGAATCTACATTTTGTGCACTTCAAACTTTTGAATCACATGAGGCACGGGAGGAGGATGAATGTGTCGAACATGCTATACAACCTTCTTTCAATCATGGCGGTCGACACTCAAAAAGGTAGGGACAATTCTGTTTCTCACCATTGTCTGATTAAATTGTTAGTTGAGAAGTCTCTGCATGATATGTTTGGAATGACATGGGAGGAATTCATAAAAATTGATCAAATTAGACCTAAACACTTGCAACCTAGGGTTTTACCTCAACCTCATAGGTCTAGCAGGAGATTGAGTGTGGCTGAAGCCACTCTTGGGGCTTCAATCTCTGGTGCAGGCCCTAGTGTAAACCCTCCTGCAACAAAAGAAACTATTGAAATTATCTCTTATGGGACAAAGCATTTAGACAAGGAAAGTTCCTCTCCAAATTTTGATGATGATGTTCCTCTTGGCATCCTAATGAAAACTAGGGCACAAAAGAGAGAGGAAGAAATGACAAAAGGAAAAGCTAAAAAGTAGGCATCAGAAAAAGAGGTGCCAAGCTCTAAGAAGAGAAAGGATGATACTGTTCATCTTGCAGCCAAAGAAAAATATGAGAGCCCTCCCAAAAAATCAAGAACAATTGGTCCAACCTTTGTTATGCCTCCGCAGGAAAGCCCTAAGTGTAGAGAAACACCACACGGGGAACCATAAGATCCAATGGGGCAGGTGAAAGTAGAGGAAGATGACATATTTAAGAGAGCAACAAACATAACATTGGCCGATCTTGCTGACATTGCAAAACAGGTCAAAAATCAAGGGTATGAGGAAAATCAGGAGTTCCTACAACAAGAGAAAGAACAAGAGCAGGAGTTCCTATAGCAACAACAAGAACAAGAACAAGAAGCCCTGCAACAAGAATTGAGAGAACAATTAGTACCCCTACAGCCAGAATTGATGGGATAGCCTGAATCCTTGCAGTTAGTACTATATGAAGAGAAAGCATCATCAAAAGTATTGGTAGGAATTCATAACCCTCCTGATTTTACTATACACACAACAATTTTGAACTTATAGAAAGAGATACAAAGGAGGGAGGAGAATGGAAAGAGGAGAAACAAACACTGAAAAAGGAAATTCAAAAGAGAGATGAAGTCATTGAAGAAAAGAATGAGGAAATTGCAGCTCTAAAGGAAAAAGTGGATAATATGGTAGCCTTGGTACCACAGATTTTAGAATGCAGGACCCCTCAAGGATCTATGCATTGCATTTGAAGGAGAAATATCTCTCTTTTAGGATGGAAAGGATTGTATCAGGTTTGAACCCTTCCATTGAGAATCCTATTGAATTTTTCAATGCTTATCAGATTGCTTCCCCTAAAATGAAGAATTTGTTGTGTGAGTTTTACTTGCATAATTATGTTGTGACTCAAGACCATGATTGGAATCCACTGCTGTATGTTGGGGATGTCCAATTAAGGGCATTCATGTCATAGGTGCAAAATGAGATTAGTTGGGGACAACAATACAATGCTTATAGGAAAATGGAATCCAACACCACCCTGGCCATTAGGGTTGAATCAAGAAACTAAAGGGACATTTATAGGGAATGACACAAAATACTTTTTCAGACCTAGCTATGGTAATAGGATCATGCCTTGGATAGAAGTAGTTTACAATGAATATGAGGCAAAGGAAAAAGAAAAAGAGGAAACTGTGAAGAGATACCTATCACAAAGATGGAACAACTTAACTGATGAGCTAAAACAGGCTGAGCCCCACTCTATATAGAACTATGTTGCAGCTCTTAAGAGAATTGACAGATATATACAGATTGGGAGAACAAAGGGATGATTTTGGCTTCCCCTGACTCTTCAACCACCCATCCTAATGTGGCTCGTGCCAAAATTTAGGTTTTACCACTATGATATTGCTGTATCTAAAGACAAAGATGGAACAGATTGGACAGACAACAAGGATTCTATTGGGACCCTGATTCACGCACAACAAACATTGATGTAGGACAGTTGTCAGTTGCAAATTTTAGAGCATTGACCAAGCAAAAGAACAACCCTTCCCTTGCTGGAGGACCAACAAAACCTTAGGTTGGGGGGAGTGATGAGTCTAGTTTATGGTCTAATTTTGGGTAGAATTTATGATTTATTTGCTGAATTTGTCATGGACCTTGATGTTAAGTGATTGATATTTTTATGATATTTCCTCAAAACTATAGACATTGGGCCTAGTCTTATTTTTGCAAATCTTTAATGACATTGACATGTTATATGGACTATCTATATTAATTTTGTATGTGATTAATGAATGTTATTTAATGTGGTTACATATATGTAATTATTGTGAATACTAACATTTCCATGCATACATAATTTGAGGATACTAAATTGAGAAGACATTTCCAGTTGGTCATGCACCATAACGTCCAACAAGGGATCAAAGGTCAAAGGAGGTCGACGATATGAGATTCCCCATGCAAATCGAATGTAACCACCTTGTAATGGTCTTTATTGCTGTTGAGCAAATGCGGGCGTTACTACTATGCTAAATCTACATTTGGACATGCATGTTTGACCAGATTCCATGCAGTCATAACCACCTTTTTGCTTTTTCCTGCTTTCCCTAAATGGCGTCCTCCATGTTTGCGGAGTTGACCGCCTTGCTTATTTGGTAGTATAAATAAGGATCAGATGCTCCTTCTCAAGAGGTTGCACGATCTGATGATGTACTTGCATTCTTAAGTTTTCAACAATACAGTTATGCTACTCTATTTGTACTCATGAATTCCAATGAATAAAATGAATTTCTAAGTTTGAGTATCTGAGTTTACATTAGTTTTAGAGGATATTCATCCAAAGGGGCCCACTTGGTGAGCAATCCATCCTTTAGCTTAGTTTAGCTTAGTTATTACTTTATGTTCAGTAATTAGTTAAGAATCTGACATTGACTGTTCTTGCAGCCACTAGAATTCCATTCTGTGACTGTTCCTACAACCAAAGAAGACAGTAGTTTTCTGTTTGTTTGGTCAGATTTTTATTTGTCATGAATTTCATCTTAGTATAGTTGTTGGTTGATGCTCAACATTTATGTTATTCCTTTCCAAGCAATTTACTTTCAGCATTGTTTCTTTCTTAGCTGTAGAAAGAAAATGGCTACTTTGGGTTCCTAGTGCACATACTGTGCTGACCCATTTCAAGCTCATGTACTTGGGTTGACAAGTTAAATGCACCTTCATGATGATTGAAATAGCTATTCAGGTTAGATGTCCAATCTCTAAATCACGGCTGTAAAGGGCTAGTTGTTAAATCATTGTAGGAGGCCAACAATGATAAAGCATTATTTTGATCCTTAGTTGTACTGATGCTACCACATTTGAATATTCGAGCTTTGGCGGTGATATTTTGGACTTTCCATTAAAACGAGGTATAAAATATAACGACCTCGAATCATCAACCAAGAGTATATTCATAATATCATTATCATTGGAAGGTAATGGCTCAAATTTTGAAGATGGAATCAAGGTATTAAGAGAGTTGGAAGTGTTATGTTTGGATTCAATTCATGAGCTATAACTTTGTTTATCCAATTTTACCATATATATATTGTTACTATATTCATATTTCATCTCATGGTGGAGAGTAGACATGACTCCCTTCATGGCATGAATCCACGATCTACCTAGGAGAAGATTATAAGAAAGCGGCCATGTCATGATATGGATAGGGGTAGGAAAAACTACATGCCCTACCTTAATGGGTAGTGTGATTGTCCCTAATGGTTGCCTACTAATATTATCAAAGCCACAAATAGCAAGATCAAATTAGGTTCTATAGGATTCTTATCCACACCAAGTTTATCTAGAATATCTATGACCTACACACATTAAGACTTGATCTATTATCAATAAAAGAACATCTAACCCCAGTTTTATTAATTCTAACTATTATCATTAGAGCCTCACATTTATTTTGGACCTCAAGTTGAGTTAATTCATGTCGAGGGAATGTAATATCCAACTATGTTGCTTGCATACAATCAAGCAAGGCTGCTACATCATTTAGTTTGACAAAAGGTGAGATATCAATCTTCTACAAAGCCTCTTGGAGCATCTCATGGTATGTAGGTGTTGTTTGAATCAAGTCCCAAAGGGGGATTTTGGCTGGAGTATTATGATTTTTCTCAACATGATCATATTCTTTACCATTACATTGAGGAAGGCTAGGTGGGGGTGGAAGATATGGTTGGGGTAATGGAATAAATGTTGGCGTTTGTTTTAGTTGCTTATTATTTCTAGTGTTATATGTGTGAGAAACTGTGTGATAACTTGGTTTCTTCAACAAATCTTGTTGCACGTGATTACTAGTGAGCTGCTTTGGAGGTCCTATAATAAGAGGTGGTTTAGAAGGTCCAATAATTAAAGGATTTTTAGGAGGTCCAATAATTAAATGTGGGTGTATACTTTCAGCTTGTTGGAAATCTTCTATCAATGGAGGACCTAATGTCAATTTTGAACCTTCATCCATGCAAGCCACCTTACTATCATTTAAAGGAGGAATTGTATCAATGATTTCATCCTCTTATGTCATGATATCTTCCCAAATAGGAGAGGTAGAGGGAGAGGAAAAAACATGATTCTCATGATTCTCAATGATTGGATTTTATTGCACCAAGATACTCTCACAAGTAAGAGAGATATTAGAGGAAGAAAAAACATGATTGGAAATGATTGACAATGATTGCATACTATTGCACCAAAATCACTCATGAGTAGGAGATATATTGGGAGACAAATCAATAGAAAATAAAAAAAGAGGAGAGAAAAACTCATTTTAACATGTTTGTAACAAAAATCCTTTGAATTGCCTGACAAGATCTAACAATAAAATATGAATTATGATAACACATGATTTTTGCAATGAAAAAATTATGCTATGTACTATGGATTGAAATAGTGATGCACAACAAAATTAGGCAGTTTATAGAATAGAATTCCAAAACAAGAACTGGATTTGAATAAAGAACACTAATAGAGATTTTCACAACAAATTTTAGCCCAAAGTAACTGGATAGGGGTGCAATGCACCTTAGACGAAACAGGTAGTTTTAGAAAATTCAAAATTTGGAAACCATCAATAGTGTTTAAGGGTATCCAATTGCAAAGGTTTAGGTCTAGAATTGAATAGAGCTTTGGACATGCACAAAAACCTAATTTTTCTATATGAATCACATACATGCATGTAATTTTTGATATTTTATGACAATTAAATATGTTCCAATGATGATTTCAGAAATTGAAGTACTATAATTGACCGATTTTTCTAAAAAATATAGAAAGGCAATGTTTTTTGATCTTTTGAAGTGAAAATACTATGCAATTTCTTCACCTTTTTAAATGTTTTTCACTAAAATATTCATGAATAAATGATAAAATAATATTGCAGCTGAATTTACTAATGAAAATAACTTAGATCTAAGCCCTAACAAGGAGAAACCAAATATGAAATTATGCAATTTAATTTAAATTATTTGCAATGTATAATGATGAAAGCATGCAAATGCATATTTTGGAAAAAATGAACTAAATGTAAATGACAACAAGATCCTCAAAGCACCTAGGTTTTGAATTAATTTTTAGAATTTTATGCACTATGAAAAATAAAAAAATTGCAAGTGCAATATATGTTAGGTTCACCAAAATGTTGAGTAGCAAAAGTGATCCTAGATCCATTAGGACAACTAAGGTTATCTCTTTTTCGCTTGAACCAACATTTAAACATAAATTGACTAAGATTTGATGATTATCTTGTTGTTGCAATGGAGAGCCAATCCTCTAATATTTACATTTGTTTTTTGGTTGTGAGGATGATAAATTTGATATGTGATTTGACAAGCCAATTTGACATACAACCCTAGATCTAAAAATGAATTATCACATAAACAAAAATTTGACCTAGATTTGAGAAATGACAGTTCAATGAGGAACCTATGACTAAAATTTGGGCGTGATTTTCAAGGACAAGGACACAATGCACCCCAGACTGAATTGTTTCTTTTTCAGATTTGCAAATTTTGAATTGTAGGTTATAGTCAACACTATGAAAATAGGGGAAAGGTTGTGATGTATAGGGGGTTTCCTAAGTCAAACCCCATGTTGGTATTTCTACCTTTGATGATGTGATGCAAGAGGGTACTCCCCTCTGCTCAAACACCACTCTCAAACACAAAATAAAACTTGTAGCAGAAAATCAACAACTCTCTCAAATAACAATTAGAAGCAAAATTCAATTTTATTAATTTGACTACAAATTACATTTCAGTTTGGCCTTCCATGGCCTTACTCTTCTCAGTCAATCAATTTTCCTCTTCCTCTACTCTCACTCAACAAAACCTCACCTTTCCCACTTCTCTATTTGTCACGATTTTCCTCTATGATAGCGAACCCTCTCTACACATTATCTTTGCATCCTCTGAAGTTTTTATGAGTAGACTCCTCTCCTCTTTATGTTGCACTCCCTTCTATTTGATCCTTTTTCATTTTTTTTTGGTAGCCTCTACACTCCACATTCTTTGTTGTACGCACCCAACATTCAGCTTGATGCCGCTATGGTCTTTACTTGACTGATCTGTCAAGCCAATCGGCTTCCTTCTTCACTTCTATGCACCTCCTCTCACGACTGGGTTTTCTTTCCTTCACCACACGCAACCTCTTCCTCCTACTGCTATGCAACCCTTAAGACTCCTTTCTATCTACCAAGCCCCTCAAATATGGCGCTGTTTTTCCCAAAAATTCCCCCTTGCAAGTTAAATTGTCTCTTCTATCTTATGCATGGGCTTTGTTCTCTATTAAGCTTAGCCCCCCCTCTTTTCTCCTACCTTGACATTGACTTCTCTACCTGGCTTGCGTCCCTTCATCTTTGATTTCTCACATGGCTTTTCTACATTACTGGCAGCATCGTTTCCTCTACATTTTTCCCATATAGTTTTATTTATGTCTCCAAGGTGGAAATATCTCACTATTCCGTAGTTGCTCATTACATATTGATCAATATGCCATATTAGATATAATTTGTACCCATCTTGCATATTGCATCAAAGTAATATCAATACAGGATCATATACTTCTATGCTTGAATTTAAAAAAATAGCACAATATGACATTTTATTTTACTAATGAAGTTGGAAATCGATAGCTAACTACACCATGGATAGTTGGCCTTGTTCTTGGTCATTTGTACATTGGTATGTGTGCTTAGAGATGAGAGGATTGATGTTTCTTATAGTACATGTGGACAGTTGTTTTTGGAACTTGTAGCATGTGGTTTATCATGATGTCATGGATAGCTTGGTTACACTTTTCAGTGGGAGCTTTTGACAGTGATGGATTGGCGGTGTTGGATATGTTTATGATGGTTTGGCAGTTGTAGGTATCTTCTTGGGTTGGAGATTTTGGTTCTACTTGTTATGGTACTGACATTTTAGTTGTGTGTGTAGAAGTGGATCAACTTCATGGAGAGGATGGTTGTCACGATGCCATGTGTGACTCGATATCACAGTTCAGTGGGAGTTGTTGGTAGTGATGTGGATTCACCATTTGATGGTGGATGGTCTTCTATAGTGATTGTTGGTGTCATGAATGGACTCTTGGATTCTACTTTTATGCAGTGATGGTTCATTGACATTTTTGGTTTCATTGATAGGGGATGGTTTGATTCATATTGATTACATATGTTGATTCTTGGTTTAGGGTGTTACATGGTATTATGTTATGGTTTACTCTTTATCGGGTGTTAGAGTTTTGGCATGGTACTTGTTCTCTTGAGACCAGGATGTATGCATTGTTGTATGTTATCTCCTATGAGGAGGTGTTATATCATGGTGTCATGTTTATGTTCCTGATTCATGATTGGAGCTTTGACATTGATCTTGTGTGGTTCTCTTGGTATTGGGTACATCTATCATTTGCTTGATTACTTCATGATGGTGCTATGTTGCATTTGGAGTTTGGCATGGATTGGTTGGTTACAGGTACTCATGGATACTTGTAGACATAGGTGAGACTTGAGTTCTCTTATGGTTAGAGACGTGAGTTGAGATGGTTACTCTTGATGAGATTTCAACAGGAAGTCCAAGGAGCCTACACCTTGGTCAGACGTGAGTTCAACATGGACCTATGAGGAGAGTGTTCTTGGATGAGTCATGATGACTTGGATAATCTTGGAGGAGCATTCCTATTCCCCACTCTTGGTCTTCTCGATAGTTTCACTTGAGAGGTATTGCTCATTGTTACTTTCAGGGGCTTTAATATGTTTTATGCTTTATCTTCTCGTGCATATGGATCTTGAGCTATGGATATATGGTTTTGGAGGGTTCATTTGAGGAGTGTTGGAATGTCTATCTCCTTATGCATTGTGATTATGTTCATTGATGTTGAGTTTAGGAAATGTTTTGGGCATATTTCCTTCATTGGGAATGGATTTATTTTGATCTTCTTTGGTTATGAGAGGCTTACATCCATGTTGATTACATGGTACATATGTTATGTTTGATCTTGGTGATTGAATGGTTGGGTGTTGTCATGGCTTTTCTTTTGGGGTGTTATGGAGGAGATCATACTTGACACAATTGGCATTTAGAGGTACATGTAGGAAATTTTTCTACAGGTATATGATGTGTAGAGTATCTCTCTTTGGTCTTGGTTATCTTCCTAGATGTTTGGTTTTGTAGACACATAAAAATGGCCCAGACCCACAAATCATATTTTTCTATGACAACCACGCTTCTCCCTCACATAATCAAAGTATTAATTATTCCTCTATGATTATTTAAATAAATTAAATTATATTTATTTATTTCAATATGTCATTAATTAATCTTTACTCCTATAATTAAATAAATTTCCAATTTGTTTAATTACTCATTTTTTGTTACAAATTAAATAATTACCATTACTTAAATTTAATTTATTTATTATCCTTTTCTCCTTCAATTAAATAAATTTATTTATTTAACCCACTTTTCATCCCACAAGTAAATAATTAAAACAATTATTTATTGTCTTTTGTCTCATTCCCATTTATGAATCAAACCATTATTTAATTCATAAGTCAACCTTCCTCCATAAATCAAATAATTTCTATTATTATTTGATTTTCCAACTACCTCTTATTCTATCTCATTTATATTCCACCATTGATTTAATTGGCTAAAGCTCAACCTTTCATTTCAAAACTTTCCCTAACTTTGACCTAATGTTTCCCTAACCCTATTGCTCCTCATCACATTGAATCCTAGCCGTTCATCTTAGGGCTTTACCAACTTCTAATCCTGGCCATCCATTGTCAATTTGGAATTCTTTAAAAGACTCTCTCCCAAGCCATTTTAGACATTCACACACAAAGCTATTTTCAACATGCTTGAGAACTTGAATACTTGAACAAACATTACTTCAATATTTTGCTTGTCTAAGGCATAGGTGATAGTTGCACTTCAAATCTAAGGGAAATTATACCATTTCTAGCAAGATGGAGAAGGCCAATGGAGGTCATTCAAGGGAGGTTTGAAAACCAGGTGACTTTGTTTCATGTTTTTATGTTTCGTGCTTTCCATTGTGCTCTATTGTTGATGGGGATCTAGTTTATTGACATGCTACTTGCAGCTAACTTGAAAACTTTTCCTAGTTACAGGTTTCACATTACATTGGTTTGAGGTTTGGCTGGAGCTATTGTGATCACTAGCTTGTGGTCATGTGTTTTCACTTATGTTCTTGGGTGATGAAATGGAGGTTCCTTTACATTTTTTTTTCCTTTGTTGGGCATGGAGAACTTGGGAGAGCTATGGAGACTTGTGAGAGTTGTTCTTAGAGGTTATTGATTTATAGGTTTGCATATCATTGTGGATGATTCCTTGGTTCTACATGATGTTGTTTACACTTTCTATATGATACTATTGGTAGACTTGGTATTCCTTGATCTTTTTCAGATTTGCATTACCCATGCAGTGGGAGCTCTTGGATGTGTATGCCATTCTTTGATATGTTTTGCACATGGACTTTATGATTATAGTTTATGGGTGTATATGTTTATGGCATGAGTTTACTATGTTTTGTATACCTTGGAAGTATGGACAGTTGGATGTATTGGCACTTGTTGTGGGTGTTATTTCAGCTATGGGTTTTTGTATCTTGATAGCTATTGGTGCATATTGTTACCTTTGGATTGAGAGTATGCGTTTGGGATATCAGTTGAGCAGGGCTTATGCTTCGTTGTGAAAAATTGTGTGGCTTCTCTATTGGATGGCTTCTTAAATATTTGTGCATTGGCATGATGGAGGATGAGAGCATTCATGCTTGGGATGGTGGTCACTTTGATTCTTGTCGCAGGTAGCTTGTTCCCCTTATGCAATGTATACAACAAGTGGGAGAATGTTAGGAAAAGGTGTGTTGTACACCTTGAATAATGTATTTAATGTAATTATTCTTGGGGCCACTTTATATTGGATGTAACATTGGGACATAAGTTAAATTGCTAAAATGTAATTATTTAATATTGGAGAAAATAAATAAATAAAGTACTCAATATTAAATAAGGGGACATGGTTTTGTAATCTCATGGTTTTAGTCACATGGTTTTGTGTAATACCACTTGGTGGTTTTTGTGGGAGCTTGCTTCTATAAAAGCAACCACGAAGGTAGTTGTTTACATATGCAAGTTTGCATGTTAGCTCTGGTTAGCGTTTGTGAGGGTTTGAATCATGGCACAGGGTGTGTGGTTGCATGCTTATTCACATGGATTGCTTGGAGAGGGTTTGTTTCTTCAATGGTGTTCATGGAGACTCTGAAGATGTATTGTAATCTTTATTGCTGAATAATACATGAGAGATGGATGCTTTTGGTGGTTGGGTTTTTTTCCCTCTTGAGGGTTTTCCTAGGGTATATCTTGTGCCATATTTTCATGGGTATGTTGTCTATTCTCTTGCATGTGGATTCTAAATACTTAGTTGCATAGATTTCTCTTTTGGGTTATGTGGAAATTGTCTTTAAATGGCTATAAGTTTCCAACACCAATTAGGAGGTGAGTTAACTTAGTTTAACAGAGACAAAGATGGCCTTGACTAAAGGGATGTGACACCTAACTATCAACCATGAGTTGATGATATAAGTGGTGACACTTGTGTACCTCAAGTCAAGGTATACACATGTCATTATTAGCTACTTAGGTGAAAATGATTAAATATCCTAACTATCTTGAGTAAAATTATTAAGTAGGTACAATATCACACTTATGATATAATATCTAAAGTGAATAAAATATTATTAACATAATTTACGTAGTAATTAATTAATCAATAATGAAAGCCTAGGATTTAGTAGTTATAATTATAATTAAAATTATTAAAATTAAATAAATAAAACATAATAGTTATCTCAAAATTTGATGATAAAAATGTCTTGTGACAAAATTTGTAAATTAATTGGCTAAGGTGTTGGAATTTTAGTGGTTTCTTAGACAAAGATCTCAAATTCGATAAACAACTATTTTGTGTTTAATTTCACCTACATGAGTGTAGGCTCGGCCTTCATGAGAGGCCCTAAACCTATACACAAAACTAAATTGCATCTTATAAATATGGTCTGGTAAACTATAGACTACTAGAATTTGTTCACCTTGATTTATGATGTTTGAATACATGTGTACATGAATAGGTGATGTTTGAAAATATCTTTGAAGATTTTTTGAATTGCAAGGGCCAATTTCTCCTTAGTTAGGTCCCTAATGGATTGACTTTATGACTTTGAAAAAAATATTTGAAGATAACAAGCAAGTGTTCCATGGAAAAAGAATGCTTCACCTAACACAGGGGCATATGGGGGAAGAAAAGGTCCCTCAGCTAGATACAAACTGTTCTGGAGAGAGAGGAGATTTATTGAGATTATTTGAAGGGTTTATGCTGGAGATCCAACCAAAACGACAATCCCTTGCACCGCCAATCCAGAAAAACTATTAACTACCCTGAAATGGAGATTCTTGCGACTAATTGACAGAAACTTTGCAAGTGCAATATCAATAACTAAAATCAAGAGAAAACGCCACAATTGAGAGCAATCTGTTTAGGGTTTGTTAAAAAATAATTTTCCCCTAAAAGTAAATTCGCCAGAGTGAAAGGGAAAAAAAACTCAACTAAAATGAAATTATGATTCAAAATTTCCTTCACCAAAATAACTTTTAATATTTTTTTCTTAAAGCAGAACCTTAAAAATTTGTTAGCAGAAAACCTGGAGAAGCTTGCAACTAAAAATTGCTCAATCAAAATGAAGGCAGGGAATCAAACAAAGAGCTTACATCTGAAGGACAAATGTCCAGTTGCAAGCTTATCAAGATAATTTGGTAAGCACGACACAGAATGCATCCAGATAAGCGACTCTTAGTATGAATTTCACAGCTTTTAAGAACAATTCTGATTTGAATGGCGTAAATATTTTAATTTCTTAATATAAAAAAGCATGTTGAATGCATGTAAAGTTTTTGCAGCAGTTATGTGGCGTCAAACTGGAGTCGGCAATAGTTAACTGGCATTGAACAGGGTTAGCATTCGGTCAATGTCTCCAGTCTCCTCTTCAAACCGCGCATTAGCTTGTAACATGCATTCTCGGGCTGTCGTCAAACTGGAGTTAAGGGTATATCCATGGCATGCATGCATGTGCCGTAGGTGCATGTGCAATCTCCAAATTTGGAATAAAAACTGAAATTTTGAATAAAAACTGATGCATTTGGATAATAACGTGCCTCTTGTTCTGCTTAAAGCTACCAGAATTCCATTTTTTTTTGGGCAATTAAAGTTTAACACAGGGTGTGAATTGAGTTTTACCTCTACTGAGAATTGAGTTTTATCTCTACTGAAGCTCTTTGTCTTGGTGTGCAATTTCAAGATGAAAATTTCAATTGCTATCTTAATAATGGCGGCAGTAGGCTTGCTAACAGTGGCCTACGCAGAATCGCGCCCAATTGGATCACCAGATTTTTCCAGTCATCTGACTCCCTCTGAAGCAGGAGCTAATGTGAGCATCACATTGATAATGGATGCAGTTGAAAAAGGAGCAGGTATGCATGCAAATGGCATTTCTATGAATATTGTCCTTTGTTATACATTCTAAACTTACTAGTTCAAAAGCAAAATTAAAATATAGACAGAAAAAAAAAGCGGGGAAAGTCGGGCATCTATCTAAAATAGCATATTCACTGTTATGTTTGGGTGCAGTTTGTTTGGATGGAAGCCCACCGTCTTATTATTTAGACAGAGGAGTTGGTTCAGGCTCAACTAAGTGGGTCATTGATATAGAGGTAACCAACCGACTGTTTTACTTCTTCTGATATTCATTTGGATTATTGTTTGATTTATCATATGTGAAACAAATTTCAGGGTGGAGGATGGTGTAACGACTTACGATCGTGGCGTTTCCGTGCTACAACCGGGCATGGTTCATCTACTCTCCTGCCCAAGGAAAAAACCTTTTCAGGAATTTTAAGCTCTAACCAGTCAGAAAATCCAGGTATCCCTCTATTAACTTCCTACTTAATATAGTTGAAATAATATTTGTTATGAATGAGTGATATTTAGTTGATAGTCTTTTCTTGTGGACTTGTCAATCTACAAATTATCAGTCTCAGGTCATTAATCCGTCTATAAATCAGGGCCAATCCGTCTATAAATCGCCATTAAACCATTTTCAACCATTGCTAAAACATTTTCAATCAATTGTTTTTTCATTCACTGCTTCTGTGGGATAACATGCCATGCATTGTTTCCAGTTATGAATGATTTCTTCTCTGTTGAGAAGTATGAATGAGTTGTAGATGCTTTCTAGCAGAATTTTCCATTATTTTGTAGCATCTTTCAGTATCTGGTGTGTAGATAAAAATCAGTGATCTGTACCTACTTTTCAGAAGATTTTATATACCCATTTCTCTTCACACCCTCGATCATCCCAATTACAAGTAATTCCTCTGCTTCACCTATTTCTTAATTTAGCTTATTTCTTTGCAAAGGAAAAAGAAACCCCAAGCTTTTGATTGTTTTTGGGCCAAAGAAGAAGAAAATATGGGAAAACTAGGTGTAGTGGTGGCCCTCGTTTTGGTTTTGGCGATGATGGGGCTTTCTGTTGAGCAGGCTCCCGCAGGTTCTCTGGTAAAGTCACCAGCAACAACACCCACGTCGCCGGTTCCATCCCCAGCGAATTCCCTGCATGCACCTCCGTCCCCAGGGGGTGCTCCCTCTGTCAGTTAAACATTAATTAAACATTAATTATAACAATAAAAAGATGATTGAAATAAATTATTTTTTATAATAAAAAAATTGTAAAATATAAATATCTATTCAAAGGTGTATAAAATATTATTATTATTAATTTGTAAGAAAAATGAAAAGTTTTATTGTTCTTATTGAAAACTGGTAAAAAATTTCATCTAGTTTAAATTGTATATTATTCTAGACACTTGTAATATTATTTCGATATTATCTCATGTTAAGATTTAGTGCACTTCTCACCTCTTATCCATTAAAATAATTAATATTGTCCCAAGTCTATTATTTTAGCATAATTAAACAACATTTTAGGAAACAACATTGCATCCAAAATTTCAGGGAACGTTTTGCTTTTCCTTCAAAGAAAAAATAGATGTTGCTTAGCATTAATATATTAATCTCTATAATCAATTTACAATTTGAATTTAATATTCTTAGTTTTTATTGAATAATCTTGCTTTCATTGTTATGATCTATGGAACCAATTCTCTTGTTATTGAAATTATTCCACAGACTTTTATAATTGGAATCGAGTGAATGTCTCCTACTGTGACGGGTCATCATTCACAGGAGATGTAGAAGAAGTAAATCAGGTATAAATACTATATTTCCTCACTGCTCTGCTCTACTCTGCTCTGCTCTGCCATCATGATTTAGCTTTTATATATAAAGAGATGTGCCTACTAATTAGTAGATTTGATTTTAAATAGACCACCGGCAACCTCTATTTCAGAGGGAAGAGGATTTGGCAAGCTGTTATGGAAGATCTTTTGGCAAAGGGAATGGAAGAAGCTGAAGAGGTGGGAAACTCTTTCTTTTTTTAAAGAATATGTACATATATTATCTGAGGTTTTCTTTGTTTATAAAGGCATCAGATAAATTCACCATCAGCAATTTACTGTCGGAAAATTCACCGTCAACAATTTACTGTCATGACAAATTCATTTCATGTAAAATTCATCGCCATGAATTGCTGGTGGTGAATTTTCAATGAGATAAATTTGTCATGACGATTGTGCTGAATTGCTAACAGTAAATTTTCATAAAACTGTTCATAAATGTTAAGAGAGACTGAGAGACTTCTTTGATACAAATTGTGAAATTCTGGAAAAGATCAGTCTCTATAAACCATATTCATTTGTTTTTATATATTTGTGTAGGCATTACTTAGTGGCTGCTCAGCAGGCGGATTGACAACAATCCTTCACTGTGATGAGTTTAAGGAACTTATACCATTGAGCACTAGAGTCAAGTGCTTGTCAGATGCCGGATTTTTTCTCAATGTGTATGGCCTCAACCAGTTTTTCTTATAGTCTCTTGTTGGTAACAAATGATAGCTAATAACATAGTTAATTTTATTAATGGCTGCCTTGTGCATGTGGAGCAGAAAAGATATTTCTGGAAGAAATACTATACGAGAGTTCTTTGACGAGACGGTCACTTTGCATGTATGATTTTCATAAATTTTGCACAACTTTTTAACAAAATATTTGGTCTTCAATAAATATTAGGAAGTCTTTCTTTCACATATGTATATGATTTCTAGCACTGACATTATTGCTGAACTTTGTTTGTAGGGATCAGCTAAAAATCTTGATGCAAATTGCACATCTACATTGTCTCCGGGCTTGGTATGTTTACAATCTTCTTACATTTTTAACTTATATAAATTAGAATTCAAGATTTCTGAAAAATTGTGTAATATTTTTTCATCAATTTTTCGGATCATATTCCATGATCCATCATCAGGATGATAAACATCAAAATGATAAGCATAAATATTGATGTAAAAATTTACACAGTTTTTCTAGAAATCTTGAATTCTAACTATCATAGACTGTGGAAACAAAATGTTATTACTTATATAAATTTTCTGTAATTTGTTTCTCTCAGATTTTTACTAATCTAAAATTGAAATGGCAGTGTTTCTTTCCTCAGTATCTACTGAAATCAATAAAAACTCCACTTTTTCTTCTAAATTCAGCATACGACTATTGGCAGGTAATTTAAATTGGATTTTTTCTTTTTTCTATTATTATTTTGTTTTTTCCAAAACTGAAATAAATATACCAAACAGGTTACTACTAGTCTCGTGACAGAGAGTGTGGATCCTAATAATCAATGGCAACTCTGCAAGAGAAACCTTGCAAATTGTGATCTTGACCAATTAAATAAAATACAAGGTTAGATAGGCATTACCTTCCCACTTACATTGGTGTATTCAAATGAATTTTTTAGATTATTTCTTCAAATTTTGATAGATAATGGCATCTCAATATGTGATTGTTTGTGTTACCAGATTTCAGGAATTCAATGCTTCTTGCAGTAGAAGAAGTAGAGAGATCAAGAAGGGGGGGACTTTTTATCAATTCATGTTATGCACATTGCCAAAGTCATTTACAAAACCTATGGCATGCACCAAATTCTCCAAAACTTGGCTCAAAGGTATGTATGTTATGTAGGATTTAATACTTCTGCCAAAGGTAACTCTCCAATTTTTTTAAAAATATAGAAAGGTAAGATGGGTGTTTAGTTAATTGTCATCTTTTTAAAAAAAGTTTTTAAAACGTTGAGAAGTTGCCATTTTAGTGGGAATTAATTTAATTATTGCACTGCAGACAATTGCAGAGGCGGTTGGAGATTGGTATTTTGATCGAGATGTGATCAAGCATACAGATTGTCCATATCCGTGTGATACAACATGCAATGGGACTCCATAGAAAAGATTTTTTTTCAGATTTCACATATTCTTTTATGGATCAATTTTGAAAGTAAATTTGCATCTTTCGGGATAAGCTTGGTGTAGTTAATAAATTGACCATTAAGGGAGTGTATTAAAACAAGTGATGCAGTGCGTCATGTTCCTGCTGTCTAGGAAAAACTTCTAGGTTGGCAGAGGAAGGGTTGAGCAGGAAAATACTTCTAGGTTGGCAGGGGAAGGGTTGAAATGTTTGAAGATTTGTAATTGGAATTGCTATTGTTTTGTATTGAATGCATAAAATGGGAAGCAATGGTTTTGAAAAGAATATGATTTGAAAAGCAAAATGTAGAGGGTAGAGTTTCGTATTGATTATAGAACTTGTTGGAATAGTTGTATATTAAAATTCATATTTTTTGTGAGCTTGTTAAACAATATAAATAAATTTTTGTATAAAACTATTTAGTAAACATATTTATTTGTTAACATAATAATCATTTTGAGTGGAAATGTAAGACATAGAAGATCAAAGATCAAAATATTAGTGATAAGTTTAAAGTTTAAAAGCATTTTACAAAATGGACATATTAACAATATAAAAGTATTTTAAATTATTTTATATTCAAGATATTTAAAGTAAATATATTAGTAACAGAGTGAAAATTTAGAAGCATTGGAGGAAATGAAGATATTAAAAATATAAAAGTATTTTATTTTGTTTTATATACAATTTATATAAAATATAAATAATAGCAAAAAGTAAAAATTTGAGAAGTATATTATCTTTTTAAATAGCATATTATTATGCTCAATTAATAGTAATATTTTTGAATATTTTAATAAACTAATTATAAATAATTGTATTTACCGTGAATTTAGATAAGAACCTATGCCATTGGAAAATAGTCCATAACAAGTAAAGTTCATATGAATAACGACTTTGTAGGTAAACTGGAGGTTTAAATATTAATTAATTGATTTGCAAATATTAATGCAGTTTCATCATTGAAAAGTCGCACCAAAAAGAATATGCTGAGACTAGTGGTATGGAGCAATCCAAATACCTCGTAATGTGTAAATGGTAAAAAAGTGTTAATGAAATTGCTTGTGTATGCCTTGTTGTGCTGCATAGCTTGCAGACATCAATTGAGTGCATACATAGTGAGAATGACAAGTGTGTTACATGTAAACGTGTGAGAATATAGATTGGAAACAAATTTATCCTTTGATTAATGCATAAGAATATGGTCTGCAAATTCTATGAGGAATGTTGAGGTAGAGAGAAATGTTTTATTGTTTAGAAGGCATAGGACATTTGCAAAAGAAGTGAATTTTGGAGAATGCCATGGAGGTGAGTTGTTATTTCTTTGTAAAGTATGAAAGATTGAAAGTACAAGAACTTTGACCATTTGGTAAAACACAATTTACAAATCCTACCAAAGTATCACAGGCGACATATGGAAAACTAAATTGTGTTGACTGTGGTTGTTTCTTCAAATTGTCCTTGTAATAGGAATCATTTTTTTGGAAGTGTAATTTATGACCAAAATCAAGCTACAATGAAGCCATAGTGAGAGATGTGCACAATTGCAATCATGTGATATGAAATTCATATTCAATATTTATGCCTAGTACATTGATTAGATTGCACATTAGCTATTCCCTAGAGTGGCTATAATTATGAATTTGTTTGAAGCAAATGTATAGTAAGTGATTCTTGTAGTTGACATCTAGAAGGTGTGCAACATAACAAAGCATAGACAAGCATTCTCGTTTACACTTGTTTACCATTGACACACTACGAGGTATTGGGATTGCTACATACCACTAGCATCAACATATTATGTTTCTCAAGGAACTTGTCGATGTTGTTTTCCTTCCTTAATGCGTCGCTTTAATGATTTGATACTAATTTTTTTGGCAGGACTTTTCAATGATGTAATTGAATTAATACTTGAAAAATATGTCCATAAATACCAAGTATATAGTGTTCCCATTTTTTTTGTAATCTGCTAAAACTAAAATGAATAGTAGACGTAGTGCAAGACAATGAAACTTAATTGGCCAAGCAAGTATTACAAATGAAAATGATAAAATTAATAATTGAATGCAAATTGTGTCATCTTTACTGCCATCATGCATTTCATGTGCATGACATTTTGGTTAAAGCCAGGTTACTATCGCAACCACAGGAGGTCACTATTGCAATTGTATGATGTGCATTGGATATGGCACGCTTGTCAATCAATCTACAACTATTGCATTGAATGCCAATAGGTCTATTATTTTTTTGTTAAAGTAAATTAGCAAAATAGTACATTGTATATTTTGGAAAATAGTGAAGTGAATCGCTGAATGCAAATTGGACAACCTTTGACAGAGTGGTGGTTGGTAGAAAAGCAATGAACCATTCAGTTTTTCCTATAACAACAAGCAATAGTTGTAGATATCAAGTATTAGAAATAGAAAATATATAATGTTGAAGAATGTAAATATAAAATGAAGCATTAATTTTTTTCTATGTTTTGTTATAAAGTGGATGCTGGTGCTTATGAGAAATACGTGTTTGAATTTAGAACTATAGGAAGGTAGAAAAATATTATAAACTTTTGAATTTGATTGGCTAATCAAGTATCTAAAATTTAAATGCAATAATTGCAATAGTAAATATAGCATACTTAGAAGCTGTAATACTAGATTTTAAGCTATTTCAAGGGAGAAATGAGAGAATTAAGCATTGTCTAAACATATAAAGGAAAAACATGTTGACTGTAAAATGAGAGCTACAAGAGGTTTTAATCCATAAAACATGAAATGTAGTCATATAGGCCAAATAGCTAGACACATAAGCATAAGACAAAAGTGAAGTGTAAGTTGGTGCAATAGTAGGTGGCTTTGCAGTTGCTTGTGTTCCTTCATCACCTGTAATGGCATTGATACGATTAGTATGAAAACCATATTTTAATGTAATTTTAAACATATTTTGCAAATTGAAGACAAAAATAAGTATTTGTATTAGTATTGTTTCATACATTGTTGTAGCATATGATATTCATTCAGTCAGACAAATAGCTTTTGTAATCACATTGTTTTGATTGAGCTTGAAATGGCCTTTGGTGACAAAGTCCCATAGTGCAAATACAACTGCTGATTTGTCTTTGATGTAGTCTTCGTATTTCATGTTTTGAAGAGTGGGCAAGAGTTGTTGCATGACACAAATTTGAATTGAACTATGGATTTTTCGCTGGTCATTTGTTATAATGATAGCTTGAGGATGAAGTAAGTATATGTAACCGACTTCCTTGTCACATTGATTGCAATGAGAAAGTTCTCCTATTGGCGCATGCCGTAAGTGTTGAATCTATAATTGCATATCAAGAAAAAGCTTCAAATGGATTTGAAACTCTATTTGCTTCTCTTAATGTGCCTAAAACCTAAAACATGCAAACATAAATTGTTATAAGCGTCAATTTGAAAGAACTTGTTTGACAAAGTGACAAGATATTTCAAAATTTACCGTAAATGTTGATTGCATCAAAGTAGTTAGCTTCTCCATTGTTCTTTTGTTATTCAATTTGCAAATAAATGTTGATTGGCCTGTGTGGAACATGTTCTTTTGATATGTGGTTTTTAGGATATTTTTGAAAAGAAATGCTAGAGTTTTATTCCTGAAAAGCTATTGCGTTATTTGCAATTATTGTTGTTCATGAGATGAATGCAATTGCAGCTGAATGGCAATGAGAAAGTTAGTTATCATCAATTTTTTTTTTTAGTAGAGGTGACAATGGTATAGAAAAGGGTTAAAATGGATTAGTGGCACATGGTATGTAGAGAATTGCACTTGTGCTCTGTTAGATTATGCTTTTCCATTTTTGATATCAATAACATATTGGCTACCAACTTTGTTAGCATCAACAACCAAAGCAGCTATTGTTCCAATTGAATTTTGATCTATGATTGATAGTAATTGGCTTATAGTTGCATATGGAATGAAGTAATAGTCTTTAGAAAATTGAGGCATGCTTTCAATTGTGCTAGTGTTTGTCAATATTAATATGTAACCATAGTCCCCTCTTTCATCATCTATTTTACGTACAATTTGGAAACCTGATATTGAAACTCCTATTCCTAGAATTATCTTGTGCTGATGTTGTTGCACAAGGTTTCCACTAATATTCAATGTAATTTTCATTTCTGCTTTGAGGTTTGTGAGATCTGCACACAATACCTGATTTGTTTCATTTTCTTTGTCCAATGTTGCTTTGTAGACAACAAGAATGCCACCTTCGATTGTGTCGCCAATTTTTTTTGCATTTAAGTCTTCAATTGATATGGACTTGTTCACTTTTGTTTTGAAAGAATGGAGGAAAATGTAAATCTTATATGTGGATGATGGAGAGATGCATATGATAGGGTAATAGAATAAGTTGTTTATCATTTACTTGTGCCTTTTTCCATGTGTTACATTTGTTGTGTTGGTCTTTTTGTTTGTTTCATCATTTGTCTGCAAAGAAATTATATAGCATTAGAGACTACATTGGAGCATGTATTGGTCTTATATGCTTATCTTTCTCTATAGTACTGTATGGGAGGTTGAAAATGCATTTTCCTAGGGTTTGCATGATGGAACAGTATAAAGTATAATAGGAAATTGAATATTTTGTTAAAGTGCAACTACTTTCTTTATGATGTTGTTGTCCAAATACATGTGTGTACGTAGAAGGAGTTCGATAGCCATTGAGTACAAAACATATTTTTCTAGAAGCCAAATACACCAGATTGAATGAGTGGAAGCCAAACAAAAAGCATGAATACAATGAAGGGTTTTAATATGAATGTAGAACCCAATATGAATTCCTGATTTTTGTTTGGTTAAGCTCATTCAGGCTTAGTGTATTACTTTTCTACAATAGCATTTTATGTGTTGTGATACAACAATCCTCTTTTTCTCGACACTACTCTCGAATAGTTGCAGGCAACACTTCACTTAAACAAGAACATTATTATATATCTATACATAATAGAGATTTATATATATACATATATGTGCATATACACATTCCATATATATATATAGTTATAGACAATTACGTATATAAGAACCTATAACTGATTGCTCAATAGTACTTGTAACAAATCAAAGAAATAGTCTTGAACATTCTATTTTAATGTGCATGTTCTAGAAAGCTTGTTATTTTTAAGGAAATTTGCTATGTTGCATACTAGTGAGCAGCTTGCATATTCATACAGTTTATTAATGTCTATTATTTCTATATTCTCATATCTTGTCTTCTTTTTGAATGCGAAATCTTTAGTACTTTGCACATATGTATAGTAGAACAGAGTTGATATTTTGCGTAGACGTGAAAATGTTTCATTGCAAAAAGAGAAGGATAATGATCCAAGAAGCTAACCTGTAATTTTCTTGTTCAACAGTTGACTATATTTGTGCCAATGTAGATATTTGTCTCACACTGAAATTGTAAACAATGGTTCCTATTACAAAGACATTTGAGACAAATGAGCATAGTGGATAACATGTTATATGCAATTCATAAGCATAAAGCAATTAATGCTCAATGAACATAGTAAATGCTAGACCAATACTATTGCAATCATTTGGTTTGCATTACATAAATGTAGGTCAACATTTTTAGCAAAGCAATGCTATGTTTGTTATGTTTCAAATGCAAAAAAGAAGATTGTAACAAATATTGACTTGAAACAAATCTATTCATTTTTAATGCATTAGAGTATGGTATGCAAATCCTGTGGAAAATATTTTTCTAAATGAATTTTTTTTGAAAGAGGAAAAAATTGGTTTTACAGGGACCCGAAACCACAAAGTTTACAAAAAAATGAAAATATCATCAAAGACTCCATAAACAGAGAGGCTGTAGAGAAGACAACAAAATGACAAAGCCACAACCACCAAAAAAGCCAACAAGGGCCACAGAAAAGACCCAAAAAGACTAGACAAAACGCCAACAATGACTAAACTTGGGACTTTAACGTTTCTGTAGTCTTAGCTTCCATGTCGTTCATTTCCTGAACCCCCCTCTTTAAGATCTGGACCATCTAGGTAGTAGGAGGCACTTTCCTCTTAAGGTTGGCACAAGTCCTTTTCAATATTCCTTGGTCCTCATTCTTGCTTTTATCCTTGTCCTCTTCTAGATGAACAACCAATGAGCCCTGTTGCAACTTTTCCAACTTTTCAGACATTGCATTGATGATAATGGCATTGTGCCTTTCCATTCTATGGTTATGTTCCACAATAGTTTTCATGTTATTTTTTATTTTAACAATTTCAGCTTCCAGATTCTTATACTTGTCCTCAATGTCATCATCTCCCATTCCAGTATTGTTCTTTTTCCATTTTCCCTCTTCATTGCTAAGAGCAAACAACTTCAATTCCAATTCTTCCAACTTGCTATTTAGAACCCTATTTCTGAGATTACGATCATTAATTTCTTGATAGGCCCATTTCATAACCCTGAAAATATCACCAACGCCACTTCTAGTAGAGGAAAGGATATCTCCAGACTGATCCCGGTCTAAAATGAGGTTAAAATCATTCGGGTTAGGGGAGCTAGGAAATCTAGTACCATCATCTCTGAAAGAGGTAGGAGGGGTAGAGACATAATTTTTGCTAGCTTCAGGGTTCTCAGTTTTGTCCTCCAGAGATTCCATAGAGTAGGAAATCAACTTATTGGTAGGGGAACCCTTGAGAGCGAGATTCTTTAAGGGAATCGGGCAGTCAAGGTAGATCTCAGGGTTAGCTTTCACGAGTTTGGGTTTACAAAGTTGGGTTTTCTTACCAGATAGAATAGGGGACAGGTGGGCTTCAACAATTCTCTTTGGGTTAGGCTTAGAATGATTCTTTGAACCACCACTATCTGTATCATAGTCCTCAGACGCCGTGGAGGCAACCGGTTTGGATAAAGCTGACAGTCTTTGATAATGTTCTTATATTAACCTAATAAGACCAAGATGAAGAATAGGGTATCTCCTAGGATTTTTCTTGTGGTCCTCAAGGCTATTGCTCAACGAACAGAACAAATAATGAGGCAGAGAAATCCATACCTTATGGCAGAAGTGGTTAAGGATTACAGAGTGATGACCATAAAATCTAGTGAACCTCCTGTCCAAGGTAATATACTCCATTATGACATGAAGCACCTTTCTCCAAAGTGCCTTGATGGTGTCAATTTCAAAATAGCTGTTGGAAACTTTGACTAGTTTCAATTTCTCCTTTTCTTTCTTAGGGAATTTGATTACCACCTCATCTGAAAAGCTTCTGTCACAATAAAACTTCATGCCCTCAGTGGACATTCCAGTCACCTCTCCTATGATTTGCTCATCCAGTTTCACCTTTCTCCCAAAGAGGATTATTTCTCCATTGTTCCAATTCTTCTCAAAATAGTCAGTAGCCATAGGATCAGGCCACTGAAGTTTTTCCAAGAATGGAACCAAACCACCTCTCACAACCTGTTTCCAGACCTTAGTATTCCTTGTGTGCACTTCATAGCTTTTTGGATCAATTATTTTCCTGTCCCCCCCATTTTCATATGCACCTCACTATAGACTATACCAACATCAAAAACTTGTTGCAAATTTATGCAGCCATTCCAATGAACCCACAAAGCGTGCTACTTTTTCTTACCAGCTAAGTTATTTGACATGGTCCCATCAAATCTCTTGATTTTGATGTACTTAGCCCTTTTCCATGACATCATTAAAGATATTTACCTCTTTCCCATGCGTAACATCATAATCTAATAAGGCCTTGACTTCAACTCCCAAGTCCCTGAAATTCTACTACGTGTTCAAACCTTGCCTCTTAACCCCCTCATTCGCAAAGTAATCCACCACGCTGTTAGCTTCTCTGTAGACGTGTGATACTTTAACTTTATCAAACTTTTCTAAAATATATTTTTCTTCGTCAATCCAATTCTTTATAGACCAGGAGGGGGGGTCCTACCTAGGAGATAGTCAATGATGTTTTTGGAGTCCCCTTTAAGCCATAAATATTTTATATTCAGATTATGTGCTAAATTTAAAACTTGAAAAGCTCCTATAGCCTCCGCCACATGGTTGGTTTGATGACCTAGGGAAATGGCCACAACCACCATAAAAGCACATTTGAGTCCCTTTTTTTAACACACCTCCACTCGCCCGCCATTTCTCCTGTATTTCTTCACAATGCTACTGGCCAGTCTCAGCCACTGGCAGTCCAACACACCTCCCTATTCCCATTCTTCGGTGGGTTAGGAAACATCCATTTTGAATATTCCTTAACTCTTTGGATATCATTATTAGGGATATAGGAGTATTGCCACACCACAACTCGTTAAGAGCTTTTGGGGAATACTAACATTGAAGTTTTCCCCTTTATAGTTTTATTTTTTTTTCAAAAACATTAGTCTCCGACATCTCCTTATCCCTGAAAAGTCTGTTATTACATTCTTTCCACACTCCCCAAACATCAAAAGGGAAAATTAAAGCCCATAACCTTTGAATGAAAGGATTTTGAGATGGAGCTTTCCATTGTGAAAATAAATCTTCAATGGATAGTGGGAACACCCAAGAAATATTCCAGAGGGCTAAAAGTTTTCCCCAAATTGTAGAAACAAATAGATAGTGGAGAAAAAAGTGGTTTGCTGACTCCACCTCACACTTGCAAAGGTAACATCTTTTGGGGATTTGAAATCCCCATTTGCAAAGATTATCCACCGTGGGCACCTTATTTTGAAGCAGAATCTAGAAGAAAATGTTGACTTTAGGAGTCAAGTGTTTAATCCATGCTTTAGACCAGAAAGGAGGGGGGCCTTGAGAAAGGGATAGCAGAGAAACAACTGAAGAAACAGAGTAGTCACCCAAAGGGTTGTCCATCCAAAAAACATTATCATCCAACTGAATTTGTCCCAATCTAACAACCCTTAAGGAAGATTGAAGTTGAGCCAACTCCTGACTAACCACACACAAATCCACCCAGTCTCCTTCATTCCAATAATCTTTAACACACTCTCCAAAAGTTTCTTTTCAAGACTCAACCCATCTGTTGAATCTTTCAATTTTGATTAGGGGATCGTTAAAAAGCCATCTATCCTCTCAGAACTTGGCTTGATTGCCGCTTCTAATGTGCCATCCTACCCCAGATTTGAAGATCTTTCTACTAGCAATCATATCATTCTAGCAAGTTGAACCACGAGGAAAAATAGGAGAATCCAACAAAGCTTTGAGGGACACAAAATTGGTCATATATTTACTTCTTAAAATATCTTTCCATTCTCCAACAGACGACAAGGATCTCCATAATTTTTTTAGCAAGAATAGTCTTATTAATCATTCTAATTTTTCTAAGACATAAATCCCCCAAGGTTTTCGGTCTGCAAACCAAATCCCATCCTATAAGAGGTATCCTCTTTCTCTCCTCCACACCATACCAAAGGAATCTTTTTTGGATCTTTTCAATGGCCTCCACATATTTAGTAGGAATTTTGAAAAGGCTTAAAGCATAAACTGAGAGATTCTAAAGAGAAGCTTTGAGAAGTTGAATTTTTCCAGCTTGGCTCAAAAGAGCTCCTTTCCATCCTGCCAACTTCTTACTGAACCTATCAACCAGTGAACACCAAAAGGGGTTCAGAGGTTTAAGGCATAGCGATAGTCCAAGATAAGTAGAGGGTAAGGATTCCACTCCACAACCAAGGATTCTTGCAATCTTGACCTGTCTATGCTCAAGAGTATTCAATAAAAAAAGGGAGCTCTTTTTTTTGTTGACCATCTACCTAGTCGCCTTCTCATTCATGTCCAAAGTTTTTTTCAAAGTCTTAGCCTCAATAACCATAGATCTTCCCATCAAAATTGTGTCATCAAAAAACTGTTGGTGAGAACAAATTAAATTGGTAGATGAAGGACTAAGTCCAACAAGAGACCTCTGTTCAATCAAAATTTTAAGATTCCTTCCCAAGCTCTTAGCCATGATTGTGAATAGAATAGGAGAGATGGGATCACCCTGTCTTAGGCCTCTTGAATTTTGAAAGAATCTAGAAGGAGACCAATTCAAAATGTTAGAGGTGGAGACGGTAGTAACCAACTGATGACTCTATTGGTAAAACCAAACACCCTAAGAATTTTGAATAAAAAATCCTAGTCAACACGGTCATAAGCTTTGGATATATCCAACTTAAGAAGAAACCCTTCAATTTTAGATTCCACAAGTGAATGGATATTCTCATGGAAAGTAACTATAGAGTCTAATATTTTCCTTCTAGGAATAAAACCATTCTATTGAGGGGATATCAATGAAGGAAGGATAGTAAGGATCCTTGATGTCAAAACCTTAGATATGATTTTATAGAAAGAGTTGCAAAGACTAATAGGTCTAAACGCCTCAAAATCCATAGCCCTAGGTTTCTTGGGAACAAGGAACACAAAAGTAGCATTTAATTCCTTAAGAATACTTTTGGACCCAAATAATTCCTTAACAACATTCACAACATCCTATTCAACAATTTCCCAAAACCATTGAAAAAAGAACATAGGAAACCCATCAGGGCCAGGGGCCTTGTTTCCTTCAAAAGAAAAGACAAATTTCATAATTTCCTCCTTAGAGGGAATGGCAACAAGCTTATCATTATCTTCCATCCCAAAAACCTTAGGGATAGCCTCTAATAGAAAATCTTGGTCATTATGGTTGACTTCCCCATTCGTTGAGAGAAGGTTGTTAAAAGAAGAGGACAACTTGCTTTTTGATGTCTTCCTCTTCCTCATATCTCATGCCATTAACTTCTATGTGAGAAATTCTATTGGAAGAACTATGTTTTGAGGTAGACAGATGGAAGTACCCAGTGTTTCTATCTCTAGTTGAGAGCCACAACAACCTAGATCTCTGCCTCCAGAACTCCTCTTTAGCTATAACATCATGTAGTTTCTCCAATAGCTCATTTTCTTTTGCCCTATTGTTTTCAATGTATCCTTCCCTTTGAATTTTATACTGGATCTCGGCAAGCTCCATTTGAAGTTCAAATTTAATGCCAAAGATGTTTCCAAAGGACTCTTTTTTCTAGTTTCTTAATTTTAGTTTGACTTCCCTCAAATTTTTAGCAATTCTGAACATACTAGTACCTGAAACATCAATATTCCACCATTTCCTTATCAATTCATCAAAAATATGAGGGTGGGACAACCACATTCTTTCAAATCTAAAGGGAGAGTTCTTCTTCACCTTTATAGGGTCCACCACAAAACTTATAGGAAAATGAATAGAACCCACTCTAGAAAGAGCTTTGAGTGAACAGTAGTAGTTTATAAGCCACTGATCAAAAATTAAATTTCTATCTAACCTTACTTGAATCAGTTCCTTATCGATTCTTCTATTCGACCAGGTATACATGGCTCCTTGCAAATCAAGATCAATCAAAGCCTTGTTGTTGATGAAGTCCAAAAGATTAGATTTACTCTCCTGAATCACCTAAGATCCTCCAAATTTCTCTTCATTCAGAAGGGGTGTGTTAAAGTCGCCCATTACAACTTCATGGTCATTATGAAAGATCCTATGAAAAGCAGAGAGCTCATTCCAGAAAGATTTTCTGACTCCTTTCCCATTAGGAGCATAGATATTCAACTTAATCCAGCTAAAATTATCTTTGATATGTGTAAATTTAGTAGCCACATGATTAGTGCTCTCCAGCAAAGGTTCCCCTTTAATAAAGTTCTAGTTCCAAAAAGTAGCAATTCCTCCTGACGCACCATCTAAACTATTTCCTTGGATTCCATAGTTGTGAAAATTTTTAATCTTCTCCACATTATCTTTGGACATTTTAGTTTCTTAGATGAGAAGAATATCAGGTTTATGATCCCTAACAAAATTGTGCAAAACATCCCTCTTATGAAGGCTATTAAGCCCTCTAATATTCCAAGACATAATCTTTATATCTTACCAGGGGATTGGAGAATCTTCGGAATGGTATTTTGAACACCATCTGCTATGTCTTGAAAGCTTTCATGCTCTCTTTTCCATTTACCCGACCTTCTTCCTTGGCTTAACTTAGTAGCACCACAATCTACCTTTGCTCTTGTTCTGGTAACATCTCCACTCAGAATATTCTAATGTTTACTTCTCTCCTTATTTTTCTTCGATTGAGAGAGGATTTCTTCCCAATTAGTATCTTCTTGAATCTCCAACTCTCTCCCAGATTCCCATTCCTTATCATACATTCTTCTTTTCTCCTACGGGAGAGTATCCATCTACCCATTCTTGAGCTGGTTCAAATTGTCAATTGAAATTTTGGTATTTTGGCTCAGATTCTCAAAGGTGTCCTTGAAAAAATCAAGAGTAGTTTTTTCCTAGAGTTTAAGAGGGTAACTCAGAGGGAAACATTCTACAGAAGTAGTAGTTAGGATAGGAATGCCAATATCCAAAGACAAACCCTAGATAAGAATATCCTCCAGTCTAGGATACCCATTATCTTTGCCTTTTGATAAAATCTTAAGAGTGGAAGAAACAATGTCCTTATCCATTTTAGCATCCCCAACATTCTCCAAGATTTCTTCTCCATCTACCTTTGGACTATAATTACTTTCTGCCCTTATTTGTTGATACTTTTGAACATCAAAATCCTTGGGTTTTGTTTTTCCATTGATACCAATGGTATTCCTCCGAGCTTCAGATTTCTTGCCAAATTCCTCATTAAGGGTATCGGTAGTACTTTCTTTCCCTTCCCCTTCAGGCTTCTTTCTCCAAACAGTCTTAGGGTTAGATTAGAGGTTTTCTTTGTCTTTTCTAGAATTTAATGGGCATTTCTTAGCCCAATGCCCCATTTTTCTACACTTAAAGAAAGTAAAGGGAATGGTCTCAAACTCTATAGTTTGCGTCCAAGTTCCCAACTTAGGCTGTATATCTATTGACGAAGGGAGGTCAACATTCTGTGAAACTCCCACACAAATTCGTGCGAACACCGACCACTTTCTAGCTACTGTCATAGGGTCAATAGATAAAAGCTCTCCAAAAGAACTAGCAATGCCATTAAAGACATCCTCGTTCCAATATTCCAGAGGGAGACCCAAGAGACTATCCCAAACTGGAATGTTTTAAAAAATGGAATAAGAGAGATCCAGATGGAAGGTCCATTTCTTAAGGTCCAGGGAAGATTTTCCTATGACCCAAGGTCCACCACTCCTCACAACCAATATGTCCTTCCAGGTAAACTCAAAGGTAAAGAAACCTCTAGGAAGAGCAGCCACCGTAACCTTCCCATTGATTCTCCACTTATTTTTGAAAAACTCCCTAACCACCTCAACATTTGGTCTAGGGCCCATAAACTTACTGACCAAATTTTTTTCCATCAAAGCAATATTATGATCAATAATCAAATCAGGCACAGAGATGGAAAAATTACCTTTCACTAGGTTAGAAAAATTACTCACTAGAGGGAAGACCGATTTTCCATTTGGTTTAACACCAAAAAATGAAGACCAAGGTTTGCGCTTTGCTCCTTCCCTATCAACAGTCCTTACCACTTCATTGGTATTTTCGCCTTTTTGTCCTTCAGGGGAACCCCCCAAATTTGTCTTCCCTCCTGGGTCCACCTGAATTTTGTTTCTAGCATCCTCATCTAATTCATCCTTACCTCTCTCCTCCCTCAGAACATGCGTCGATTCTGCCTGGGATTCCTTAGATCCTGCTCGACAACCTGCTCCATTGTTTAGAGATTCAAAATCCTGCTTTTCCTACCCATGCTCCACAGTCCTGCCCATTGCTCTTATACACATATGTACTAATAGTTATTACACCTACAATGTGATCTTCTAATTTAAATGGATAACATATTGAAATCAATTGTTATAGCTCAATAAACTTTGTACTTTGTTATCAGTTGTAACAAGTTACTATTACAAAGTTGTTGCATTCAATGCCTTCACAATCGAGAAGAGGTTGGTCAAAATATTCAGCTTTCCCTATGATACCAAGCAATACTTGTAGCTATCAAGTACCATAAACAAATATCAGAGTCAATGATATATAATAATTTTTTTATAAACATGAACCACATAAATAATGAAAAAAATTGTAACAAAATAGACCAATGTAATAAATTTGTGAAACATTTGGACATTAAATAAAAAAAATTATGAGCTTTGTCGATAGGCTATTGGCCACTCAAGCAATAAATAGATAATTAACACATTCAATGCCTTCACAATCGAGAAGACCTTGCTCAAAGCATATGTCATTTACTGTAGGCACTTGTTATGTTAGCTCTTGTAACAACAAGCAATACTTGTAGTTATCAAGTATCATAAACACATAGCCAAGCCACTCACTAGTAGTGCACTTTTACAAAATAATGAACATGGAAAAGCAATTACAAACATCCAAACTTGTCACCATTGTCAAAAAAAGCATTGCTACACATGTGAAATGGTTTAATATGTTTATTGATATAGGAGCACAGTGGAATGGGGACATTTTTCCACTATTAGTAAGAATGAGCAATGATACCAATGAAAAAAGGCACAGTAATTAATAAAAACTTAATTGTAGGAGCCAACAACATATTTAATAATAGATAAAAAAGTCTTCATAAGTTATAGGAATTGATTTGCAAAATATTGTTCATAGGATTTACAAATTCAACTGAATATTGTTACACATTTACATGTAACAATTGTACTACTATCAACATCGTGCAACTGGTTCATTTGTATGATGTGTGTAGAAGATAAATGAAGTAATTATAAATAATTTTATTTATCGTGAATTTAGAAAATAACATATGCCAATGAAAAATAGGCCATCAAAAGTAAAGTTCATAGGAATAATAGTTTTATAGCTAAATTGGAAGTTTAAATATTAATTAATTGTTTTGAAAATATTATTCCACTTTCATTATTGAGAAGTCGCATAAAAAAATATGCTGAGGCTAGTGGTTTGAAGGAATCCCAATACGTTGTAATGTGTAAATGGTGAACAGTTGTGAACGGAAATGCTTGTCTATCCCTCACTGCACTGCATAACTTCGAGACGTCGATTGAGTGCATAGACAGTAAGAATGGCAAAGGTGTTACATGTAAACGTGTGAGAATATAGACTAGAAAGTTTAAAGTTGTCTTTTGATTAATGCATAAGAATATGGTCTGTAAAATCTATGAGGAACAGTGAGCCAGAGAGAAGTGTTTTATTGTTTGGAAGGCAGAGGACATTTGTAGTAGAACAATTTAATTTTGGAGAATGCTAATGAGGTGAGTTGTTATTGCTTTGTAAAGTATCAGAGATTGAATGTAAAAGAACTTTGATTATTTGGTAAAAGCTAATTTATAAATCCTATCAAAGTAATTGCAATAACAACTCACATGCATATGGTATGTATGTCATAAACATGAAACAACAAAAGCAAAGAACAAGGCAACATATGGAAAAGTAAATGCTTTGGGCAAGGTCTTGTTAATTCTAAATGCATCAAATGCATTCACTATGGATTGATTGCAACAATTTTTCTTTTTACTTGTTAATTTTTTCATGTGCTTTTATGTTTTATGTTAATGAATAAGACAAACATACCAATGAAGTTTGATTCTTCAAATATGTGAAATAATTATTCGAATTGTTTGAATTTGTCCAATTTTTTCCCATAAGCAAGTGAAGTTTGAAATCGTTTAATTGCAATACTGGTGTAGTTAGAGATGTGCATAATTGCAATTAGCACTTTTTGCATGCAGTGATTGAATATTTACAAAATATATAATGTCCTCCTAATTTCCTAATTTACATTAGCAAAAGTGAATAATAGGTCTACTCCAACGAATAGTTAAAAAAATAAATTGTTTATTATCTCTTAATTGCAAATGAAACAATTGCAATAGTGACCTATTCCTTGGTTTCAATTGCTCTGTGTCATATGTCATCCACTATACCCTACTGTACAATTAGGCTTTTTAACAACAAAGAATGCTTGTAGTTGGAATAGGACAAAAGTATGTAGAATGAATATAGTTGCAACAAGTTACTATTGCAATTGTTAAGTTTTTATTTGGAATTGAAATTGTTTCAAGCAAATTTGGAGAGCAGAAAGAGCTTTTCGCTGAGGAACTAAGCACTGTTGCAATTGGGGAAGGTCACTATTGGAATTGTATGATGTACATTGGATATGGGATATCTATTGATTATCTATAGCTATTGCATTAAATGAATCGACAGTCAATAAGACCTTGTTGAAAGTATTTAGTTTTCCATTTTCTAATTCTCATTTGCTTACTCTGTATGAATTCTTTTTCTTGAAAGCTGCATTTTTTTTTGTAGGTACATCAAAAAATTGTTCCCAATTTTCTAATAAAACCTTGTAGAAGCTGTAAATTCTTTTTTTCCCTTGTCTTGATATCAGTGCCTCCACGCCACTGAAACTAGAAGTATAGTTTGGCAAAAGCAAGTTACTATTGACATCGCTGAATTTGCTTTTGAAATAGTTGCTTGCTCAATAAAATTGCATTGTTTAAAATATTTTTGACTTTTTCCTACAGTTAGCATTAAAGCATATATTTGTTGTGCTTCATAATTATGGTTTATCTCTTTTTATATTGCTTGGAGTAGGTCCATTTTCATTTTTGGCTAAGTAAATTAGGAAAATAGGGTCAAACATTATATATTGTAACAAGTATTGAAGCCGTGAGTGCAAATTGTGTGAGGTTTGGTGATGGACCAGGGTGGGTGGTGAAACAATGAATGCATGTTTAATGCATTAAATGCAAAGTTTGCGAGATGTGTGGCATAGCTTATAGGTACATAGACAGTGGATGAATAGTTAATTCATGGAATGTTAGGCATGTGTTGGGTTTTATTTGTCCTTATTCTTGTTTTTTTATTGTTTCTTGAAGAGCTTATGTGTTTTTAGCTCTTTGCTCCCTTCTTCTATGTTCTTTATTCTAGGAATAGTGCATTATTGGTGAGCAACTCGTTTGCTTGTTTATGATACTTGATAAGTAGAAGTATTTCTTGTTGTTACAAGGGCCAAGGGGACAAATGTGTAAAATAAATGACATATGGTATGCAATCTCGAACCATGGAACAATGAAAGCAAAGGAGTAGATGTGTATTGCAACAAAGAAGAATTATCACATGGAAAACTAAATGCTTTAAGCAAGGTGTTGTCAACTGTGGAGGAATTGAATGCATTAACTATGTATTCATTGCTTGAGTATGTGCGAGCCTATTAGAAAAGCTCATAAAATTTGTATTTAATGCCTGAATGTTTGGAAAAAATATCAGTTTGGTCTATTTGTTTTGCAAATTTTATCAAGTGTTTGTGTGTTTCGTGTTCACAAATAACATGTTATAGATTGTACAATTTGCATTTAATAGATTGTTGTTTCTAGTTCGCCAGTCATATCATTTAATGCATTAAACATGCATTGACTATGTTAGTGATAGTAGTCTCCTATTCTCTTAATTTACTTTAACAAAAATGAATAAAATGTGTACTCCAAGTAATAGAAAAAGAGATAAATTGTTTGTTATCTCTCAATTGCAAATGAAACCATTTCAATAGTAATCTAATCCTTGGCTTCAACTATTCCATGTATCTTGGTTACATAGCATATGCCGTGTACAATACCGATTTGTATAGTTAAATGGTATAACAACAAAGAATACTTCTAGTAGCAACACGATAGGAGTTCTCATATATATGCAATTGTTTTGTTTGAGTATTAGTCATAGTAGACAAATGAGAATTAAGAAAGCATAAACTCAATACCTTGGTTGGAGCAGATCCACTATTAATTTTTGTTCAAGGAAATTAGGTAAAGAGGAAATTATACATTTTGGAAAATATTCAATGATTGGATGCATATTGCACAAGCTTTGACAGTAGGCTAGTTGACATTACAGTAGTGAATGCATGATTAATGCACTAAGTCCATTATTGATTTTCTTTTTAGAAAATTATCCATATTCCATGATTGCAATTATGCATGTCTCTAATTGCAAAAGTAAGATGCTTTTGAGAAAATAATAGTTTCATGTTTATGAATCATATGGAATGTCATTGACCATGCTCATTTGTCTATTTGGAAAGTTAGATTGTCCACTGTTCTCCTTTATTGTTCACAATTCTTCCAATACATAATTGTTAGACACATTGGAAGAATTAAAATTTGTCTGAAACAAGGGAGAAGAATGGTAGAGGAATATGACCTTATAGCTTGTTGTTCAAGTACTAAGTCTGTGTGCAACAATGAAGATATTTGTTTCTTAGTTGAATTGCAAGCAATGGTTTCTGTTACAGGTACAATCTAGGAAAATGAGCACAGTCTATGGCATAGAACATGTTATTCATAAACATAAGATAGATAAGAACATAATATAATTTGTCAGATATTTAAGAATTAAATGCAAGATGTGTGAGTGTTGTCCCTGAGATGTGATCAATGTACTTGATATGCATGGCTTGCTACCAAAACAAATTGTATAATCTATATATAATGTGATACTATTTTTGTAATTTACTTGAATAAAAATGTATAATAGACCTACTCCAACAAATAGGAAGAGAAATAAAACATAATTTTCAAATACCAAAAATGTTTCCTTAAATTGCAAGTATAGGAAAAAGACAAAGACATTACTATTGCATTTGGTGCATTTTCATTTCAAATAGTCACTTGGCCAATGAGATACTATTGTTCAAAATATTTTTGTCTTTTTCCTATAGTCGAGATTTAAGCACATATTTTTTGTGCTTGAAAATTATAGTTTATCTCTTTTTCTATTGGTTTGAGTAGGTCTATTTTTCATTTTCCTTTAAGTAAATTAGGAAAGTAAGGGGACATTATATATTGCGAAAAATATTTAATCAGTGGATGCATATATTGCAAGTTTTGGTGGTGAGCTAGTGGGTACTGAAGTAGTGAATGCATGTTTAATGCATTAAATTCAAACCTCACGATATGTGTTGGACAAATGGCGTGAACACAAGCAAAGAATGCATAGTTAATTCATGAAATATGAGGCCAATGTTGGTTTTTGCTTATTTTTGGTTGAGAAGCTTGTGTTTTTGGCTGTGGGTTTCTGGCTTCGACATTTGTCATTTTGTGCAGTGCTTGATCAAGGGAGGAGCCATAGGAATGGTGTGCAACTGGTGAGTGGCTCATCTATTTGTTTTTCATACTTGATAACTAGAAGCGTTACGGGGGAAACTAAACAGTTTGAGAAAGGTCCGATGGGCTGAGGGTACATTGAAAGCATTAACTATATGTTTATTGCTTGAGTGGCTAGTAGTCTGTTAGCAAAGTTTGTAAATAAAATTGTGTGAGATGTGTTGGAGGGCTGGTGGGTACATATGTAGCGAATACATAGCTAGTTCATGAAATATTAGGCAAGTGTTGGGTATTATTTGTACTTATTCTCATTTTTTTATTGTTTGTTGAAAAATATTATGCATTTTTAGCTCATGGTTGCACTTTTGCATGTTCGTTATTCTGTAAAAGTGCATTGTTGTGAATGGCTTGGCTATCGGTTTACGATACTTTATAACTAGAAGTATTTGTTGTTATTACAAGGGCTAAGGAAGCAAATGGGTACAATAGATGACATATGCTTTGAGCAAGGTCTTGTGCACTATGGTGGCATAGAATGCATTAACCATGTGTTTATTGCTTGAGAAGACCAGTGGCCTATCAATAGCTATTTTGAAAAGAAAATTCAACAATTGCAATAGTAAGTTGCTTCTGGGAAAAAAATAGTTCCATGTTTATGGATTATATGACATGGAATTAATTCACTATTCTCATATTTCTATTTGGTGACTTAAATTCTTGAACCATGTTTCTGCTTTGTTCTTTATAACTCTACCAAGAAATAATTTCTAGGCACATCAGAACGCTTAAAATTCACTGCAAACAAAGGGGAACAATGATACAGGAATTTGACCTTTCAGTTGTTTGTTGAACAACCAAGTATATATCTAGCCATATAGGTAATTGCTTTTGACAACAATTGTAGGCAATGGTTCTTGTTAAAGGGAGAAACTAGACAAATGAGAACAGTCCATGGCATAAGAAATGAAGACATAGTCGATGCATTGATTGCCCCTACAGTCATTTTCATCCAATAAAATAAGCCAAATAGACAAATGCAATAAATTTTTGCAAATATTTTGACATAAAATCCAAATTTCGTAGGTTTTGCTTGCATGCTAGTGCCTATTGAAACAATACATCCAAAATCGATGCATTCTATTCCTGTACAATGAAGAAGTGTTGGACTCAAGGAACACTGAGAGGGGGGGGGTGAATCAGTGTTCAACAATATTTAAACTTCAATTCAGATCTAAAACCATTCACAACATTTAAACAAAAGTAAAGATGCAGGCACATGAAAGAAACAATCAAAACACCATAACACCAATATTTTTATGTGGAAACCCTGTTAGGGGAAAAACCATAGTGGAGATTAATCCATAATTTATACTCTATTAAAAGTATGAAGAAAAGGGGAATGCACATGCATTCATGCACACTGCCTAGAGCTCACTGCTAAAAAACAAGAAGTCTCATTGCCTTACAATATATATTTGTGATTACAAAAAAAGTTGAACTGAGAAGGTAGCATCTACAAATGCCTGGTTTCAGTTCCGGTGAAGTTGATATATCAAATTCTTGACCTTCTCTCTGATTCTGCACCTCTCTCTACTCTGCCTTAGAAAATTCTTCTTCTGCTCAACTGAAAAATCTCTCAACTACTTTTCTAATATTCAAAAACACATACACACTACCACTTTGCATCCATACTTATTCACACGCCTACACACACAAAATGAATTGTTCGACCTCATATTTGTATCCACTACCAAGAATTCAATTACTATTTGTCAGTTGCAGTAGAATACAAAATATTCTTCAAATCTCAACTCAGATCATGAGTAATATTTTAATGCGCATCCACATAAGTCATCCAAACCATAGCTAGGACCCAAAACAAAATTCTCGAACATGAAAAAGTTTAAACAATTATTCCTTATACATCCATGACACGCTACATTCATTGAGTCAACCACCAATAAGTTGATAAAAATAAAATATTCCTGCCGGATCTCCTAACTCATACACCGATTAATGCAACTTCACAAAACTTAAAAATAAGATGACATAGATGCTTAAAAAATTTCCTCGAGATCCACAACTCAAAATGATAATCCAGTGAAGCATACAGATCGACATACTAACCGAATACCCTATTCTTCATTCTCTCTAATGAGCCTAGTTTTTGGTCTAATTCTGGGTAGAATCTATAGTTTATTTGCTCATAGGTGTCATGAAATTTAATGTTTAAGTGTTGGTATTGGCATAATGCTTCCCTCAAACCATTGAAATTTGATATTATCCTATCTCTGGAGCTTTAATGATATTCGACATAATATGTGGGTTATTTATATTGATTTTGCATGTGATTTATGAATGTTTCTTAGAATGGTAATAGATGTGCAGTTGTTATGCGTAATAACCTTGTCATGCAGATTTAATGAGCCAAGTTGAGGATAGCACTGCTAGCTGGACATGCACCATAACTTCCAACTAAGGAATCGCTCCAAGTCAAAGGCAACCAACAACAAAGATTCTTCATGCAACTAAACGCAACCACCTTGTAGTGGACCTTAATGATCGAGCATGCATGGGTGTTACTATTGTGCTGGATCTGTTCTTGACTTGCATGTATGAGAAAATTCCATGCATGCATAACTGCCATCACTCCACTTTCCCCTATTTTCCCTAAATGGCATCCTCCCAGTCATGGAGTTGACTGCCTTGTTTAAATGTAGTATAAATAATGATTCGATGCTTCTTCTTCAGGAGGTTGCATGATTTGACATTGTACTTCCATTCTCGAGTTTCAGTAATACAAATACATTACTCTTTCTACACATGATTTACAGTGAATGAAATAAAGTTATGAGTTCGAGCATCTGAGTTCTTGTTAGTTTAGAGGATACTTATCTAAGGGGGCCCACTTGGTGAGTAATCTGTCTTCTTAGTTTAGCTCTAGTTCAGTATTACTTGTTGTTTATTGCTTAGTTAGAAATTTGACATTTATTGTTCTTGCAACCACTAGAGTTCCATTCCGTGACTATTCTTGCAACCAAAGCAAATAGAGTAATTTCCTATTTGTTGATAATATTTTCATTCTTTTTCTACATTTTAGCTTAGTATAGTTGTTGGTTGATGTTCAGTATTTTCTTTATTTCCTTTTAAGCAATTTACTTTCAACATTTTGTTTCTTAGTTGTAGAATGCAATGGCTACTTGAGCCCCTAGTGCACATATTGTGCTAAACCATTTCAAGTTCACGTCACTAGGTTGACAAGTTAAATGCACCTTCACGATGATTGAAATAGCTATTTATGTCAGATGGCCAATCACTGAATCATGGCTATCACAGGGCTTAGTTATTAGATCATTGTAGGAGGCCAACATTTTTGGTGTCATTGTCAGGGATGGTGTCAAGCTAGGAAGTCTTTTGGAGTCATTGGTAATTTTTCTTGTTGTAGTGTTTCTAGAAGTTGTTCTCAGTATATCCTCATTTAAGAAGTAATGAACCCCTTTATTCTTTACCAATTATTTGTGTGAGATAACTAATAGTGAGTGATACCGCATGCATAGAGGAAGGAGAAGGGATGCTTATAGGAGATTTCTTTCTAACAATCCTTGTCCATTCTAGCTAGTTGAATATCAGAACCTACCAAAAGAAGAGAAAGAAGAAGATCCAAACTCCTTTGTTGATGCATATCCTGATCTGACTAGTTCTAAAGTCTCCTTTGAAGATCAAAATCAGCTTGAGAACCCCTTAATCTTAGAACCACATCAGGCAAGCATGAGTGATGCAAACAGGAACAAACAAAACCAACCAACTTTTCCTTTCCCCATTGCCCATCAAAATGAATTTGACAACATCAAGAACATTTCTGACTCAACACTCCCCAAGTTTTATGGACTTGTGACAGAAGATCCCGATACCTTCTTATTTGAGTTTGACATACTCTGCAGGAGTTATGATTATACTATTGATGGCCATAGGCTTAAGTTATTTCCCACCACCTTGAAAGAGGTTGAATTAAGATGGTTCATGAGCCTAGGTAGAGATACTTTGAAAACTTGGGAAGACATGAAGACAAAATTCTTTTAGAAATACAAGGAATACTACAGTGGTAGTGACATGAGAGGAGGTGACATTTTTAGGATGCAACAAAAGGAAGATGAGAGCTTGGAAGACTACATTACAAGGTTTATTTTTTTCTTGCAAAAATATCCAAACCATGCACTTAATGAGGACTCACAAAAGTTTCTTTTCTTGAGAGGAATTAACGACAGCTGTATTGATGCCTTGGACCTCACATGGCAGTAGGAGATATCTCTCAAGTTCCTTGGGAGGATATCAAGAAAATATGCCAGAACTATTCTAGGGAAACTTCAAAGAAAGGGAGAGCTTATCAATCTTCCATGGGTAAGTCAACTACTGGTGGAGTCTCAAGAATGGAGATCACTAATTTTCTGACTGACTTCAAGTAGGACATTATCAACAATCTAGCTACTCAGCCAAATACATTTCAGGCCAAGAAGAAGCAAGAGGAGGCAGAGACAATGTTGACTGAGTATTGCCCTCACTACAGACAAAAGAAGGACTGGAGATGCAAGATGGTAGCTAACCTTGAAAGAAAGCATATTCCACCTGAGTTCAAGCCAATTTAGATTGAAGAAGACTAGGTCTACTATGTTGCACAAAGGAATCCTTGGACTCCAAAACAAGGTATGCCACTGGATCCACTATCCTATGTTGGGCCATATTTTAACTCTTATTCATTTGGTAATCAATGGAAACCCCCATATCCACCTAGTTATGGAGGATATCCACCACAACCTTGGGGTAACCCTCCAAATTCTTGGACTAGTCATCAAAGTTCTCCACCTTAGTGGCAACAACCCCAAGGAAGTTGGTAGCAATTTCAAGGGCACTGGCAACCACCTCCAGGAAATTGGCAACAAATAAATCAATGGAGAGGAGGACAATAATGGCCTACCTAGACAACCAACTACATGAAAATCCACCTTCTCAGCCCCAACAACCTACTATAATGCCTCCACCTACTAATCCAAGCCCAAATGCACCTAAACCCACTCAGCTACTAGATCAACCCACACCCAATCCGAATAACAAACCACAATAGGAACCTACATACTTTGCTGATTCAAATCAATTTCCTGCATATGTTGTGAGTGTAAGTGACATCCACTTGCATTCAAGAACTACTCTGCCAATGCCTTCCAAGCCAATTATCACTGAACTTCCTATGGAAGAGGAGCCTCCGAATGATCCCATTCAACCAAATGCATCTAAAAATCATGAACCAGTGCTAGTCAAGCAAATTGAACAAGAACCGCCATTCCCTCAAAGGTTGGAAGTTGCCAAGAAGAAAGAAGAGAAGGAGGATACCAATTTTGACATCTTGGATAAGCTAAGGCATATATGTGTTCAGATACCCCTATTTCAGGCCATAAAGGATGTTCCAATCTATGACAAATCTATCAAGGTGGCTTGTCTTAAGAAGCCAAGAAAAAAGAAGAGAGACCCAACTACAATTCGTGTGGTGGGCCAGCTAGCCGGATCATGTTGGGAAAAGTAACTATTCCCAAGTATAATGACCTAGGATGTCCTATGGTAGCAGTTGTCATAAACAAGATTCAAGTAAAGAATGCTCTGATTGATTTAGGGGCAACAATAAATGTAATGACCATGGACACCCTGCAACAACTAAACATTGCAAGCATGCGATCTACTCCTACTATCCTACAACTTGTTGATAGCTCTACTATCAAACCTGATGGTGTAGTGGAGGATCTTGTGGTAGTTCTAGACTCCTAGGAGTACCCAATAGATTTTGTGATTCTTTCCCCTAAGGCTACACTAGGCGGGTATCCCATCATTATTGGAAGGCCTTGGTTGGCTGTAGATGCATACATTGGATTTCGGTTAGGTGACATGACTATTTCAGATGGGAGGAGTTCTAAAAAGTTTTTTCTTTATCCACTTGCTTAGCCATCTCATGATGAAGATGATTCTGTATGGCCACAAGTCAGTGAAGAGGCTAAGGAAGTTAATTATGTGGTGCAACTTATAATGCTAGGAAGAAGCTATATCATGCAGCTCCAAGATGAGGAAAAAGTATTGGCTAATATCATTTAGAATTATTATGAAGTAGAGGAAGCATCATCCTCTCATCTTGCTGCTTTAGTGAAGACACTTCTTCCTACAACCACTAATCCTGCAACCATTGTTCCTTCAACCACCATCCTTGCAGAAAGATTTCCTATAGCAAAAAGTATGTCCCATATATTTCTGCCATATGAACTAAATGTACATTGTGTTAATGAAGCAACCATGATAGAGTTAACTAAAAAAGTTCAGGTGTCAGAAGGAAAATATCTGAATGTTAATAGAAAATTGAATGAAGAGCAACAACTATTATTGGAAAACCTATTAAGGACCCATCGACATGCATTTTCATGTGATTATCATGATATGAAAGGATTGAATCCTAAACTTTTTACCCACATAATTTATATAAGAGATGATTGCTCTCTAGTAAGACAACCACAAAGAAGGATTAACCTTGCACTACGAGAAATTGTGAAGGGAGAACTGTAGAAATTACCAAATGCAAGATTTATCTACCCCATTTCAGATAGTCAGTGGGTATCTCCATTAGTGATTGTGCCCAAGAAAGGAGGGAAATGGCGAGTTTGTGATAGGGAACTTAATACTGCCACCAAGAAAGATCACTGTCCTTTACCCTTCATTGATCAAGTTTTGGACACCCTTGCAGGAAAGCAATACTTCTCTTTTCTAGATGGATTTAGTTGCTACAATGAAATTAAAATTGCACTAGAAGACCAGGAAAAGAGCACCTTTACTTGTCCATGGGGGATCTATGCCTATTTGACACTTCCATTTGGCTTGTGCAATGTACTTGCAACTTTTTAGAGGGTAGTCATTAGCATATTCTTAGACATTTCTCATGATTGCATGGAGATTTATATGGATGACTTCACCACTTATGGTGTTGATTTTAATCAAGCATTGGAAAATATTAGGAGAGTCCTACAGAGATGTGAAGACCAACATTTTTCCTTAAATAGTGAAAAGTGCTTCATGACGATGCAAGAAGGTGTAGTTCTTGGACACTATATCTCCCAAAGGAATTCAAGTTGATCCTGCAAATATTGAGGTAATCACAAATCTGCCTACACATGCAAAACAAAAGGATGTTAGAAGTTTCTTGGGTCATGTAGGATATTATAGGCAATTCATCAAGGATTTTAGCAAGGTAGCAACACATTGTATATCCTCCTCACTAAAGATGCTAAATTTTAGTGGACTGAAGCTTGTGATAAGGCATTTTTTGACTTGAAGTAAACTTTGACTCATGCCCCTGTACTCAAAGGACCCAATTGGGAGCTTCCTTTCCACATCCACATTAATGCATTTGATTATTCCATAGGAGTGGTCTTAGGGAAAAGAGAGGGAGCTGTTGAAAATGCTATTTGTACTTTGTCAGCAAAAAATTGCAAGGAGTTGAATTCAATTATACAGTGATAGAGAAAGAAATGCTGGTAGTAATCTATGCACTGAACAAATTTAGACATTACATAACAAGCTACCAAATCTTTGTGAAAATTGATCATGCAACCATTAGGTATCTCATGAATAAACCTTTGATCACAGGTAGATTGGCACGATGGTTATTGTTTATGCAAGAGTTTGATATAACCATTGTGGATAAGCCAGGGAAGGCCAATGTTGTTGCAAATTTTCTTTCAAGGCTGGTTACATCATAAGACAATCAATCCATAGATGACTCTTTCCCTGATGAGAATCTATTTTCTCTCAGTGTACAAACACCCTGGTATGCTAATAGAGCCAATTACTTGGTCATAGGTAGAGTTCCTTCTCACTTCTCCCCGAAAGAGAAAAAGGCACTCATTGAAAAATATTTTCCTTTCCCTTGGATTGCTGGATGTTTGTTTTATACTGGGCTAGACCATGTCATGAGAAGATGTGTGAGAGAAGATGAGACATATGATATTTTGCATGCATGTCACAATGAACGATGTGGAGGAAACTTTGTAGCCAAGAGGACAACAATGAAGGTTTTGAACATAGGGTATCACTAGCCAACACTCCATAAGGATGCAAGAAGGTATACTAGAAAATGTGATAGATGTCAAAGAATGGGAATACCAACCAAATTTGATGAGATGCCACTGTGCCCTTAGGTAGTAATCACTCCCTTTGACAAGTGGGGAATGGAATTTCTAGGACCGATTGACCCTCCATCAAATGGTAAGTCCTATATATTGGTATGCACTAATTATGTGATAAAATGGGTAGAAGTTATGGATATGAAGCATGCAAGAGATAACAAAGTTGCATAATTTCTTTATGAATATATTTTCACTGCATATGGAGTCCCTAGAGAAATAGTGACTAATCAAGGACCTCAATTCATATCAACTCTTGATGCAACACTAGTTAATGGGTATAACATAAGGCACAAGAGGTCTACTCCTTATCACCCCTAGGATAATGGTCAAGTTGAGGTGACAAACAGAGAAATTGAAGCCATTATGACTAAAATAGTAGCCATCCATAGGAAGGATTAGGCAAATAGATTACTAGAAGTTGTTTGGGCCTATAGGACAACATGGAAAACAACTATAGGGTTCACCCCATTTGAGTTGTTGTATGGAAAGATAGCCATGATGCCCGTTGAATTTGAATATAAGACTCTGTGAACTACAGTGGATTTGGGGATGGATATTTCTAAAGCAAAAAAATAAAGAATCATTCAACTAAATGCTTTGGATGAAATAAGAAGGGAAGCCCTACAACATACTAAATTAGTGCAGAATTAGAGAATCAAGTGGCATGACAAGTTTATTAAGGAAAAAAAGTTCAAACCAGGAGATTGGACCTTGCTCTATGATTCAAGATACCAAGACAATGTAGGAAAATTACAGACAAGGTGGCTAGGACCATGTGAAGTTGCTGAGTTATTTCCCAATGGAGTTGTTCAACTCACTACCATTGACCCTGTCGGGTTGAAATTACTTGTCAATGGCCATCGCCTTAGATTATACCACAAGCCAACCTCTAAAGAAGAGTTCTTGTAGCAATTCACTTAGCATTCAACACCTGAGCTTCCTGCAGCCTAAGGTAGTAGACCTAGTGTCCCTCCTTCTAACTCATCGAGGTACATAATTTTCATAATAAAGACTTCCACTTACGTGGAAGTCCATTTCTTCGTCATCTACCCATCCACCCATCCATCACCACTTTTCTCTCTCTTCCATCACTTCAATCCACCTCACCCCATTCCACCTCATCTTCATTTATTGCTCAATTTATTTTCCAACAAGGTGAGTGTTACTTTATCCATGATCTTTGCAACAAATCTTCCACACATTCAGGTATGTGCGCATCAATTGCTATCTTTAATCATCTTTTAAGTGCATTCATTTAATCATTGTACGGTAGTATGGATTTTCACATAAAATGCCATCATTACTTGTCAATTACCACTCCCATATCACATGTGTAGACACATGTCCAAATTTAGGTTGGGGGAGGGGAATGAAAAATTCACAAATATTTTATGAATTTATTGCTCATGTGTCAATTCATACTAGGCTACTTCAAAAATTTAAAATGAGTTGATTTGAAATCCAAGTGAAGGTACGACTTGCATGTGTGAAGTGACAATAATTGCAACCGCCATTTCTTCCCATCATAATTTCCCTTTTATCACTCCTTTCTTGCCATTATTGACCCTATCAAAATATTGAGTTAAAGAATCATAGTGCAAAAAAAAGAACGAAAATTTAGTTGGCTTTAGCACTAGAAATTTAGTAGGTTGGTACTGGAATTTAGCAGATACTGTAGGAAAGGAAGGGAATTGTAGGAAAAGAACTTGTAGAACATTCATTGATTGTAGAAAATGGGAGGTGGGTTAATTCGAAATGAACCCATGGTGCATGACATTTTACTGCAAGATGCACAATTCCTACTCGAATTTCAAAAATGTGGATGGATAGATTACTTTTTGAAGTTGGATGGTTTTGATGAAGGCATTGCTCTTGAATTTTCCAAAACTTTTTTAGAGGGAAAAGCCATAGTAAAAGGATTGGAAGTTGTGGCAACAAAAGAAAGAATTGCAGAGGTTACAGGGTTACTTGCTGATGGTGAAAATTACCCTGCTTCCAGAGACACTAGGTCAGCTACTAGGGTTGAATTCACAAAGCCAAATGACCCCCCATTGAGCATAGACAAATAGGGCACAAAAAGAATATCTCTTCCTGATTCGTGGAAGCCGATAGCTGTATATATCATCAAATACATCACTTGTGAGGGTCGCCAGTCAAACTTGCATTCTGTCTACTTCAAGCTTTTGAACCACATGAGGCATGACAAAAGGATAAATGTGCCTAACGTACTATACAATCTTCTCTCAATCATGGCGGCCAAGACTCAAAAAGGTAGGGATAATTTTGTTTCCCACCATTGCTTGATTAAATTGCTAGTTGAAAAATCTTTGTGTGATGTATCTGGAATGAATTGGGAGGAGTTTATCAAAGTTGATCAAAATTATTGTCAGGAAGAGTTTTTCAATGTTGAGCATTTTCCACCTAGGGTTGTACCTCAATCCCATAGGTCTAGAAGGAGAGTAAACAAGATTGATGCCATTCCTAGTGCTTCAACCTCTGGTGCTGGCTCTAGTGTGAATCTTCCTACAGCAGAAGTAGCTATAGAAAGCAGTTCTTCTAGAACAGAGCACTCAGAAAAAGAAAGATCTTCCTCATATTCTGATGATGAAGTTCTACTTGAAACCCTCATGAAAACTAAGGAACAATAGAGAGAGGTAGAGATGAGAAAAGGGAAGGCTAAAACAAAACCTATAGAAATAAAAGTGCCAAGTTCTAAGAAGAGGAAGGATGATATTGTTCATCTTACAGCCAAAGGGAAACGTGAGAAAACTCCTAGGAAATCAAGACCAGTTGGGCCTGTGATTGGTATGCCTCCTCAGGAATGCCCTAAACCTAGTGAGCCCTCACATGAGGACCTTGAAGCTCTAATGGAGTAGGAGAATGTTGAAGAAGAAAAAGACATATTCAAGAGAGAAAAAAATATAACACTGGCTAATATTGCTAACATTGTAGAGGAATTGGAGGAAAATCAGGGCTTCCTACAACATGAGCAAGAGGTCCTGCAACAATAGCTAGAATTGGAGCAGGAATTCCTGCAGCCACAATGAAAGGAAGAACAAGAGTCCCTACAAAAAAAGGAAGAAGAAGCAACACCTTTGCAGCCTGAGATAACTAGACAACCTAAGTCCATGCAAATAGTAATATATGAGGAGCCACCACCAAAAATGTTGGTAGGAATCCATAAGCCTTTTGATTTCACATTACAAATAGTAATTTTGAATTTATGGCAAGAAATACAAAGAAGAGAAGAAGAATGGAGAAAAGAAAAATGAAAATTGAAGGAGGAAATTCAAAATAGGGATGAAGAAATTGAGGAAAAAAATGCAAAAATTGCCACCCTGAAGTAAAGGGTAGATGATATGGTAGCCTTGGTGCCAATGATTTTGGAATGTAGAGATCCTCCAAGGGTCTATGCTATGCTCATGAAAGAAAAGTATCTCTCTTTTAAGATGTCAAAACTTGCCTCAGGTTTGAATGCTTCTATTGATACCCCCATTGAATTCTTTAATGCTTATAGGATTTCTCCACTTGAAATGAAAAATTTGCTATGTGAATTTTATTTGCATAATTATGTTGTCAGAAAAGACCATGATTGGAATCCAATGCTATATGTTGGGGATATTCAATTAAGAGCATTCATGTCTTGGGTACAAAATGAGATCAGTTAGGAACAACAACATAGTGCTTATAAGCAATTGGAATATGATATTCCCCTGCATGTTAGAGCTGAATCGAGCAACCCAAGGGATATTTACAATGAATGGCACAAAATGCTACTCAAATTGAGTTATGGAAATATGATTATTCCCTGGATTGAAGTAGTTTATAGTGAGTATGAGGTAAAGACAACATCAAAGGAGGAGACCATGAGGAGATGTTTATCCCAGAGAGGAATAGTTTGACTGATGAACTGAAATAGACTGAGCCTCATTCCATCCATAATTATGCTGCAACACTGAAAATAATTGAGAGGTATATTGAGAGTGGAAGAACACAGGGGTGAGACTATCTTCCCCTAACTTTTTAGCCACCCATGTTCATGTGGCCTGTGCCAAAATTTAGATTTTACCAGTTTAACATTGCTGCAGAGAGGCAGAGATGAAACAAGTTTGATAGATTGGGAGGATTCTATTGGGACCCAGACTCATGTACTGCAACCATTAATTTTGGACAACTCTCAATTGTAAATTTTAGAGCTTTGAGCAAACAAAAGAACAACTCTTCCCCTACTGGAGGACCAACAAGACGTTAGGTTGGGGGGAGTGATGAGCCTAGTTTTTGGTCTAATTTTGGGAAAAATCTATAGTTTATCTGCTCATAGGTGTCTTGAAATTTAATGTTTAGGTGTTGGTATTTGCATAATGTTTCCCTCAAACCATTGAAATTTGATATTATCCTATCTCTGGAGCTTTAGTGATATTTGGCATAATATGTGGGTTATCTATATTGATTTTGCATGTGATCGATGAATGTTTCTTAGAATGGTTATAGATGTGTAGTTGTTATGCATACTGACCTTGCCATGCAGATTTAATGAGCCAAGTTGAGGAAGACACCGCCGGTTGGACATGCACTATAACTTCCAATTGAGGAATCGCTCCAAGTCAAGGACAACTGGCAGCAAAGATTCTTCATGAAACTAAACGTAACTGCCTTGTAGAGGACCTTAATGATTGAGCATGCATGGGTGTTACTACCATGCTGGATCTATGCTTGACTTCCATGTCTGACTAGATTCCATGCATGCATAACCGCCATCGCTCCACTTTCACCTGTTTTCCCTAAATGGTGTCCTCCTAGTCATGGAGTTGACTACCTTGTTTAGCTGTAGTATAAATAATGATTCGATGCTCCTTCTTCAGGAGGTTGCATGATTTGACATTGTACTTCCATTCTCTAGTTTTAGTAATACATATACATTACTCTTTGTATGCATGATTTATAGTGAATGAAATAAAGTTATGAGTTCGAGCATCTAAGTTCTTGTTAGTTTAGAGGATACTTATCCAAGGGGCCCCACTTGGTGAGTAATCTGTCTTCTTAATTTAGCTCTAGTTCAGTATTACTTGTTGTTTAGTGCTTAGTTAGAAATCTGGCATTGACTGTTCCTACAACGACTAGAGTTTCATTTTGTGACTATTCTTGTAGCCAAAAAAGATAGAGTAATTTCATATTTGTTGATAAGATTTTCATTCTTGTTCTGCATTTTAGCTTAGTATAGTTGTTGGTTGATGTTCAGTATTTTCTTTATTTTTATTTTAAGCAATTTACTTTCAGCATTATGTTTTAGTTGTAGAATGCAATGGCTACTTGAGCCCCTAGTGTACATACTGTGCTGACCCATTTCAAGTTCACGTCCCTGTGTTGACAAGTTAAATGCACCTTCACGATGATTGAAATAGCTATCCAAGTTAGATGTCCAATCACCAAATCATGGATGTAAGGGCCTAGTTATTAGATCATTGTAGGAGGCCAACACTCTCTGCCGATAATACTCTGTTCTTTACTTTTCCTGCTGGTAAAAAAAAATTCTGATCTACAAACTGGAATAATGACTTCAGTTGCCATGAATGACAACAATAGAATCCATATGCCAACAATCTCCCCCTTTGGAATTGATGGAAACACTTAGTGAAAAATGAATAACTATCGAAACCAATGATTATGCTACCAAAGTTCAAAATTTCAAAACATAGCCCCCCCTTAGAATGACAAGGAATTTTTCACTTCTCTCTCTCCCCCTTTGACATCAATGAAAAACATATTTTAGATCTCCCCTCTTGCTAATTCAAAAATGGATCAAAATTTGAAGAAATACAACTGCTACTTCAAGTTAGAAAATTATCTTGTACTTATCTTTCATTTCCAAAAGAAATTTCCTCCAAGCTTCTATTGAAATCCAAATGATTAGGATCAAGTTGTTGTTTTTTGATGTCCGGTTGATAATCTGGATGAGAGATTTCAGAATTGTGACCACTTTTTCTAATTTCTCTCCTTTTCTTAGAACCTCAATTAACTGCTCCAATTTGCATTCGATTAAGTACTTCACTTTCCAAAAAGTGTCCACAAGGGTGTTTCTAGCAAAGTGAACTTTTGCATGCTAAGACTACAACTCTTGAATCCTTTTCTTGACTACACCATTATGACCCTAAAACATGTTATATTCTTGACCTATCTTGTTTAGCTCAAATTCAATCTACTCTAGCTTATCTTTGTATTTCCCAACTACATGAGGCCAATGAAGACAATAGTTGTAGATGCTATTTGCTAAATTTATGCATTGCCTCAACACATTCATTTTCCTTTTTAGTTTGGTAAGATATAACCTAAAATACTCCTTCAAATGTAGAATTATTTCTTCCTCTTTCCTATCCTAGGACTCAGAGACCATAGCTTTCCTAATACATTCAATCATCTCTTCAGGAAACACATTTTGAAAAATTTCCAATACAATGTTATTGTGCACAAAATAAGTGCTTAGTGTGATCTCAATCAGGTCTTGCTCATGTGAGGGTCTATCAGACCAAATGTCAGCAATCTTTTGCATACCATCTTTCTCCTAAACAAGTTGCAGTATCTTTACTTTGGATAAAACACCTTCTTCTTCACTTCCTTCTGCCATTACTATATTTGGTTCAACTGATGTTGGTTCACCCTGTGGAGTGTACTCATCACAATCTTCATCTGGTATTTCCACAATCACTTGCTCTTTACCTTTTCCTTCAATTTTAGGATTCTTGAGTGCTGAAGGAGTATCATCAACAAACTCTTGTGCTCTTTTATTCTTCCTCTCCATCTCACTGGAAGAAGATCCAACTTCAAGTCCTTTTACCAGAATGGAAATACTAGTTTCTCCAAACTTCCCTAGAAATTCTTTAAAGAAATTTGCATACTCTTGCTCACAATTTGCCAAAATATTAGATTGTTCAATTTTTTTTTTACAAACAGGTTCATTCTCCTTCCATAGCACATTATTGATCTAAGGCAAGAAATTTAGGAAATACATTGCTAGATATATGACCAAAGTACCAAACTTGAAGGGGTAATCTGCCTCCTTTGTTAATTCAACATTTTCCACCAATTGATCTTTTAGCAATTTGCATAAGTCAAAGTCTTGATCCTCCATTATCATTTTATGAGAAATTTAAATTGCACCTATCGAGGTTGCACCTTCCTTGTTTCTAAAGAATATTTTGTATAAGATTCCATGCGCAATGTACCTTGTTATTGGATCTTTGATTGTCAAAATTATCAGAGCCCTTTGATATCCTGTTACTCTAGTTAGGGTTTTGACTTCCCTGTTCCAAATCGATTTCTTTTTCGGTATATCCCCGACATTGCGTAATCCAATTAGATTCTTAATCACCTCTTTCAAAATGAGATAGGGTTTATCCAGAGTTAGAATGTCATCATTCAATCTGTTCAGGATAAACCTAATGACTTCCACGTTGTCAAAATAAGGAAACTCATTCCAAATGTCCAAAATTTTGTGTTTCACACCTTCAAGCCACTTCAATTCATCGGCCAACAACAAATTTCTCACATCCCTAATCTTTTTACTGCTATATTCATCTAAATTAACAATTCCTTTGATTTGCTTCATTTTTCTTTTCGTACCGAACAAGTTCTACTGAGCACCAAATTAAGTGAGAATTTTACAAGCAATTGAAATACCTGATGAATTAATCACCGAATTGACTTAACTCCTTCAAAATTTTGTTGTAGAGGCTCTCCTTCTATTCTTATTCAATGCAAGGTGGAAAATGAGGGTTTTGAATACCCTTTTATAACTTGTACACCTAACCTTTTTACCGCATTAAATGCTTTTCCCTAGGAGTTTCAGATACTCTTTTTTCTTAGACAACAAAAGAATAATTCATCTGCAGACCTTCTAGATTTCAAATTTCTACACAAGTGATCACAAATACATTTGTAGAATGCTAGCACAACTACTAAATTTTTTCTACATTCTAGTGCCAACTACTGATAGGTGGACAAATGATTTTTCTTGAAAAAAGTCCCCCTAGGCCAATGGCCTACGATCAATTTTTAGAGGAATTACTAGAAGCTTCTTCTAGTGCAGGATTATTTCCTTCATCAGATTCACTCTTCTTTACCCATGTTTTCTTCATTCGATCTCTTATTTCTTCCACAGTCACTTTCTCTTTTCCTTTATCATCTTTCTATGAATTTCTTCCTTTGTATACCAGACCTCTTCTATTCATGTTTTTGTTCCCGCAAAATCTTGCAATGTGACTAAATCTATTACAATTGTAACACACATGATTTCTTCGTTTAGACCATTCATTCCATTGATTTCCTCTTGATATGCATTGATTTGAAATATGTCTAAATTTTCTACAGGTGTAGCATTTAACATTCCTTACTCTGTCAGACATGTTTCTGCATTCAATTGACTTATGACCAAACTTATTACAACTAAAACACTGACTGGGAAATGATGGCCTGCTTGAATTTATTTTACTTCTACACTGAGAAGCCATATGACCAAATTTATTACAAGCAAAGCAGTGACCATTAAAATTTTGAGCATTGGGTTGTCTTACCAAATACCTTCTACCTCTGTTCATCTAATTTCTTCATCTGGAATCCTTATGTTTAGATCCAAAGCTTTCTCCCTTCTCATATCCAAGACCTCTCTTGTCATTTAGATCATTTTGTACTTTAGTTAGCTCATCAAGCTTAGTATAACTGATCCTAAAATTCTCCTTGTATTCATTTTCAATAGTGAGTTCATCTATGAGAATAACTATCTATCTTTCAAGCTCTTGTTCATTATTTCTGGATTGTTGCAGTTCAATCTCTAGCTAAATGAATCCACTATTAACTCTTGCATTCTTCGTATTTTTCTTTTAAGGACTGGGCCAAATTTTCCTCATTCTTCTTCCTTTCTTCAATCTCCTTGGTTAGCTTCATTTCCAAAGATTCCATCTCAAGCTTTAGAGTATCATTGTTCCTAGCAAGTTTTTCACATTCTTCAGTTATTTCTTTAGGGTCTAATTTAGGTGAACATTTCCAAGCTTTTATTTTCTTTCTACTTCAGGTGATCCAATAGTTTCTTCCTCTTTTCTCTTGACTCATTGATTTTATCCTTCATTGATTGAATGAATTTTTTAGCATCCTCAAGATTTGCTTTTAATTCCAGGAATTTTGCTTTAGGCTGATCAAGATCATCAAGTGCCACCAAAAGCTACTATTGAAGACCACTAGAGTCCATTGTATTCCAAGATCCACCTCAAGCTGTTAAAATTTTGTAGCGGAACCTTGGTCTGATACCAATTGTTGGACTCAAGGAACATTGAGAGGGGGGGTGAATCAGTGACACACTACAATTATTCCTTATACATCTGTGACATGCTACATTCATTGAGTCAGCCACCAATAAGTTGATAAACAAAAAATATTCCTTCCAAATCTCCTAACTTGTACATCGATTAATGCAACATCAAAAAACTTAACAATAAGATGACATAGATGCTTAACAACCTTCCCCAAGATCCACAACTCAAAATGATAATCCGATGAATCATACATATCGACATACTAACCAGATACCCTATTCTTCATTCTCGCTGCTGATAAAAACAAATTCTGATCTACGGACTAAAATAATGACTTCAGTTGCCATCAATGACAACACTAGAAGCTATATGCCAACAAGAAGTCCTTGGTCAACGATGTAAAAAGGTTTTTCTTTCTGTAGCAACAACAGTCTACCAGATATTGGGATTAGTTCCTATCACTAACACCGGTATATCATGTTCCTTAAAAGCAATTTTCTACATAGAAAAAAATAGTTTCATTTTTATGAATTACATGGCATGTCATACATTATGCCCACCAATCTCTTTGGAAAGTCATATTTTTGAACAATCATTCTCCATTATTGTTTACAACTCTTCCAATACATAATTCTCAGAGACATTGGAAGAATTAAATTTCACTGTAAACAAAGTGGGATAATGATACAAGAATCTGACCTTAGCACTTGTTGTTAAAGAACCAAGTCTATTTGCAGTAAGAAAGATCTTTGTCCTACACTTCAATTGTAAAAAATGGTTCTTGTTACAAGTACAATGCAGAAAAATCAACAGAGTCCATGACATAGAACATGCTATTCATAAACATGAAACAAAGGAGAGTACAATAAATTTTTCCAAATATTCAAGATTAAATCCAAAGTGTGTTAGTGGAAAATGCAACAAGTATGCTTGTATTGGAATAGTATTTAATGCATTAACTATGCATTTGCTGCTTTGCAATGAATTACATATATTTTCCAAACTTTATTATGTGCTTCAATTTTGCTAATTTTCTTACAAGAAAACAAATATTAAAGCCACTGCAGTGAATAACAAAAGATACAGGAGAAAATATATTCAAATTATACAGTCTAATCAGTGTTCATAGTGAAACATTGGATATGGATTGCATATCACATGTTTGCAATTATGCATGATTCTGATTGCAAAAGTAACTTGTTTTTGGCCAAAACATAGTTTCGTGTTTATGAATTACATGCTATGTCATTCACTATAGTCATTTGTCTATTCAGTAAGTCAGATTCTTGAGCCAACCCCTCCTTTATTGTTCACAACTCTTCCAAGGCATAATTTGTAGACACATTGGAAAGATTAAAATTCATTGGAAAGAAAGCAGAAGAATGATACACAAATGTGACCTATTTTCCTGTTCAAGAGTCATAAATATTCGCAGTTAGATAGATCTTTGCATCTAACTTTAGTTGGAAGCAATAATGCCTATGACAGGGACAAATTAGACAAATGAGCATAGTCCATGACATATAATATTTTATTCATAAACATGAAACATAAGAGAACATGATAAAATTTTCAAAATAAAAAAGACTAATGCAACAAATTTTGCAAACATTTAGACATCAAATATAAATTCTCCAAGCTTTGTTGATAGATTGGTGGTTATCCAAGTAATGAATACATAGTTAATGCATTATAGGCCTGCATAGTTGACAAAAGTAACATATAATATGTTATTCATAAAAATGAAACAAAAAAACATATGATAAAATTTGCAAAAAAATAGACAAAGGTGATAATTTTTGTAAACATTCAGACATTAAATACAAATTTTGGAAAATTTTCTAATAGACTAGTCACTACCCAATCAATGAATACATAGTCAATGCATTGAATGCTTCCATAGTTGACAAGACCTTGCTCAAAGCATTGAGTTTAGTATTGTTTGTTGTTATAATGGCTAATTGTACATATGTGTGTAGTCAATGACATATGACATGGACTAGTTGAAAGCAAGGAGTAGGTTACTATTGCAATTGATAGATAATAAACAATCTATCTCTTTTTCTATCAGTTGGAGTAGGTCTATTATTCATTTTTGTTTAAGTAAATTAGAGAAATAGGAGGAAAATATATATTTTGCAAAAAATTAATCATTGGATTAATAAACTGTTCACGTTTGTACTAAACCAATCTTTCTTTTGCAAATGTTGTTTTCCTTCAAAACAATAAAACATTTCTCTTTGCATCAACGTTGTACACAAAACTTATAGATTATATTCTTATGCATCAATCAAAGGAAAAATTTGTTTCCAGTCTATATTCTCACACATTTACATGTAACATATTTTCCATTATCACTATCTATGCACTCAGTCAATGTCTGGAAGGTATGCAACATAGCGAGGCATAGAGAAGCATTCCTGTTTACACATGTTCACTATTAACATATTACAAGGTATTGTGATTGCTCCATACCACTAGCGTCAACTTATTGTTTTAGGTGGGACATTTAAATGATGCAAGTGGATTAATATTTGCAAAAATGTTAATTGTGCAATCAAATTTATTTGACAAATTTTATAATGTGATTCTATTTCACTTATTTGCTTAGACAAAGAAGAGTAGCAGGTATTCTCCACACAATAGAAAAAGAGGTGAATGATAGATTTCAAAAATGAAAGATTTAGTTGATACTTGATTGATTTCTGTTTGAGCTAGTTTCCTAGTTACTTAGTTTCTATGTATTAATCAATAAGCAACAACATCCACTTTATAACAAAACAAACTGAATTCAATAGGCATGTTTACTATTGCATCCATTACATTTTCTTTTCAAATAGTCCCTTGGCCAATGAAATTGTATTGTTTAAAATATTTTTTTTCTTTTTCCTATAGTTAGGATTTAAGCACATGTTTTTTGTGCTTGAAAATTATGGTTTATCTCTTTTTCTATTGGTCAGAGTAGGTCAATTTTTCATTTACCTTTAGGTAAATCATCAAAATAGGGGGACATTATATATTGTGGCAAATATTTAATTGGTGCATGCAATATGTCTAGCACAAGAAGACTAAAAAGTTTGTTGACAAACATGGTATATTTCTCTTAATCAAAGGAAACATTCCTAAAGGGTAATGCTTGTGTATGCTTTCACATCCTACACACACTGTACAGATGAACTAGCTGCATTGATAGTGAGAATCGTATGAATTTTACATGTGAACATGTGACAATATTGAGTTGAATTTGCAAACCCTGTGAATAAGATTTTGGAAATCAATTCTTAAAACTTACCAAGACTTATTTGTTATTAAATATGTTGTTAGCTCTTACAATATATATTTTTAATTACTATGCCTTTTTCATTGGTTTTTTTGCTCTTTCTTACAAACACAAGAAAAATGTGTCTATTATACTATGGTTCTATAGTAGTAAACATGACCAATTTCATGGGCACAGCAATGATTTTTTGGTCAAAGGTTACAATGTTGGATATGTGTAATTGCTTCCTTTGGAATGGATACACAATAAGCAAATGAAAATTGTGAAATGAAGGACTCAATACTTTGGACAAGGTCTTGTATAATGCAATAGCTATAGATTGGCCGACAGGTGTCACATATCCAATGCACATGATATAGTTACCTACTCCTTGGTCTCAACTATTCCATGTTTATTAGCTCCATAGCGTATTCCATTTACTACACCCACTTGTCCCCTTAGTGCTTGCAATAGCAAGAAAAACTTCTAGTTATAAAGTATCACAAACAAACATGCAAGCCACTTGGTAGGAGTGCATTTTTCATAGAATGAAGAATATGGAGAGCTTAAAATAGACAAGTTTTTCAACAAAGAATAGACAAACAAGAATTAGGACAAATAAAATCCAACATGTCCATAAGATTTCTCGAATTAATTATGCATTTAATGGTTCCATACCCACTAGCTATCCAACACATCTCAAACAATTTGTATTTAATGGATTAAACATTTATTGAGTGCTTTAGGATTAAATATTTTCCAGTATATATAATGTCTCCCCATTTTACTAATTTACTTAAAAAATGACTAGTAGTCCTATTCCAAGCGATAGAAAAATAGAGAAAACATATTTTTCAAACATGAGAAATTTTGTACTTAAACCGCAATTATAGAAAAAGCACAAAAAAATTATAAACAATACAATTTGATTCGTTGAGCAACAATTTCAAAAATGAATTGAATAGTTGCAATTGTAACTTACAACTCTACAAAAAATAGTTTCATGTTTATGAATTACATGGCATGCCATTCACTATGCTCATCTGTCTATTTAGCAAGTCAGATTCTTGAACCAAGTTTCTCCCTTATTGTTTACAATTCTTCCAAGGCATATTTTTTAGGCACATTGGAAGACTTAAAATTCATTGCAAACAAAAGGGAAGAATGATACAAGAATCTGACCTTTGAGTTCCTTGTTCAACAACCAAGTATATTTGCAACAATATAAATGTTTACACCTTTGTCCAATTGTAAGTAGTGGTTCCTGTTACAAAGACAAATTCAACAGATGAGCACAACTCATGACATGTTATATTTTATTCATAAACATGAAACATAGAAGCATATGAGGAAAATTGCCAAAAAAAGATAAACATGATAATTTTTTGCAAACATTTAGACATTAAATTAAAATTTTGCAAGATTTGCTGATAAGCAAATGACCACTTAAGCAATCATAGACAATTGAAGCTGAGGAGTAAGTTACCATTGCAATTGTTTCATTTGCAATTCAAAAATAATAAAAAATTTATCTCTTTTTCTATTGGGTGGAGCAAGTCTATTATTCAACTTTGTTAAAGTAAATTAGGAAAATAGGATAACATTATATATCTTGCAAATATGTAATCACTAGATACAAATTGTGTCAGCTTTGGCAGGAAGATGGTAGATACTGAACCAGTGAATACATGTTTAATTAATTAACTACTGGTAGAAAACCAATACAAGCATTCCTATTTACACCTGTTCACCATTCACACATTACAAGGTATTGGAAATGCTTTATACTACTAGTCTCAGTGTATTTTTTTTGGCGGGAATTTTCAATGATGAAAGTGGATTAATATTTGGAAAACAATTAATTAATATTTAAACCTCCAATTTAGCTTCAAAGTTGTTATTCCTTTGAACTTTACTTTTTATGAACTATTTTCCAATGACATGCGTTCTTTTCTAAATTCACAGTAAATAGAATTATTTATAATTAAATTTTTTAACTAAATCAATTTATAATGCAAATTTGTGAGATTTGTATGTGGGCTTGTGGGTACATAAGTTGTGAATGCATGGGTGATACATGAAATTCCATAGAAGCGACCAGTTTTATTTGTGCCAATTTTCATTTGTTTATTGTCTGTTGATATATTTGTTTATTTTTAGCTCTAGATTTACCTCTTCCATGTTTCCTAAGTCTCTAAGGCCCTTGAATATTGGAGGAGCTATATAGTTTTTTTTTGAGCAATTATCTCAATAGCTTAGTTTTTTTGCAATTAAATCACTAAGCATTAGCATTTACTTTGTAACAAAACATACGAAATGCAATAAACATTTTTAGCAAAGAAACAACATCAGAAAGTGCATCAAGAAACATGACTTTCCAATGTGTCGAAGAACTATGTATCGGAGGAGTTGTGAACAATAAAGGAGAAGATTTGTTCAAGAATGTGACTTTCCAAATAGACAAATGGGCATCGTGAGTGACATGCCATGTAATTCATAAACATGAAACTTCTTTTGTATAAAGCAATGAATGCATGTTCAACGTATTAAATGTAAGCTTTGTGAAATGTGATGGACAACTGATGGGTACACAAGCAATGAATGCATAGTTAATTCATGAAATCTTAGGCAAGTGCTAGGTTTTATTTGTGCTTATTCTTGTTCGTTTATTGTTTGTTCAAAAGCTTTTATATTGATAGCTTTGAGAAAGGTCTTGTCCACTATGGAGACATTCAATGCATTGACTATGTATTCATTGCTTGAATGGCTAGTAGCCTATCAACAAAGCTTGAAAAATTTGCATTAAATGTTTGATTGTTTGGAAAAATTTATCATGCTGGTCTATTTTCCCCCAAATTCTATCATGTGCCCCTAGTATTGATTTGTTTGTAAGAAAGGTAGAAAAATAGAAGTAGATGATACATTTTCTAGATATCTATAATGCATCGTAATGTAGTGAATGACATGCCATGTAATTCATAAACATGAAACTATTTTTTTCCCAGAAGCATGTTACTTTTGCAATGAGGAATATGCATAATTGCAATCATGGGATATGCAATTCATTGGTTAAATACTTGCCAAAATTTTTAATGTCTTCAGTTTTGGTTTGTACTTATTCTAGTTTGTTTATTGTTTTTGAGAAGCTTGTGTGGTATTAATATGCATAATTGCAATCATCAGATATGCAATTCATTGGTTAAATATTTTCCAAAATTTGCAATGTATTTTTAGTCTTCTAATTATCTTAAATGCAAATCAATAATAGACCTAGTGCATTAATCATGTATTCATTTCTTTTGTGCCAACCAATTCTCTATCAAAGCTTGTGCAATTTGCATTCAACGATTAAATATTTGCAAAAATATATAATGTCCTATTTTCCTAATTTACATTTAAAACAAAAATGAATAGTAGACCTAGTAAGATTCAATGCAATAGCTGTAGTTCGATAGCTAAGTGTGCCATATCCAATGAACACCATACAAAATTTGCAATAGTGACCTACTCTCATTGCAACAGTAACTTTCCTCTAATCAAAATACCAACCACATCAAGTTCATGATGGTAGTAAAGCTGACACAGTTTGCATTCAATTCTTAATTTTACATTTTCATTTGTAATAATTCCTTGGCTAATCAAATTTGATTCTCTTGCAGTAGGTGTATTATTCATTTTAGTTTAAGTACATTAGAAAAATATGGGAACATTAGGAAAATTGATAAGAGGAAACTTGGTAAGATTCCATTTCAAATTATACATGGTTATAGTCCTAGAGGTACTTCAGAATTAAGAGAGATTCCAAATACTAAGGGATATAAGAGAAGTGTTGAAGGAGAGGATTTTTCCAAAAATATGCAAGATTTACATCATCGAGTAACAGAAAAACTCAGTTGGAGTAGCCAATAGTATAAAGAGAAATCTGATTTGAAGAGGAGAGAAAATATTTTTGAAGTTGGAGATATGGTATTGGAACATCTACAAAAAGGAAATATTTCAAATCCATGTCTACAAAAAGCTCAAGTGGAAGAAGATTGGACCACACAAAGTTATCAAGAATCTTTCGTAAAATGCTTAAAAATTGGAGCTACCTAAAGGTTTGGAAATCTCACCCATTTTTGAAGTTTCATATTCATATACTTATTATGAGGGACATACATCACAACAAAAAGGAAAGGAGAAAATATTAACTAACAAATAGACATAGCAACTACCCAAATGTGAACAAGTGGAAATTGAAGATATTTTGGATTCTAGAGTGAATAGAAAGACAAAAGGCAAGGAGTATAGTGAGTATGTAGTAAAATGGAAGGGTAGAAAAGTGCATGATGCATCATGGTGGGCCTACTTGAAAGAATAGAAAAAGATATAAATAATAATTTTCAAACAAAAAAATATGTTCTCACGTGTTGTAGTTATCAAGTATCATAAACACACATCCAAGTCACTCACAAGAAATGAACTTTTATAGAATAAAAAGCATGGAAGAATGCAATGAAGAGCTAAAAACACACAATCCTTTCAAAAACAATAAACAAACAAGAATAAGAACAAATAAAACCCAACACTCACCTCAGATTTCATGAATTAACTATGCATTCACTGCTTGTATACCCACCAGTCCTCCAACACATGTCACACAATTTTCTTTGTGTGATTTGCTAATAGATTGATGGCCATTCAAGCAATAAACACATAGTTAATTATTTCAATGCATTCACAGTTGACAAGATCTCACTCAAACCATTTAGTTCTCCCTGTAATAGCAAGCAACACTTCTAGTTATCTAGTATCACAAATAGACAGACTATCCAGTTGCGAATAGTAAATTTTTCTATGGCTCTTCCCTCATTCAAGCACTATACAAAATAATAAGCATCAAAGATGACTATCCAGAGCTAAAAACATACAAGCTTGTGAACAAACAATAAACAAATGGTAATAAGAAAAAATCAACACTTGCCTCATATTTCATTAATTAACTATGCAAAGTTTGAATTTAATGCATTAAACATGCATTCACTAGTTTAGTATCTTGAGCGAGTGTTGGGTTTTGTTTGTGCTAATTCTCGTTTGTTTATTGTTTGTTGAAAAGCTTGTGTGTTTTTAGCTCTCTATGTTCTCAATCCTAGGAACAGTGGACTACTAGTAAGCAGTTTGTCTATTTGTTTATGATACTTGTAACCTAGAATTAGTGGTTGTTGTTAGAAGGGCTAGGGAAAAAATGGGTACAAAAGATCTATACGATTGCAAAGATAGTTGGTTGTTGAACAATGAACTAGAAGGTCATATTCTTGTATCATTCTTCCCCTTTGTTTTCCACAATATATAATGTCCCCCTATTTTCCTAACTTAAAGGAAAATGAAAAATTAACCTACTCAAACCAATAGAAAAAGAGATAAACCGTAATTTTCAAGCAGAAATAATATGTGCTTAAATACCAACTATAGGAAAAAGACAAAAATATTTTAAAGAATGCAATCTCATTGGCCAAGTGACTAATTGAAAAGAAATGCAATGGATGTAGTAGTAAACCTGCCTATTAGAAGTACTGGTAAAATAAAAAATTATTAGATTATATAATTTGATTCATTGGCAAGGCTTCTATATCAAGTGCAAAGAGCAAATTTTCAGCAACAAAGCCCTTACAATTTTGATTTAATTCTTAATTTTTTTGCAAAATTCATTGTGTGCTTTTGTGTATCATGTTTATGAATAACATGTTATATGTCATGCACTGCACCCATTTGTCCCCTTAGCCTTTGTAACAAAAAGAAATACTTGTAGTTATAGAGTTTGACAAACAAACAGACTAGCCACTCACCAGCAGTGTATTGTTCCTAGAATAAACAACACAGAAAGGTAAAAACATACAACCTTGTCAACAAACAATAAACAAACAAGAATTAACTATGCATTTACTGCTTGCATATGCAAGAGCTCTCCAACACATCTTGAATATTTTGTATTTAATGGATTAAACATGTATTCATTGTTTCAGGATTGAATATTTTGTAGTATATACAATGTCCCCCTATTTTCCTAATTTATTCAAATGAAAATGAACAATAGGCATTACTCCAACCAATAGAAAGAGAGATAAAACATAATTTTCAAACATGAAGAATTTGTCCTTAAATCCCAATTATAGAAAAAACACATAAAATTTTTAAACAATATAATTTAATTCACCAAGCAACTATTTCAAAAGCGAATTCAACAATTGTAATGGTAATTTACTTGTGTAGGGAATAAAGTTTCATGTTTATGAATTACATGGCGTGTGATTCATTATGCTTATCTATCTATTCAACAAGTTAGATTCTTGAACCGATCTTCTCCCTTATTGTTCACAATTCTTCCAAGGCATAATATTTAGGCACATTGGAAGAATTTAAATTCATTGCAAACAAAAGGGAAAAATGATACAAGAATCCGACCTTTAGTTCCTTGTTCAATAACCAAGTATATTTTTAGACATATAGATTTTTTCCTCTGTCTCTAATCACAAGCAATGGTTCCTGTTACAAAGAAAAATTAGACAAATGAACATAGTTCATGACATATAATATGTTATTTGTAAACATGCAATAGAGAAGCACATGATAAATTTGCAAAAAAATAGACAAACGTGATAAAATTTTGCAAACATTTAGACATTAAATCAAAATTCTATGAACTTTTCTAATAGGCTAGTAGGCATTCAAGAAATCAAAACATGGTTAATGAATTCAATTCCTCTATAGTGAACAAGACCTTGCTTTAATTTCCTTTGAAATATTAATCGACTTACATCATTGAAGAGTTCCGTGAAAAAAATTGGTGTCAATCCATTAAAGTGACACAATAGGGAAATGGAATGACATGGAAGAGTGCCTTGGGAAACACAATATGTTGAGGCTAGTAGTATAAAGAAATCCCAATACCTCATAGTCTGTTAATGGAAAATAGTTTTAAATGGGAATGTTTGAAAATTATCATTTATATCTTTTTCTATTCCTTCAAGCAAGTCTACCATTCATTTCCCCTTAAGCAAATAAGCCATATAGAACGACAATTTTTTTTTGGAAATATCTAGTCAATAAATCCAAATTTTATAGACTTTGTTCATAGGCCAATGCCTATTAAAGCAATCAATCCATAGTTAATGCATTCCATGCTTCCAAAACAAACATGACCTTGCTCAAAGATCTAAAATAAAATTGCTTTATGTAGCAATAATAGAAACATACAAGCTCTTGAAGAAATAGTAAACAAATGAGAATAACCACAAAAAAACCAAGCACATGCCTAGAATTTCATGAATTAACTATGCATTCACTGCTTTTGTACCCACTAGGCCTCCAACTCATCTTGAATAATTTGCATTTAATGCATTGAACATGCATTGAACATAACATTCACAACAAATTTTCATGTACAAATATACTTGATTCTTCAAATGTGTGAAAAAATTATGCGAAGTGTTTGAAATTATCCAATTTATGTTGATAAACAAATGACCTTTGCAATCATTTGATTTCACTAATTTTGTATCTAGAGATATGCATAATTGCAACTATGTGAAATGAAATTCATATGCAATGTTTCAAATAACACATCAATTAGATTTGCTTACAATCAAATGAGAGAAAATATACTTAAATTATACAATCTGGTCAATGTACGAAGAAAAACGTTGCACATGGAATACATATCACATGCTTGTAATTATGCATTACTCTCATTGCAAAAGTAACTTTCTTTTGGCCATAAATTAGTTTCATGTTTATGAATTATATAGCATGCCATTCACTATACTCATTTGTTTATATTTCCTAAGTCTATGAGGTGCTTGAATACCGAAGAAGCTATAAAGTTTCCTTTCAACAATTATCTCAATAGCTTAGTTTTTTGTCATTAAATTGGTAAGCATTAGCATTTCCTTTATTGTTCACTGAATTCATTACAAACAAAGGGGAATAATGATACAAAAATATGATCTTCCAGTTCCTTGTTCAACAATCAACTATATTTTCAGCTATATAGATCTTTTCCTCCCTCTCCAATTGCACAAAAACATGTTACTTTTGCAATCAAGAATATGCATAATTACAATCATCGGATATGAAATTCATTGGTTAAGTATTTTACAAAATTCATAATGTCTTCCTAGTCTTCTAATTTTCTTAAATGGAAATGAATAATGCACCTAGTACATTAATCATGTATTCATTTCTTTTCTGCCAATCAACTGTCTGTCAAAGCTTGTGCAATTTGCATTCAAAAATTAAATATTCTCCAAAAAATATAATGTCCTATTCTCCTAATTTACATAAACAAAATTGAATAGTATACCTAGTGGAATTTAATGCAATAGTTGTAGATTGATAGACAAGCGTGCCATATCCAACACACATTATACAATTGCAAAGTTGATCTACTGCAACCAATAGAAAAAGAAATAAACCATAATTTTCAAGGACAAAAAATATGTGCTTAAATCCCTACTATAGGAAAAAGGATAAAATATTTTAAACAATACAATTTCACTAACCAAGCGACTATTTGAAAAGAAAGTGCAACAGATGCAATAGTAAACTTTCCTATCAGTAGGAACTAATAAAAGTAGAAATGTTTGGAGTATAGAATTTGATTCGTTGACAAGGGTTGTGTATGAAGTACAATGAGAAAATTTTCAACAATAAATCCCTTATAGTTTCGATTTAATTCTTAAACATTTGGAAAAATTCATTGTGTTCTTATGTGTATCATGTTTATCAATGGCATGTTATATGTCATGGACTGCATCCATTGGTCCCCTTAGCTCTTGTAACATCAATTGATACTTCTAGTTATAAATTTTGTGAAACAAACAAACAACATGGAGAGCTAAAAACATACAACCTTCTCAACAAACAATAAACAAACAAAAAGTTAACTATGCATTTACTGCTTGCATACCCACTAGCTCTCCAACACATCTTGGAAATTTTGCATTTAATGCATTAAACATGTATTCAGTATTTGATGATTCAATATTTTCTAGCATATATAATGTCCCCCTATTTTCCTAATTTCAGTTAATTTTCAAACATGATAAATTTTTCCTTAAATCTCAATTATAGAGAAAAAACATAATTTTTTTAAACAATATAATTTAATTCACCAAGCAACTATTCCAAAAGAAAAATCAACAATTGCAATGGTAACTTAATTTTGTACAAAAAATAGTTTCATGTTTATGAATTACATGACACACCATTCACTATGCTCATTTGTCTATTCGGGAAGTTAGATTCTTGAACCAATATTTTCCATTTTTGTTCACAACTCTTCCAAGGCATAATTTTTAGGCAAGTGGAAGAATTAAAATTCATCACAAACAAAAGGGAAGAATGATACAAGAATCTGACCTTCCAGTTCCTTCTTTGACAACCAAGTATATTTCCAGCCGTATAGATGTTTTCCTCCATGTCCAATTGCAAGAAATGGTTCCTAGTACAAAGAAAAATCAAACAAATGAGCACAATTCATGACATATAATACATTATACACAAACATGAAACACAAAGCACATGATAAAATTTGCAAAAAAATAGACAAACGTGATAAATTTTTCCAAACATTCAGACACTAAATTTAAATTTTGTGAGTTGTGCTAATAGGCTAGTAGTCCATGACATATAATACGCTATTCATAAACATGAACCATAGAAAAAACAATAAAATTTGCAAAAAAATAGTCCAACATGATAAATTTTTGCAAACATTCCCCGTTAGCCCTTGTAACAACAACCAAGTATCATAAACATAAAGACAAGCCACTCACCAGTAGTGCACTGCCACAGAATAACAAACATGAAAGAACATAACCAAAAGTTAAAATCATACAAGATTTCAATGCCTACACAGTGAAAATGATCTTGTTCAAAGGTTTTAGTTTATTCTGCGATAATTCTCATTTATTGCACTAGTCACCTCCTGCTTCATTCCGTCTGTTCCATGTTTACAAATTATGTAGCATATGCCATTTATTGTACCTGCATGTCCCCATAGGTTTCCTAGCAACAAGGAATTCTCCTAGTTGTCAAGTATCATAAATAGACAAAGAAGCCACTCACTAGTAGAGCACTGTTCCTATGGCTTCTCCTGTGTTTGCACATTGCACAGAGTAACAAACATGCAAGAGAGAATCCTAGAGCTAAAAACATACAAGATTTTCAACAAACAATAAACAAACAAGTGCATTCAATGCTTCTATACCCACTAGGCCTTCAACACATCTCACACAATTTGCATCTAATGCATTAAACATGCATTCAACATAACATTTATAATAACTTTTCATGTACAAATATACTTGATTCTTGAACAAGAGACTACAAGGTCTTAATTCCAAATGATTCATCTCTTTTCTTTCCAATGAAGTTTGATTCTTTGAATGTCTGTAAAAGTTATGCCAACTATTTGAAACTGTTCAATTTATGTTGATAAGCAAATGATTTTTGTAATCATGTGATTGCAACAATGTTGTAGCTAGAGATATGAATAATTGCAACCATGTGATATGCAGTGTTTTGCATAGCACATTAATTAGATTTTCTTACAAGCAAATGAATATTAGGCCTGCTATAGTCAATAGGAAAATAGTAAAAGGGAAATATACTTAAATTATACAATGTGGTCAATATACGAAGTGAAACATTGCATATGGACTACATATCACGTGCTTGTAATTACACACAACTCTCATTGTAAAAGTAACTTGCTTTTTGCCATAAAATAGTTTCATGTTTCTGAATTACATAACATTCCATTCACTATGCTCATCTGTCTATTTGGAAAGTTAGATTCTTGATCCAGGCTTCTCCTTTACTGTTCACAACTCTTGCAAGACATAATTTTTAGACACATTGGAAGACTTAAAATTCACTAAAAATAAATGAGAAGAATGATACTAGAATTTGACCTTCCAGTTTCTTGATCAACCTAGACTATTTTCACTCATATAGGCCTTTTCCTTCAACTCCAATTACAAACAATGGTTCTTGTTAGAGGAGAAAATTAGACAAATGATCACATTCCAAGACATAAAATATGTTATTCATGAACATGAAACATATGCTTGCTAACAAGCTCTCCAAAAAAAGAAAAAGCTTCACGCTTCTCTAAAAAAATTTAAACAATACATTTTGTTTAAACAAACAACTATCTTAGAGGTGAACTCAATGGTTGCAATAGTAACTTTTTGCAACTATATTCATTCCACAAAATCACTTGAGTGGCAGCCCTTCTCCTAGAATTAGTACTTCTATCCTGCTACGACTACATGCATTGTTTGTTGTTATAAAGTCTAATTGTACACATGGGTACAATAGATGACATATGACATGGAGAAATTGATACCAAGCAATAGGTTACTATTGAAATGGTTTCATTTGCAATTAAGAGATAATAAATAATTTATCTTTTTTTCCTATTCATTGGAGTAGGCCTATTATTCATTTTTGTTAAAGTAAATTAGGAAATTAGGAACCCATTATATTTTTTACAAATATTCAATCACTGCGTGCAAATTTCGCCAGCTTTGGCGATAGGGAGGTAGCTACTAGAGCATTCAATACATGTTTAATGTTACATCCCCTCTATCATGAACATCATTAGTTGTGATTAACTATTGTCATGAGAATGTGAAATTGGGAAAAGAATATTTAATTATATGTTGTAATGGCAAATGTGAATGAATTTATTATATTTTATTATATGTGTGAAAATGAATTTGAAGATGAGTTTGTACTTTATGTATATATATATATAATGGGAATAGTCTAACCTTATTTCCTTTTTTCCAAGTGGATGTAGGATTGTCAATGCCCGAGGGGAAAAGGAAATATCATTTGGGAGAGGAGGTAGTTAACATAGGAAAAAAATTATCATCATGCCATGAGTGGTGTAAGATAGCTAATTTGAAAATCGTTGCCTTGGTTGAATATCTCATTTGATTAATCAGTTGGAAAAGCAAGTCAATTTAAATTGAGCTTAATCGTATATCTCATGGTGTCATATATTTCATTTTGAGCACACCTTGGGAGGAATTATCCTAAAATATTTAATTTTAAAATTAAAATGGAAATCTCCTTAAACGATAAATGATATTATAATTTAAATTATTGAAAAGTTTATTTTTGGTGTCGGTGTGGAGGGAAGGTGGAAACTTCTGCTACCATGCTATCTTTCTCCTTTGTAAAATTTCCAAGAAGAGTATGTTGGAGTCACACATGGAGGGAAGGCGAGGAGTCTTGACATTTGAGGAGATTTATTTATTGGGAATTCTTTCTCTCTCTCATTTTCCTCTCCATTATTCATGAAATCACATTCTTTTGTCTTAGCAACTTCTTTTTATCATCATTCACATCATTGGAGTCTCTTTTCCAATATCAATCAAATTGTAATTTTATTTTCATGATCTCTGCCAGTATCAGAAGTCTCTATTAGTTCACTCTCTTATTTCTCTTTTGGGAATACACTTCTTCCAGATGGCCTTCCTCTTGATTGATCCTCATTCAAGTTCCACCATTATCCTATTTCTTATTTGTTGTTTTCATTATGTATCTTCCATTCTACTCGTCAGCGCTCACATCAGGTTAATTCTGGTTGATAATCTAGCATTGTGTAATTTGTGAAAGAGCCTGGACTTTGAGTTTGAAACCTTTAGTTTTAGGAAGGAGTGTAGGGCTCCATTGAGCTAAAGTTCAACTAGATTAGGCATGTAAGGGGACCTCTTAATTTTTTAAATACTTAGCTTCATATTGGGCTAGTTCGTCTTGATATTTCTCATGTGTTGAAAAGCGAACTTAATAATTCTCATCATAATGAAAGTTCTAGAAATCATTTAACTTCTCTTCTCTAAGCTAGCCCAAGGAAAGTTATTTCCTCCCTTTGTCCTAAAACCAAATACCTTTTTGATCCTGTTGTGTGATATTCATGTGGATCTTGCCAAGCTTGAATGCATGTTTGATCTATCTCTTTGAATGCTTTGTGATTATATAGTCTTAGATAAGCCGTTGACTTCCCTTGAATCTGCCTCTTAACTCTGTATTCGGTTGAGCAAATTATTTTCCTACTTTAGTTCTTTTCTTGTCAAATCAATGCTATAAGTTTGCATGGTTCTTCTTTCTCAAACAAGTTCTTCTTATTATGCTATTTCTATTGAATAAGCAGTTTGTTCTTAAAGGAGAAATAATAAAGAGTCTAGTCTCTATCTTAAATGCTTAAGAAAACAACATAAAATAAGGATTTTTTTTAAAAACCAAATTATTAAAATATAAGCCATGAACCAAGAATTTTCATGTCGAGCAAGGGTGAGAGTGCTGATAGAACAAGACTGCTAGTAATAATGAAATCCTTGGCCAAGGTACGATGCTAGATTGAGCATTTGTTAGCTATCAAGTACTAGATATACCCCTGGTCAGAGTAATCTTTCTAGTTGGGAGTTACCAATAGTGAAGGATTAATCAAGTGGTATAGGCCCTTGACACTAGGCTCAGAGGCATGATGATATTATGTGATTCTTTGTTGATTACCCTCGTGAAGGGATGAGTTTCTTCAGTTGAAGAAAAATAGTCTGAGGGTAGTAGGTCTTTGGTTGGGTAGTAAATCCCTTAATGATATTTATTTTTCCCTTGGAAACAAAAGAATTATGTGCAACAATCTAGTAGGAAGCCTTCAAAACTATATTTTCTTGTATTCTTTCCCTCTCTTTAAATTTTAGAAATATTTACTTAGCATGTTTATTTCTTAGTTGTAATTATTGCTATTACATTACAAAAGCAAAGAAAAATTAGTTAATGTTCTTTTGTATTTTTATTCATATCAAATCAGTTAGTTGTTTCCTTTTTAGCTGAAACTAAAATTTTAAAAGTTAGTTGAGAAATTGAATATGATGTAATTATTTATAATTTTTTTTATTTATGTTCAAATTGGAAAGGAAAACCTATCATGAAAACAAGTTAGTTGCTTTTCTGCTAAAAGCTAGAAGTTAGTTTACATTCCTTAACTTTAGAATAATTAGGGTATTACATATGGTATCAAAGCTACCAGGTTCAACATTGAACGTTGGGGATCATCATGCAAACTTAGTAAACTAAAAAAACCATTGATGTTTTCCCAGGATGATGATACAAAAAGCACCCCAGAAGAAGATTCGAGACCCTATTTTTGTTCGACTGTGGAAGATCAGGCTTCGATATGATTACTCAAGCTACTCTTTCCCTTTAGATTCAGGAACGATGGCTGAAGCTCTAAAGAGACTTCAGAAGGAAAGAAGAAAATGGAAAGCCTCTAGGAAGGAAATTGTGAAGCCCACCATATTAGCTGAGATAAAAAAACTAACATTAGGAACCTTTCAAATTTCAAGACCAAACCAAAACCATCTGAAGGAGATCGAGTTCCAACTCCTGGATATAGACTCATTTTGTTTTCAGAGTTTAGTGATCAGGAGGAACCTATCGCTGACATCGAAAATGATTTTTGAACATTTGAAAATGAACCAATCATGGAGAGTGATAATCATGTTGTAATCTTTTGAAATAAATCTATCATTGGTAGTGATAGAAATTTTGTATTATTCATGTAATAAATCTATCACAGGTAGTGATAGAAATTTTGTAACTTCTATGTATTGAATCTATCACGGGTAGTGATATAAATTTTGTAACTTTTAATGAATCTATCATAGGGAGTGATAGTCCTTTTGTAAGCAATTAAAAAATTTGAATCAATACCAAATTTTGTGAGTTATTTTTGAAATTTAAATTGACTTGAGTTTGAGAAAATTTATTTGTTAGTTGCAAAAGAAAAAATCCTTAACTTATGCTATGTAAACTATTGAATAATGATAAAGATCAAGACCAATTAGAAACATTAATATCTCCAAGAACTTCATTGGAATGGGAAATTCTGGAAATGGGTTTAGAGGAGATCAATTATTGAATTTGATGAATGCAACCTAGGCTCGAATAGCCAACCTTGAGAGAAAGGTAGAAGGAAAATATGAGTCGAGATACGAAAGGACTGCAACCCAGAGTGACCAACACAGAGATAACTCTAAGACATTGCGTTTGGGAAACAAGAGAAGTAGGCTAGTGGATGAACTTGCTAAGGACATGAAAAAGATAAAACCCTTAAGTTTGAGGGCTCCACCTCGGGAGATGTCGTGGAGGCATGGTTAATGGAAATGGAAAAATATTTTGAGCTAAGGGATTTACTCAGATAACATGGGAAGCCTACTAGTTGGCAGTAGAATCCACCACATGGTGGGAGAATAAAAGGGCTGAAATGGGTTTAGTGGTAGCAGAAGTAACTTGGGATTAGTTTGTGAGAATATTTTGTTAGAGATGGATTCCATAATTGTACTATGATCAAAAGCTATTGAATTTTGAAAATATCAGGTAGGGACCCTTAACTTTCAATGAGTATTGGGAGAAGTATACCCAACTACTAAAATATGTTCCTCAGTATTGGCAGGATGAAAAATTCTGGGTACGAAAGCTCATAATGAGATTGAACAATCATATAGGGGGAATAGTGGATTTTTTGGCACACTGTACTATGGATGAGGATTATGAAAAAGATGTATAGAAAGAAAAAAGGTTGAAAAAGGATGATTCTTTCAAGGATAGAAAACGTAACAAAGGAAAGTGGGAGTAGTCACACCAAAATTTCAAGGACTACAAGAATAATCAGTTTGATTACAAGAAAGATAAGAAGGGTAATAAGAATACTAGGAAGGATGAAACCAATACAAGCAAGGGTCTAGAAAAGAAAGGACCACCAGGGGGATGCTTCGATTATGGAGAACATTATGCTAACTAGTGCCCTATTAAGAATCAACATGGGCAGCAATAGTGAAAACCTCAATCGCCTCAGCAGGAAGCCTTCCAATAGAGAATTCATGTAGCAATAGACAACATGCAGGCATAATACTAGGTCAATCCTATAGAAACTCCAAGTATGCTTTACGAGAACCCAATAACCATTTTAATAGACACTAGAGCCATTCGATGTTTCATATTCCCTAAGTTACTTGGTAGATTTCCTAAAAGAAATGAGTTCATGGCTAAATCGTGGATAGTTGAATATGCTAATCAAATGAGAGCTCATGTAGAGTAGTGTCTATTTGAAGCTAGGGTTGAATTTCTAGGCTTCACCACAAAGATTAACCTTTACGTGGCACCTATGGGTTCCTATAATGTGATCATTGGAATGAATTGGTTAAGAGAAAATAGGGCTAAGGTTGATTGTTTTGCTAAAATAGTAGAGTGTGTGGATGACCTATGGAACTCGATGTTAATACAAGGGGTACAATGAGAAGTTAAGATACGAAAAATTTCAGCTATGCAGCTAAAAAGGAATAAAAGGAAAGGATGCCAAATTTTTACAGTTAAAATGGAAGAAGTTAGGGAATACAAGGAAATCACATATTTTGATGATATGTTAATGCACACCTAGAGTAGGGAAAAGGAGATGGAAATTGATTCTAAGGAAGAAACCTTCACCAAAAAAGTCCCTATCTCTGAGAGTGCCAAGATGTGTTTCTAGAAGGACTACCTGTGTTACCACCTAGAAGGGTGTTTTATTTCTCCATAGACTTAGTTCTAGGGGTTGACCTTATTTCAAAGGAACCATAGCGTATGACCACTGTGGAGTTAATGAAACTAAAGGCACAATTGCATGAATTGTTGGATAAAGGTTTGATTCGACCTAGCGTATCACCATGGGGTGCACTAGTGATATTTTATGAGAAGGATGGGACACTTTTCCTGTGTATAGATTACCAAATGCTGATTAAGAAATAAATACCCCTTACCCAAAATAGATGATTTTTTTGATCAAATGAAAGGGGCGGTAGTGTTTTCTAAGATAGATTTGAGGTTAGGGTACCATCAACTAAGGTTGAAAGAAGAAGATATTCATAAAACAAATTTTAGGGCTAGGTATTGTCACTATGAATTTACAATTTTTCCATTGGGACTCACCAATGCCCCAGTTGTGTTCATGAATCTAATGAAAAATATTTTTTGAGATTGTTTAGACAAGTTCGTGTTGGTTTTTCTTGATGACATTATCATCTACTCCAAAAATGAGGAAGAGCATCTTCAACATCTTTGAGTAGTCCTTCAATGGCTAAGGGAGCATAAGCTTTATGGAAAATTATCAAAATGCACCTTCTTTCAGAAAGAGGTACAATACTTGGGACACATAATATCAGCTAAGGGAATTGCAGTGGATCCTGCTAAGATAAAATCTACAGTGGATTGGGCAGTACCAAAAAAGTACATGAGGTTAGAAGTTTCATGGGATTGGTTGGATATTATCAAAGGTTTGTTAGAGATTTCTCTAGAATTTCCCACCCAATTACCTCTCTTCAAAGGAAAGGAAAGTGATTTGAATGGACTGAGAAATGTTAGGAAGCATTTGATATATTGAAGGAGAAATTAACGACTACACCTATACAGGTAGTACCAGACACTAATGGCCATTTTATAGTTATAACATATGCATTTGGGGATGGTCTAGGCAGAGTACTAATGAAATATGGAAAGGTAGTGGCATATGAATCATGGAAATTATAGTAGTATAATTAGAATTACGCACCAAACAATGTGGAGTTAGCAACTATTGTGCATGCCCTACAAATGTGGCAACACTATTTGCTAGGAAAGACTTTTGAACTTAAATCAGATCATCGAGGTTTGAAGTATATATTCACTTATCCTAGTTTAAATGCTTGCCAAAGGAGGTGGATGGAGTTAATCTCTGATTATGATTTTGAGGCCAGTTACATTAAGGGCAAGGAGAATAGAGTAGCTGATGCATTGAGTCGGCGAAAGCATATAAATTCCATGGTGTCAATCAAAATAGATTTTAGAGCTCAGGTATTATAGAAATTAAATGAGGATGACTTCTACTTGCAAGTTCATGAAGCTATTCATGAAAAACCACAAGAGCCTAAATATGAGGGTTTTTAGATTGAAGTAGATGGTCTTTTGAGATTCAAGGGAAAAATGTATATAGAAAATTTATCAAAATTAAGGAAAATGATATGGAAAGAAGTACACACCGCACCTTACTCAGGTCATCCAGGGGTAATCAAATGCTTGCCGATGTTAAACCATTATATTTTTGGAAGGAATGAAAAAGGATGCAGCTAGGTTTGTTGCAGGATGTTTTGAATGTCAGAAGGTTAAGGTGGAACATCAGAACCCGACAAGATTACTTCAACCCCATAGTGTACTAGATTGGAAATGGAAAATCATTAGTATGGATTTTGTATAGGTTCTATCGATGACAAGAAACAATCATAATTCTATATTGGTAGTAGTGGATAGACTCACTAAAGTGGCACATTTTATACCCAGGAATTTGATAGATGGGGCCTCTATGATTGCACAAAAGTTTGTACAAGAAATTTTTCATCTCCATGGAGTACCAGAAAAGATCATATCTGATAGAGATTCCATGACGACATCTAGATTTTGGTAGACTCTATTTTCTACTCTGCGGACCCAGTTAAATATTAGTACAAAATATCATCCTAAAAAAGATGGTCAAACGGAAAGGGTAAATTGGATTTTAGAAGACCTACTTAGAATGTACTGTATGGATCAGCAATATAAGTGGGAATAATACTTACCCTTAATATAATTTTCTTATAACAACTCATATCAATCAGCTATTAAAATGACACCTTTTGAAGCATTGTATGGTAGGAAATGCAAAACACCCATTAGTTGGAACAAGACAAAGGACATAATCATTCTAGGTCCTGAAATGCTTTAGGAAATGGAAGAACAGGTAAAGTTAATTAGATAGAGGTTGAAGGAAGCAAATGATCAATAGAAGAGCTATTTTGATGTGAAACAGACACCCCAAAAGTTTGTGGTGGGGGAGAAAGTTCTCTTACGAGTAAAATCGTAGAAAATTTCTATTAAATTTTAGAAAACTTCTAAACTAGCCCCAAGATACGTAAGACCTTTTGAAGTTTTGGAAGTTATCAATCCAGTAGCATACAAAAATTCTCTACCTTCGGCTCTCACCAAATTGCACAATGTGTTTCATGTCTCCTATGTTAAGAAGTATTATGCAGACTTTGATCATATGATTGATTTGAATTCCTTATAGGTGCAGGACACTAGGTTGATCACCATAGAGCCACTTAGAGTGCTTGAGGCACATAAGTTGTGCTTATGTAATCATGAGGTGGTACAATGCAATGCCCAATGGGACCAGTACTCAGAAGAAAATGCAACTTGGGAGTATTATGATGAAATTCTTTATAAGTTTCCTTATTTGTTTAAGAACAATTAAGAACTCTCTATATACGTATGAATCTAAATTTGAGTTTATAAATAAATAATCATCGGGGATGATGATTCTTCAGGGGAGAATTATGTTACATCCCCTCTATCATGAACATGATTATGCAATGAAATTATGGTTATTATGTTAGTTGTGATTAACTGTTGTCATGAGAATGTGAAATTGGGAAAATAATATTTAATTATATGTTGTAATGACAAATGTGAATGAATTTTTTATATTTTATTATACATGTGAAAATGAATGTGAAGATGAGTTTTTAATTTATATATATATATATATAAATGATGGGAACAATCTAACCTCATTTCCTTTTTTCCAAGTGGATGTAGGATCATCAATTCCCAAGGGGAAAAGGAAATATCGTAAGGGAGAGGATGTAGTTAATAGACGATCAAAATTATCATCATGCCATGAGTGGTGTAAGATAACTAATTTGGTAATCATAACCTTGGTCGAATATCTCATTTAATTAATCAGTTGGAAAAGCAAGTCAATTTAAATTGAGCTTAATTGTATATCTCATGGTGTCATATATTTCATTTTGAGCACACCTTGGGAGGAATTATCCTAAAATATTTAAGTTTAAAATTAAAATGGAAATCTCCTTAACCAACAAATGATATGATAATTTAAATTATTGAAAAGTTTATGTTTGAAATCGGTGTGGAGGGAAGGTGGCAACTTCTGCCACCATGCTATCTTTCTCCTTTGTAAAAGGTTCAAGAATAGTATGTTGGAGTCGTGCATGGAGGGAAGGTGAAGAGTCTCAACATTTGATGATATTTCTTTATTGGGTATTCTTTCTTTCTCTCATTTTCCTCTCCGTTATTCATGCAATTGCATTCTTTTGGCTTGGAAATTTATTTTTATCATTCACATCACTAGAGTCTCTTTTCTAATATCCATCGAACTACAATTTTATTTTCATGATCTTTGCCAATATCAGAATTATCTATTAGTTCACTCTCTTATTTCTCTTTTGGGAATACACTTCTTCCAGACGACCTTCCTCTTGATTGATCCTCATCCAAGTTCCACCATTATCCTATTTCTTATCTATTGTTTCCACTCTATATCTTCCATTCTACCCATTGGTGCTCACTTTAGGTGGATTTTGGCTGATAATCTAGCATGATGTAATTTTTGAAAGAGCCTGGAATTTTAGTTTGAAACCTTCAATTTTAGGAAGGAGTGTGGGGCTCCATCGAGCTAAAGTTTTCCTTAATCAGGAACATAAGGGGACCTTTTAATTCGTTAAATACTTAGCTTCGTATTGAGCTAGTTTTTCCTGATATTTCTCATGTGTTGAAAAGAAAACTTAATAATTCTCATCATAATGAAAGTTCTAGAAATCGTTTAACTTCTCTTCTTTGAGCTAGCCCGAGGAAAGTTCTTTCCTCCCTCGGTCCTAAAACTGAATACATTTTTTATCTTGTTTTGTGATATTCATGTGGATTGCACTGAGCTTGAATGCATATTCTATCTATCTCTTTGATTTCTCTGTGATTATATAGTCTTGGATAAGCCGTCAGCTTCCCTTCACTCTGCCTCTTAACTTCGTATTGGGTCAAGCAATTTCTTTTCCTTCCCCAGTTCTTTTCTTGTCAAATAAATGCTATGGGTCTGCATGGTTCTTCTTTTCTTGAATAAGTTCTTCCTATTCCTCTATTTCTATTGAATAAGCAATATGTTCTTAAAGAAGAGAAATAATAAAGAGTCTAGTCTCTATCTTAAATTCTTAAGAAAACAACATAAAATAAGGAAGATGTTTTTAAACCAAATTATGAAAATATAAGCCATGAACCAAGAATTTTATGTTGAGCAAGGGTGAGAGTGATGAAAACATAGGAGTTATAGTAATAGTAAAATCCTTGTCCAAGGTGCAATGCTAGATTGAGCATTTTTTAGCTATCAAGTACTAGATATACCCCTGGTCAGATTGATCTTTCTAGTTGGGAGTTACCCATAGTGAAGGATCAATCAGGTGGTTTAGGCCCTTAACTCCAAGCTCAGAGGAATGATGATATTATGTGATTCTTTGTTGATTACCCTCATGAAGTGATGAGTTTCTTTAGTTGAAGAAACACAAGAGGCCAATAGGTATTCGGTTTGGCAGTAAAGCCCTTGATGATATTTATTTTTTCCCTTGGAAATAGAAGAATTATGTGTAATAATCTAGTAGGAAGCTTGCAAAATTGTATTTTCCTATACTCTTTCCCACTCTTTAAATTTCAAAAATATTTACCTAACCATAGATATTAGGAGTGTGAAATGCTATGTCTCATACTCAGTTAGGGTCTTTCAGCTAATGGAAAGAGGTAGATCCCACACCACAAATCTAGGTGGTTCACTCAAACTAAGGTATGAAAGATGGAATTATGACTAAATGAAATGATCTAAATGTAGCTAAGTGATGAAATTGACTGATTATGAATGCAAAAATAATGAGATATGTAATGTTTGAAAACACATTGTGATATGCAGAAAACACCTAGAAATGAATGCCAATTGCAACAGGGATGAAACTGAAATGTAAAATTGAGATATTGATGGAGACTAGAAATGGCTTCTAGAATGCTACTAATCCTAATTTTTAGTCTTGGTGGGACTCATTCACCATTTTGGGTGAATCAGTCCCAATTTTGTGAAACTGTTCCGAAGCCCATTTCTGACAAATGGGTATCCAAAAATGCAGAAAACCAAAATCGGGCCTAGTAGTGGGACTCATTTGATACCCATGGAAAATGAATCCACTTTTAATTTTGAGAGATCCAAAGGTGGAAATAGGAGCCTTTGGTATCCACTTTCTACTTCTTTAGGTGTCTGGTTCTAAAATTGGGTTATGAAAGTTCCTTTTTGTTGATATTTTGCCTTACCTAATGAACAGATGAATTGAATTTTTTTTTAATGAAATAATAAATGATTTCTAAGCTTCCAAGATGCACAAATCTACAAGCACACAAGAAGAGAAAGAGAAATGTTGAATGTTAGGGCATGGGGGTTTTCCTTGGTCAAACCCCTTTTAGAAAATTAAACCAAATGAAGAAATAATGTAATGAAACATGAAATAATGGAGATATTAACTTTCCATGATAATTGATCTTGAATTTCTACAACAATGGAGGAAGATTTTGCTCTTAAATGTCTTAGGAGACTATCTTTTAGGACTTGTAATGATAAAACCCTAACTTTCTTGACTTGGAAGAGAAGATAGATGAATGCATGGTAAGAGATGTGTGAATGAGTTAAGATATTATTAATTAGGGCTTAGAAGGTTGATTTTATAGGAAATTCTCCTAATTTTCCCATAAATTGGGTCCCTAAGGCCGACATGAAAAAAAATTCCAAAATTTCTCGCTCAAAAGAAAAAAATGGCCCAAATGGGACTCATTCTCCACCTTGGGTGAATCAGTCCCACTTGGCAGGGACTCATTTGACACAGGTGGAAAATTAGTCCTATTGGGGTCCATTTGCCAGCTAGGATGCTAGGAAGTAAGGAAATAAGGTTTATATGATGAATTTGTCAGGTCTTTCATCAAATTATGCCTTGGGATGCACAATATGGGGTAATAGGGGCCTATTAATGATGATGTAAAGGTCAATTAGGGATTGGGATATAGAATTCAACATGAAAGTGTGATTAAATACACTTTACAACACTAAAATGAGGTCCACACAACCTAGAAAGGCACAATATCTAATGTGAATGTGTAGGACACATTACAACACTAGATTAACATTAAGTTTATTTTACAAGACTTCTATATTGATGTGAAAATTCAATTAAATACATTTTATAATGTTGAATTAAGAGAGAATAGGTTTATTAAGTCTAGAAAAGCTTGAAAGTCTTTTACAACACTTTACAACACTTTTACAAGACATCGATAAATGCATTTGAAAGGGTCCAAGACCTAGTGTGGACTTGAAAAAAACCTCATAACACCAAATAAAGGTCTCATTAGGTTAGATTTATCATCAATTATTCCCAAAATCAAGCAAGTTTCCTTTTTGTACAGTACATTTAGCCCCCATTTTAGTGAGAGGATGAACTTGCTTCAAACTCACAATAAAGTAGACATTCAAGAGATGTCCAATTGTACCAATGTGGATGAAAAAGGATAAAAAAGATCAAAGGAGGTTGCACAAGCCCCCAAGATCCAAGATTCTAAGTCAAATCAACATAAGCACAAAAGGACATATACAAGGTGAAAGACATGCAGTGAAATAAGAAATGCGATCATGCAATGGAAAGAACTAGAAGGAAGAGAAATGAAAATGAGGTGGATCAAGCTTTGATCATTTTTCCAGCTAGTTGTGGATCAGATCTAGGCTATTTGTCTGAAAAGGTCAATGCATACTCACTTTGGGGAAATGGAACTCATGGTTGTCTGTCGGGTGAGAAGGCCCAAAAGGTGAGAAACATACACTCGACAGGTATGTACTCACAAACATGTAGGTGGCTATGGGGAAAGTCATGCCTCAGAGTGGGCTTCTCGCTCAACCATACCAAAGTTATACCTCCTAATAACTTTAATAAGGTTCCACAAGGGAAAATTGTTTTTGAGCTCTATGAGGTAAGAAAAACTTCGTATGCTTGACACTCATATATATTATAAATGGTGTAAGGAATGTTCAAAGAGATTTTTCTTAGTTCGTGCAATGCCTCATCTTAGGGAACATCATGCATAATGTCTCCAAGAGAGGATACGTGCAAACGATGTCATCCTGTTTCCAAGAGAGGACAAGTGCAAGGTCTCATCCTGGGAAACATTGTACCTAATGTTTCCAAGAGAGGAAATTGCAAGAAAAATAAAATAACACAATGAAACATGAGTGGTGATGTATTCCCCCACTTTAAAGTAGTTGCAAACACCAGTACTGTGAGAAATTTTTTTAAAGTAGAAGAAGACATAAGAGCTTATTTGGAAAGCCCTATGCCAATTCATACGTTTCTGATAAGCTATGTCATTAAAAGGGGAAGTATGTCACATGTGATCCAACTTAAGGCACATTGTCCACATCTCATGCTTGCTCTGATATGTTCATGAAAGGGTAACAACTAGCCAAAGGAGGCAACTAAAAGTGACATACAAAGACAAGGTTGTTGAACCCCTTTCCCCCACTTATTGTAGGACAAGGGTGAGCTGAAATGATTGATGAAATGAATGCTATAGTGAAAATCAATATCAATTAGAGGAATTAGGTGCCCCCATAGAGGGAAGCATACCAAACTCCTTAAGATGTTGGATTTTATTACTTAAAGCCTTACATTCATTAGTGGAGTGGCCATGAATTCTATGATATGCACAAAATGAAGTCTTGTAATAATATTTCTTTCGAGTTCATGAAGGAAGGGTTATCAAGTGATCTTGGAGGGGTGTTGACAAGATACCCTCTTGATCAAGGGAAGAAGTAGTTTCTATTGTTGGAGGAAAAGATATGTTTTTCTTAGTAGAGAATGTCATACCTATGCAAGGTTATTTAGATTGTAGGATTTTGTTTTCATGCTTATAGGAGGGAAAATATATCAAATGCAAATCATTGGTGTCTTGCGAGATGAAATTGACATTAAGTGAAGGGTTTGTTGTTTGTATCATATTGTGTAAAGGATGATGTTCAATACCACTAGTGTCAAGGACCTCAGGATGGATGATTTTTAAGGATGATTTAAGAGTATGTTGTGTGAGATTGTTGATGTTGAGTGAAGGCTTGAAAATCTCTATCAAAGGACAATAACCAAGACCATGAGTGGTTTGTTGTGTGATAGGGTCTATAGGGTTGTAGATACCTTGTTAATTAGCACAACATCCTTTTCCACTATAGCCAAGTTGTTTCATAAGCTCACACCCTTTTCCATAAAGCTTTTTCATTACTTTGGGATTAGATGGTGGTTGGTGATAATCATTGTTAAAGGTGGTTGTGTAGTTTGGTTCGTTGTCTAAAGTGATTGAAGTGAATGCTTTCAAAAGGTCATCTAAAGTTTGTGTTGAAATTATTGTTGTTTCCTTTCCTTTATTTGAATCTTTGTGGATGATTTTGTATTTTCCCATGAATTCATGTTCGAAATCTAAGGAACCCAAATCATTTTCTAATAGCTTTGTGACTTGTTCAATATGTTGTTTTTCTTTTTATTGTGTGAGTTCCACTTATGTGGTTGGTGTTAATGTGTTCAATGGGTTCTCTTTGTTTTTCTCAAGTTGCAAGACACTATAAGGCTCATGATCAGTGTCGAGTGTGCACACTTTGTTGTTGTAGATGTATTTCATTTTTTGATGAAGAGTGGAAGGCACACCATTCATTGCATGAATCCACGACCTTCCTAGAAGAAGGTTATATGAAAGATCATGAGGCATAACCTATATTAGTGTATTCAATGTGACTTCTCCAGCTATAATAGGTAAAGTGATCACACCAAGTAGAGTCTTTTCAACATTGTCAAAGCCCTTAATAGATAAAGATCTGGGTTGAATTTTTGACTTATCCACATGAAGCCTATCCAAAAGGTTTATGCTACACACATTAAGGGATGAGCCATTGTCAATAAGGGTTCACTTTATCCCTATCTAATTGTATTGAGCAATAATCTTGAAAGCTTTATTTTTTTTTTGCACTTCCAAAGGGGGGGAGCTCATTTTGGTGGAAGACAATATCAACATTTATTCCTTGGATCATGGCTCCTATGTTAGTTGGTTGTGCATTAGAAGGGACAGGAACTTGTTGCAAGGATGATTGGATCATGTTGTGATAGTGAGGGGATGCTTGAATAAGATCCCATAATGATATCTTATCAGGAGTATTCTTTAGTTGTTCAACAAGATTGTACTCTTGAATGTGTGAATCTAAGTGAGGATCTCTAGGAAAAATGGGATTTGGCAAAGGTAAGGGTGTTGGTGTGGGTTGTTGTGGGGGAGCTCATTTTGGTGGAAGATAGTATCAACATTTATTCCTTGGATCATGGCTCCTATGTTAGTTGGTTGTGCATTAGAAGGGACAGGAACTTGTTGCAAGGATGATTGGATCATGTTGTGATAGTGAGGGGATGCTTGAATAAGATCCCATAATGATATCTTATCAGGAGTATTCTTTAGTTGTTCAACAAGATTGTACTCTTGAATGTGTGAATCTAAGCGAGATCTCTAGGAAAAATGGGATTTGGCAAAGGTAAGGGTGTTGGTGTGGGTTGTTGTGGTTGTGAATTATTTCTAGTGTTATATGCATGAGCAATGGTATTATGACTTGGTTGCTATGACACATTAGTTTGAGGTGGGTAAAGAGTAAACTCGAGTTTAGGTGGAGTTAAAGGTTTATGTGACGGTGGGTAAAGGATGAGTTGAGGTTGAATAATTAACATCCCTTGGTGAATGAGAGTCTAGTAGGGGATTTTCATTGTCATGTAAGGGAATAATATTATTATTGTCAATGTTAGCCTCATCTTGTATCATGATATCCTCCCTATAAGGAAATTTTTTAGGAGAACCACAAACAACATGTTCATGACATTCAAGGGTTGGTTCTTCTAAAAGAACTTCATCATGAGTAAGGGAGTTATGAATGGTGGAATTTGGTTGATTATTGAGAGCGGGGAGATTAGAAGAAGACTCTATTTGATTGTCGGTTTTTTATAAGGTCTCATTCTCTTGTTCCATATTAACTACCCTACTAGGAGAGCTTGTAATATGTTCATCCAAGTTTGAGGTTTGTAAAGTAGCTACATCACAAGTGGGGGAGGCATCAAGAGAAGGACCACTATAGTTATCAAATAGATTATCCCAAATGGTAGGAGCATTAGGGAAGGGAGGGTCATGATTCTCATGAATCTTAATAGGTATATCTTCTAACATCAACCTATCCTCTTTGCATCAAGGAGGGATTTTAGGAGATATATAAGTTTGATGGTTAGGACTATGGAGACTAGGTAAGCTGATTTTTAGGAATGTTTTGATGATGTCATGTTCTTGTTGTCTAACATCTTCCAAAGGGGAATGAGGAGATGGACAATCACGACCCTCAATACTTGTACCTTCCTTCACCAAGATACCTTTGTCACTAATAGGAGAGGTATCAGGAGAAGAAAAAGTATGATAGTGATGATTGTCTACATTACCATTCTCACCAATGGGAAATGTAAGATTAAGGATTGTACCAATGGTTTGATTGTGTTTCTTAAAGTGCTTATTGTGGTAATCAAAATTGAACTCATAAGAGGGAATGTTGTATTTATGCAATCCATTTTTAACCAAATCAAAGCCACATCGTTTGAAAGAAAACATGCTATGATGAAAAAGAAAGAAATTGCAATGCAATAACTTAAAATGAAATGCAATTTTCAATTATGAAACAAGGTAATTTTCTGATTACTGTATGCACCAATCGAAAAAATGACATGTGGAAAATGCAAATGTAAAATGGAGAAATGCATGAAATGAGCTATTTTAAGTGAGATTTAGTGAAATGCATGTTACAAAAACTCAACTAACTGATACAGGTGGGTAAAGGCACTAAACAAAAGCTTAAAAATAGGGTTTTCAGTTCTGTAAAGGGTAGTTTCAGGGGTGAAAAGGGATTGATTCGCCCAAGGTGGTGAATGAGTCCCAATATGGATTTTTTTTTCAAAATTTTTAGAAGAGTTTGAGTGATTTTTTATGTTTTTTGAGTTCTATGATGCATACCTAAGTTAAAATTACAAAATTTCAAAAAAATTAAATGAATTTAGATGCCAAAAAATGCAACCTAAATGCACTTTTCATGAATGCAAAATTTGAAACCTAGCATGCAAATGAATCCCTAATGCAAGATCAATGTGAGGCTAGATCTATGATGAAGAACTCCAAATCAGAAAATTATTCAAAAAGTAGGTTCACCAAAATGAACCATAGAGTTTAGGAGTGTGAAATGCTATGTCTCTTACTCAATTAGGGTCTTTCACCTAATGGAAAGAGGTAGATCCCACACCAAAAATCTAGGTAGTTCACTCAAAATAAGGTATGCAAGATGGATTATGAATAAATGAAATTATATAAATGTAGCTAAGTGATGAAATTGACTAATTATGAATGCAAAACTAATGAGATATGCAATGTTTGAAAACACATTGTGATATGCAAAAAAACCTAGAAATGAATGCAAATTGCAACAGAAATGTATGAAATTGAAAGTATGCACTTGAGATCTTGATGGAGACTATAAGTGGCTTCTGAAATGTTGTTGATCCTAATTTTTAGGCCTAGTGGGACTCATTCACCATTTTGGGTGAATTAGTCCCAGTTCCGTGAAAATGTTCCAGAGCCCATTTCTGACAAATGGGTATCCAAAAAATGTAGAAAACCAAAATCAAGCCTAGAAATGGGACTCATTCACCACCCATGGTGAATGAGTCCAATTTTGAATTTCTAAAGATCCAAAGGTGGACATAGGAGCCTTCTGTTTGCACTTTCTGCTTCTTTAGGTGTCCAGTTCTGAAAATGTCAAATTCGGGTTTGAAAGTGCCTTTTTGTTGATATTTTTCCTTACCCATTGAAGAGATGAATTGAACAAATTTTTAATGCAATATTCAATGATTTCTAAGCTTCCAAGATGCCTAAATCTACAAACACACAAGAAGAGAAAGAGAAATGTTGAATGTTAGGGCATGGGGGTTTTCCTTGGTCAAACCCCTTTTAGGTAATTAAACCAAATGAAGAAAGAATGTAATGAAACATGAAAAAATGGAGTTATTACATTTCCATGATGATTTATCTTGAATTTCTACAACAATGGAGGAAGATTCAACTCTTGAATTTCTTAGGAGACTATCTTTTAGGACTTGTAATGATAAAACCCTAACTTGCTTGACTTGGAAGAGAAGATAGATGAATGAATGGTAAGAGATGTGTGAATGAGTTAAGATATTATGAACTAGGGCTTAGAAGGTTCATTTTATAGGAAATTCTCCTAATTTTCTTGTAAATTGAATCCCCAAGGCCGACATGAAGAAAAAAAACTTAAATTCCAAAATTTCTTTCTCAAAAGTCAAAAATGGCCCAAATGGGACTTATTAGCGACCTTGGGAAAATTAGTTCCACCTAGCAGGGACTCATTCACCACAGGTGGTGAATTAGTCCTAGTGGGGCCCATTTTCCAGCTAGGATGTTAGGAAGTAAGGAAATAAGGTTTATTTGATGACTTTGTCAGGTATTTCATCAAATCATGCCTCAGGATGCACAATATGAGGTAATAGGGGCTTATTAATGATGATGTAAAGGTCAATTAGGGCTTGGGACATATAATTCAACATGAAAGTGTGATTGAATATACTTTACAACACTAAAATGAGGTCCACATAGCCTAGAAAGGCACAATATCTAATTTGAATGTGTAGGACACATTACAACACTAGATTAACATTAAGTTTATTTTACAAGCCTTCTATATTGATGTGAAAATGTAGTTAAATACATTTTGTAGTGTTGAATTAAGAGAGAATAGGTTTATTAAGTCTAGAAAAGTGTGAAAGTCTTTTACAACACTTTACAACACCTTTACAAGACATCAATAAATGCATTTGAAAGGGTCCAAGACCTAGTTTGGATGTGAAAAAAACCTCACAACACCAAATCAAGGTCTCATTAGGTTTGATTTATCATCAATTATTCCCCAAATCAAGCAAGTTGCCTTTTTTCTATGATACATTTACTTAGCATGTTTATTTCTTAGCTGTAATCATTGCTATTACATAACAAAAGAAAAGAAAGTTAGTTAATGTTCTTTTGTATTTTTCAGTTATATGAAATCAGTTAGTTGTTTCCTTTTCAGCTGAAATTGAAATTTTAAAAGTTACTTGAGAAATTGAATATGATGTAGTTATTTATAATTTTTTTTCTTTCCATTCAAATTGCAAAGGAAACCCTATCATGAAAACAAGTTAGTTTCTTTTCTGCTGAAAGTTAGAAGTTAGTTTCCATTCCTTAACTATAGAATAACTAGGGTATTACATTTAATGCACTAAATTGTTATAACTATCAGGTCATAAACAATAGTCTATTAAATGTAAATTCTGCAAGATAGATTTTTGCAATCATTCATATATTAAATACAAATCCTACAAGCTTAGCCGATAGGTTGACAACTACCTAAGCATTCAATGCCTCCATAGTCAAGAATACCTTGCTCAAAGTTTTTTAGTTTTTCCTATCTTAATTCTCATTTGTTACAATTCTTCTATTAGTTTGAGTAGGCCTATTATTCATTTTTGTTAAAGTAGATTAGAAAAATAAAAGGACACAATATTTTGCAAATATTTAATCACTAAATGTAGATAGTGCCACCTTTGAGAGTAGGATAATAGATACTCAAGCAGTAAATGAATGTTTAATGCATTGAATGGTATGACAGGCGGATAAAAAAAAATAGTTTATAAAATTCAAATAACATAGGGAATGCATTAGACTTCTTTAGCATAGAAAAAACATCAACAAGTGTGTTAAGAAACATGATATGCTAGTATTAGTGATAGGGACCAATCCCAATATCTTGTAGCCTATTGTTACTAGATAAAGAAATACTTCTTTAGATCTTTGAGTAAGGTCTTCTTCCTTGTATAGGCATACAATGCATTAACTCTCAATTTATTGCTTGGATAGGTACTAGCCTACTAGCAAAGTATTTTAAACAATACAATTTCATTAGACAAGCAACTATTTCAAAAGTCAATTAAACAATTGTGATAGTAACTTGCCGCAACTGTATTCATTACAAAAAGTCACTAAATTGACTACCCTTGTCCTCATACTAGTACTTCTATCTTGTTGCAACTTGAAATATTATTCACCACTATAAGGCCTAATTGTACAAATAGGTATAGTAGATAACAAACAACATGAAACAGTTGAAGGCAACGAGCAAGTTACAATTGCAATGGTCTCATTTGTGATTGAGCGATAATAAAAAAATATTTTGTTTCTCTATTGATTCAAGTAGGCCTATTATTTATTTTTGTTAAAGAAAATTGTGAAAATAAGAGCACATTATATATTTTGAAAATATTTATTGTCTCAATGCAAATTATGCCATCTTTCACATCAAGATGGTAGATGCTGAAACAGTCAATGCAAGTTTAATGCATTAAATAGTATGAATCATAGATAAAAAAAATAGTCTATTAAATGTAAATTGTGCAATATAATATGTTATCCATAAACATGAAACACAAAAGCACATGTTAAAATATGCAAAAATAAAAAATACCAACACAATAAATTTTTGGAAACATCCAAACATCAAATACAAATTTTGCGAGCTTTGCTAGTAGGCTCATGGCTACTAAAGCAATGAATAAATAGTCAATGCATTGAATGCCTCCATAGTAAAAAGACCTTGCTCAAAGCATTCACATTTTTATGTGATAATTCTCGTTTGTTACAATACTCACCTACTTCTTGGCTTCAGCTATTCCATGTTCATGGGTTATATAGCACATGCCATGTATTGTACCCATTTTTCCCCTATCCTTTGTAACAACAACCAACACTTCTAGCTAACAAGTATCATAAAAAAAATAGACAAACTGCTTACTAGTAGTCCACTATTCCTAGGATTAAGAACATAGAGAGCTAAAAACACACAAGATTTTCAACAAACAATAAACAAATGAGAATTGCCACAAATAAAACCCAAAAATCACCTAAGATTTCATGAATTAACTATGCATTCACTGCTTGCATACCCACTAACTATCCAACACATCTCACACAATTTGCATTCAATGGATTAAACATGTATTCACTGCTTCACGATTAAATATTTTCCAAAATATATAATGTCCCCTTATTTTGCTATTTTACTTAAACGAGAATGAATAAATTGTAATTTTCAAGCACAAAAAATATGTGCTTAAATACCGACTATAGGAGAAAGACAAAAATATTTTAAACAATACAATCTCATTGGCCAAATGACTAATTGGAAAGAAAATTCAACAAATGTAATTGTAAACCTGCATATTGACAAAAAATAACAATTGGAATAGTGACCTGCTTTTCAACAAAAAAAAGTTTCAAGTTTATGAATTACTTGGTATGCCATTCACTATGCTCATTTATCTATTCAGTAAGCAAGATTCCTGAACCAGGCTTCTTTGTTATTGTTCACAACTCTTCCAAAGCATAAATTTTATGCACAGTGGAAGACTTAAAATTTACTAGAAATAAAGGGGAGGAATGATACAAGAATCTGACCTTCCAGTTCCTTGTTCAACAACCAAGTATATTTTTTCTCATATATATGTCTTCTTCTGAATCCAATTGCAAATAATGGTTCCTGTTATAGGGAAAAATTAGAAAAATGAGCACAGTCCATGACATATAATATGCTATTCATAAACATGAACCACAAAAACAACAATAAAACTTGCAAAAAAATAGAACAACATGATAAATTTTTGCAAAAATTCCTTGTTAGCCCTTATAACAACAACCAAGTATCATAAACACATAGACAAGCCACTCACCAATAGTGCACTACCACAAATTAACAAACATGCAAGAAGGGAACCAAAATATAAAAAACATACTATAATATTTTTAACAAACAACAAAAAAACAAGAATAAGCACAAATAAAACCCAGTAATCTCCTCAGATTTCATGAATTAACCATGCATTCACTGCTTCTATACCCACCATCCCTCCAACACATCTCACACAATTTTATTTTTGAGCTTTGTTGATAGGCTGCTAGCCACTCAAGCAATAAACATATAATTAATGTATTCATTGCCTCGTTAGCCCTTGTAATACATATGTAATCTACTGTACCCACTTGCCTAGTTAGCCCTTGTAACAACAATCAATACTTCTAGTTATCAAGTATCATAAACACACATCCAAGCCATTCACCAATAGTGCACTTTTATAGAATAATGAACATGCAAAAGTGCAACAAAGAGCTAAAAAACCAACAATATTTTCAACAAATGATGAAAAAATGAGAATAAGCACAACCAAAACCCAACACTTGCCTAAGATGTCATGAATTAACTATGCATTCACTGCATGTGTACCCACATGGAAAAACATAGCCAAGAGCTAAAAAACCCACAAGCTTTTCAACAAATGATTAACAAATGAGAGTAAGCACAAACAAAACCCAACACTCACCTAACATTTCATTAATAAACAATATGTTCATTGCATGTGTACCCACAGTCTATAGGACCTTGCTCAAACCATTCAGTTTCCCCTGTAATGTTTCTTGTTATCAAGTATGAAAAACAAATAGACGAGCAACTCGCCAGTTGCATGCCATTCCTACGAATCCTCCCTTGATCAAGCACAAGATAAAATGATAAACGTCGAAGATGACAAGCCACAACCAAAAAAACAAAAGCTTCTCAACAAACAATAAACAAACAATAAGCAAAAACCAGCGCTCACCTCATATTTCATGAATTAACTATGCATTCTCTGCTTGTGTTTGCACCAACTTTCCAACACATATCATTAGGTTTTCATTTAATGCATTAAACATGCATTCATTGCTTCATTACCCACCAACCACCGCCAAAATTCGCACTATATGCATCCCCCAATTAAATATTTGCCACAATAAATAATGTCCCCCTATTTTCCTAATTTACTTAAAGGAAAATGAAAAATTGACCTACTCAAACCAATAGAAAAAGAGAAACCATAATTTTCAAGCACAAAAAATATGTGCTTAAATCCTAACTATAGGAAAAATAAAAATATATTTTAAACAATACAATCTCATTGGCCAAGCGACTAATTCAAAAGAAAATGCAACATATGCAATAGTAAACCTGCCTATCGATAGGAACTAATAATATTGTTATATTTAGTTTAATGGTCAAATAAGATATTAGGATAGACTTTGGGTATATTGTTTTATTCTTTTAGTTATGCTTTAAGTTAGCTTTTATTAGTCTATTGATATCTTCGCTATTATTAGCTCATTTTAGTTCTATATAAGAATGCATTTGCTTCTTATTTAAAAAATCAATTATCTTGACAATAATTTTGTGTGTGCTGTCTACTTATGTTGAAATTTACGAATAATATCATGATTGAATAATAACATTACATTGTTTCATTAAAAACGCTTTGTCATGAAGTTTATTTCAATAACTAAAGTTTCTTCTATTATTTAATATTTAAAAATGTAGAGTAGTTTTAGGATAATTATTATAAATATTAGTTTTAAATGAAAAATAATATTACATCAAAGTTTTTTTAGTTTGGTGGAATTAAATTTTATCAGATATTATTTTTTAATTTTAATTTTGTTATTAATATTTTTAGTTAAATAGAAATATGTTTTCTTAATACATTTAGTTTTGGGTTATTTTGATAGAATGATTTAATATAATTATGCAGTGACAAGTGGTGGTATATTTTTGTGTTAAGTTTGACTCCTTCCTCTATTTCTATTATTATTATTCTTTTTTTTTTTTATCAATAACATGAGAATTTTTAGTTTAGCTGGAGTCAAATGAAGTCACAAATAGGAGACATCATTCATGGCATGAATGCACTACATTAACACAAATAGTTCAAACTTGTGAACTTAGTATCCCGCCAAGGGCACAAAGCCCACAAGCACATTGAACCAAAAAGGGTTTGAAGCATGAAGTCACTAACATATATGACAATAGGTTCAATGCAAAGATTCAAATTCATGAGCAAAATCTAGATCAACAAAGACATAATATTCATGATGACAATGACCCAACATCAGTTTGAATGTTGGGCTACAACAATAATACCATGATTTAACAATCGCACTATGTCATGAATGACAATATATTTCTATTATTTTTATGTTCATGTACTTCCATATATTTGATGTCATTCTAGCTTTATTTATGTGTGTGGCTCCACACTTTTCCCATATTATCTATATTTAATTTTGAGACTTGCAATTCCCTATTTGTAGGTCAATCACATGTAACTTGGGATAGATCTTGAGCTACTTGGGGTTGACCCCCAAATTCAATTGTTTAAATTTTTTAAAAAATAACTTTTTCCTTTTCCACTTGCTATTGGGAGCTATCTTGGTATAAGTTTGAACCATTATTTCTTATCTCTTGGTACTTAAACATCATTGAAAAATCATCCTAGAATATTTAAGGAAACAATAAGCATCCTTCCATTAAAGTACCAGATAGAATACATCTACATCAATATCAACATATAGGAAATTTTATGCTTGATTAGGAGGATCATGAAGTGTGGGGAGCATAGGGTCACCACCTCCACAACTACCACAAATACTAGGAGGGAGCGGGGGATCTCTAACCCATTTGAATAGATGAAGCTAAGGATAGGGAATACTCCTTTGTACATATGTTTTTATATTGTATATATTTGATTATCATGTACATTATTGATGTAGATTCCATGCCTACGGGCCATTGTATATATTTGTATTCATATGGCTCATGCAACCCATGTATATAAATTTTATTATATGATGATGACATTGATGGACATTATATATATGATGCTTTGATTTATGTGATGTTTATGATTCATGATGATGAAAATTTAATGTTATTATGATATGATTATTTATGATTTTATTTATGATGATGATACATTCACAAATATATATATATATATATATATATATATATATATATATATATATATATATATATATATATATATATATATATATATATATGATGGATGAATGCTATTATTTATTATGATTATCGATGATTATGATGATAAGGATATATAATTATGATTTATGATTATGACACACATGTTATGGTCATCATACTATGATGCATACCAACATTTGTGAATGTAGAAAAAAAAATATCCACCAAGGATCAAATATCGCAATAAAACCTATAAAGAGAAGATGCAACAAAAGACGATATGTAAAATGCAAAGCCACAAGAAAAAGGAAATAAGACACATTGTTACTTTTAAGAGGAACCTTAGCAAGTGGATATCACTTCTCATCTACCCAAATTGTATTCACATAACACACATGCAAACAAACAAAGGTCATATTTAAATCCAATTTGCATTAAGCACATTATGGTATAGGCCTTCAAAAAAATGAGAGAAAAAAGAAAATAAAACATGCAATGAAGACACTTATGCTATGGACCAAGATGCTCTAAGCATATTAAGATAGTTTTTCATTGAGAAAATGGGATAGAGAATATAAAATCAAGAAATAAAAAGAAAAGAAACTAAGAAACACAAATCAACAACTAACATATCTCCTGCCAAAAGGCAAGCTCAAATTTGATAGTTAAGGTCCATTATAGGAATGATTCATTTTTTAAAACCTCATATTTGTTTCGATAACACCCATCATAGGAAAGATAATTCTATTGGGACATGAAAATGTTTTGATAGTGATACCTAAAGATAGGTAACAAGATATACAAGCCAAAGAGTTAGCCCAACAATTGACATTCTTTTTTCTCATTATTTTCTTTAAAGCTCAATATTTTAAGATTTGCATATGATCTCAAGATACAAGAGTAAAAAAAAAAACCAAGGTCAAGGAAAAGGTGGGCCTAGCTAGGTAATGAAAAATGATGTGGCTACAAGAAAACAACCACATGCAATCAATAGATATGAGCAACCAAGCCATGGTGGACAAGGAAAAGGATATGAAAATAGCTAATGATAGTTGAATGAGATGCAAATAGGTGGATGAGATAAAATGCATCGATTATAAAAATAGTATGTAAAAATTTCTAGGATACCCCAAGGGTCAAGCATAAAACTTCTTAAGATGCATGTTGTTAATAGGTTCTTCCAAAGTTCCTCCAAGTGTAGCAAGTTTATAAGATCCAAAGCCATAGTTTCCTATAATGATAAATGGTCCCAAAAAATTAAGTTCAAACTTTCCTTTCTTGTCTCTATCTTGTTGGTTCTTTTGATTCTCTTTTAGGACCATGTCTCCAATTTCAAACTTTCAACTTTTGATATTCTTGTTATAGCTATGAAGAAGAAAATTTTGACAATCTTGTAATTTATTTAATGAATTTAGATGCCTTTCATCCAATAACTCAAGCTCATCTAATCTAGATAATCGATAGTCTTCTTCATCGATGACATGCTTTAAAGACACCCTTAAGGAGGGGAGCTCAACCTCAATAGCCAAAATAGATTTTGTTCCAAAGACTAGGGAATACAAAGTGGCTACACTAGGTGTGTGGATACTAGTGTGATAATCCCATAAAGCAAGGTTAAGCTAAAAATTCCTATCACAACCAACTTCATTGACTATTTTCTTAAGGATTTTTAATATATTTTTTTTAATCCTTAGCTTCACTATTACCTTATTGATAATAAGAGGTGTACAAGCAATGCTAGATATGAAATTGATAACAAAGATCATGAACATCTTAATTTTTAAATAACATCACAAATACTCAGTGGTGGTGATAACAAAATTATGACCATTGGATGAGGGGGGATGAATTTTTCCTATGAGGTCAAGTCCTCATTGTGATAAAGGCCAAGAAGTATTTATCGATTGTAACTTTTGTGTGGGTGCATGAATCAAGTTTCCATTTTGCTGATATTGATGAAATGTCTTAGCAAGTTGTGTATCTTGTTCCATAGTTGGCCAATAATATCCAATTCTTAAGGAATTTTTTACAACAGTAGATCCACTAGAATGAGCCCCACAAATAATTTTATGTACCTTAGTAAGGTTTTTTTAGCTTGTTTTGAGTTTAGAAATATAAGGAGGACACCATCAAGTCTCCTTTGATAAAGGGTGCCACCAAGGAGGACAAAATAAGATAAAAAATTTAATGTTTTCTTTTGAGCACTAGATAAGTTAGGTGGAAGGTTATTATCACAGAGATAGATATAAACATTATGATACCAAGGAGAATTAGGACCAATAAGATCACATGCCAGTTTGGATTCAGGAACGTGAAAAGTTGGAACCAAAAGCTACTCTACTAAGAGCTCACAGTGATGAGTATTATGAGGCATGACCAAGAGAGATCAATAGTAGTCATAATATCTACATCTTTGTTACTTAACCTTAGAATTTGTTCAAAGATGATAGTTGAAAACTATTGTTCAAAACTATGTACCATCCACTTGTAGGGGATAATTTTTTGAACCTTTGTTTGATAGTCATCATTTACTTGCCTCATAAACGATTTTGAATTTGTATAAACTTGAAGTTCCTTTATGTGCCACTGAATTGCCATTCTAAGACCAGTGATTAAAGGTTCATACTCTATAATGTTGCTTGTGCATGGGAAATAAAGTCTATATGGTTTTGGTATGTATAATACTTGTAGAGTGATTTAAAGAATTCCAACCCTAGATTGTGGGATCTATCAAACTATAAATTCAACAATCATGAATATCTTATGCTAAAAATTATCTCATCTAAAGATTCTAAAATATGGGGATGATCCACATCTAAAGGTGCATATGTTGATTCTAAAGTTACATATTTTTCTAATAAATCATCCACATAATCTTCCATGATACTATGAAAAGGGTTATGAAATATTGGTTTACTTTCTCTTTGATAGGTATCCCTTGCATTCTTTTAAACCAAAATGCATAAAATTCCCAAAAAAATTTCCACAAGGGCAAGTGGAAGTTGTTCTATGCTGATCTTTAGTGGCAATAAATATTTGACTATAAATAGAAAATCCATTCATTAATAGTAAAATTTCATGTTTGGTTGTTAAGTCCACAATCATGTCTATGTTGGGTAGAATAAAATTATTCTTAGGACATGCCTTGTTTATATCTCTAAAATTTGTGCATATGTGGATGTCCCTATTGAGATTTTTAACTAGAACGAGGTTGGAAATCCACTCGAGATAATTAATAGTTCAAATAAATCCAACATTCAACAAAATTTGAAGCTCCACCTTCTCTAATAATGTTACTTGAGGATGTATTTCATGATTTTTTCTTTCTTGGTTTTGCATTAGGAAAAATTGGGTAGGTGCTAAAAGATGGGGGCCAAAAAGTGGCCAACCCATTTTTTTTTTTTTGAAAAAGAAAAAATGTGAGTTCATTATAATGTACTCGCGTTATGGCTTTGAGTGACAAGCCTCAAGATCTACCACTACAAGGCCAAAATGCACTTCACGTTATAACGCGAGCATGTTTTACCTTATATAAACAAAAAATAAATCATTGCATTCTATTTTTTGTTGTTTCCAATTTGGTTTGCGACCTACAAGCCCTCAAAAATGTGCTCACATTCCAAGAAGGCGAAAACCAGCTCGTTTCTTCACCAAATCTTTGTCAAGATCTTTCCAAGACATTGGGGAGGTCAAAGGAGTAAGTTTTTTTTGTGTGAGTTCAAGATATTAAATAGGTAGATTTAATATGTTTTTGGATGTAAAATTATTTAATTTTTAGGTAATGATAATGCACCTCCTTCTCCTCAAAATCATAATATTCCTCATGATGAAATACTTCTTGAAGAATGTTCAACCCCAACAAACACCTCCAACAATTTCTTAGCATGCTTCATGAACTCAAGAAAATTTGATGGGGAAAATTGAAAATAACAAAAAACAAATTGAGGGTTTAATTGTAAGGTTGAGAGATCTTTCACACACAACCTCATATAGAACCACGATTTCTCAATCATTTGAATCAATAATATCACATGTAGATTCAAATAAATTATCAATAATAGGAAGAAAATAAGTAGTTGGTCAGATAAGAGACAGGTGTTTAGACAATTTTATGCAGAAAAATTATCATATAAACAAGTTAAGATGAAAAAACTACAAAATTTGATTTATGTGCACTATTCACAAACCCTAGAACAAATCAACCTTTACATTCATCAAGCAAGAGGTTTACTATCCATTGGTGCAACCACCAACTGATAATTGTGTTTTTTGGAGGAGGTGGTGGATAGTTTTGGACCATCCTCCATGCAACAACAATGAGGTGCCACAATATTTGTTGAGGGAACCCTATTGTGAGTTTATACTTAATAAAATCCCAAAATATTTTGACATGTGGGACTTCTAGGGTAGAGGCGATGGCTTCACACAAGACAAAGTGGGGGCTTCATACAAGACAAAGTGGGGGCACATATCGATGCACAACATCTAGAAAGGTGAGCACTACCTAGAACAATGCATGAGCATATGACTATCCCTTCCATTGTGAATGAGAGTGCTAAGGTGGATAGATTGTAATTGATTAGTTCCCTCACCTAGAGCCTCATACTATATACTAGTCTTGTAGCATGGGGTGAGCCAGGAAAGTCTTTGGGGAGTAGAGTTCCACCTCATTATTGTTAGGCTTAGGGTTCACTCTATGTTTATGATCCCATAGATAGTCATGATGCAAGTGCCTAGGGTACATATGCAATTGATTAGATGGTGATGATAGATGCCCTCCTTAATGGGACATTCGATTGTGATAGTCAAGTAAATGTTAGTAAGTTCATTGAATTTAATTTATTAAATTTCATTTTTGAAATGAAAGATTAACTAAATTAGTTGAATGGATACAATAAAATTTTAGGGTCATAGTGTTCACTCTATTTTCAGTAGTCCTCCACCTCCCCATTACATGACCACATGTATTACAGACATATGTACGTACTAAATAATTATAAATATTACATGTGAACAACTAAACGTTATATGAATGATATTCTTATATCTCATTTTGGATGTTGAATAGGTTAATCTTGGAGATTTGATGGTAAAACCTGTCAATGGAGGTGGTCTTCAAAGTTTCACTCAAGTAATACAAATTATTTATAATTTTAAAATAAAAAATTATATTTCATAATTGAATAATGTTTAATGACTTGAAGGTTCTATCTATAGTTTGTAAGTATAATTTGTACTTTTTAATTAATTTGATTTCAGTTTGTTATGCACTTCATAATATATGAATTTCATTTTTTCATGTTGTTGACCTCCAAAAATATAGGTTAGTGGCATCACTAGCTTGTAGCATACCATTTCACTCTTATCCTCCTAACTGTCATCTCTAGCTTGTAGCATACCATCTCTCTGCTCAATGTTGGGATCATGAATGTTTCTCAGGATATTGATCTTATTACTACCCTTGTCCTATCTTGACTATACTTATCATGATTACTATCTTATTACATTCATGTTATGGTTGTAGAATTTAACTTATGCCTTTGCAGTGCTTGACATCATAGAGGACTGCTCTCTTGCTTTCTTGATTGTATAATGTCATCTTCTATCAATTATCTTCAATGGTATCTAATTCATAGACAAGGTATTGTCCACTTATCATTTAGAAATATATGCCATCTTTCTATCCCTTCACAACCTGACTATCTCTATGAATATTACCATTAAAAGGGAACTATCACTCTAAACTATCCTTTAATAATAAACTATGCATCCTCCTCTTATTAAATTGTACTAAATTTTTTGCTTCTCCTATGAGACTATCTTGTAACATTGGATTTCAAGTGATTACCACAACATTCATGACTATTTTTCACTCTTTACCTTGAGGTATCTTGGTTGAAAACATATAAAGTACTTATCTCCTCACAATAAATCATCTTCCACAATTATCCCTTGAAGCATTCTTTGATATTGAAATACATGTGACTGGCCTATTACATCTTGTGACTTTATACTATCATATTCAATCTTATGTAACTATCCTATTACAATTATTTATTTATACTATATCCTTTGTTCATTTTTTGTCCTTTATTCATCATTTATCCTTGTGATCATTACTCTACCTATGTGAATATTACACTATCCACATTGTAATGAAGATATACCAATCCATTTCTTAGCTATCTCTTCTTTTTGATTCACCGATGAATATGAATATAATTTTTAGGTTTTATAAAAATGATGGAGTGAATTCTTATCAAGATCTTAGGACCATAGAAGCATAAATCTGCAAAAAAACCCGATTAATCGTGATTTTTTAAAAAATCTACAGGCTAGATGATTTTTTCCCCGATTTTTTAAAAATATCGTTGACCTTTTGGTCAACGATTTCTTCCCATTAAAAACTGCAAAATCGCCAAAAAACGTGTTTAAAACCTACAAAAAAATGCGAATAACATCATGCTGATTTTTGTACAAAAAAAAATCATGAGACCATAGCTTGTTGCTTACTATTATTCTTTGATAGAATTTTTCCAAGCATCCATAGCTTGTTCCAAAGCACCTGTTTTAGGCTTTCAGCCATAGTAGGAAGGCAGTGAACTGTTTGATAAAATGCTTTGCTAGACATGTATGAAAAATGTGGTAGCATAGACAAGGAGCTTCATCATCGGGAGCTTCTTCCCTCTAGCACGTCATTTGCTACAATTGATTTTTTTGGAACTTTGTACTTAGTTTATAGGTTGACTTTGTACAAAGTCACAAACTATATTGTAATAGACATTTTGACAACTGTCACCATCTAATATGTAGTTGTAGTATGTTTTGTGCAATGTAATCAGTAACCAACGAAAATCTATTTTCTATAATTCATGGATTGAAATTTGTATTTTATTTGCTCTCAATGTTTATATGCTATGGAAATGCCATTAAATTTTTAAAAAAGTAGTTTCTGACTATTTTCATCAATTTTTTGCATTTTTTTGTAAATATAGTTTTTTCCTGATTTTTTTCTAATATTTTCAAAAAATCTTGAAGTTTTGGTTTGCTGATTTTTTCCCCAAATTATTAATGTTGCTATGCTTAGGACCATATTCCCCTCATTTATCACTATCACTACATCATTTTTTTCTTAGTTAATAGTGCTCATTATTGCTTCTTTTCATGCATCTCACTATCATGCTTTACATTATTTCCATAAATCTTAAACCCACTTCAAAAATTCTTCACACTTCACATCAAAAAAGGTTTGCATGAATTCCTTATGTAATCATGATATTGTCCCTTGCTTGCATGGTATGATTGTCCTGAGGATTGTCATCTTGTGATTGTCCTTTGATTTAAAATTTTCCTCATAAAACATACAAACCCTTGACATTCGATTGATACTCATGAAGACTCTTCTTGATATGAGGATACTATGTCCATAGTCAATAGGATAGGATACTATGTCCTTTCTCCTTATTTCTCCTAACTATCACATTGCTCTATATCATCTATCCTTCTATTATTACAATCCTGCCTTGCCATTCATGAGACCCCTTACTATGCAAGATGCCCTTATAACAACCTCTTCCTTTGTCAACTTCTTCTTACTAACTTAGAAACTGCCCAATATGGCTCTTGTGCATTATGCTTTGTCTTGTTGGCTCTCTACGCAATATTGCTCTCTTCAATCAACCTTTTTTTCACCATGTTTTTCATGAAGGTTTTTTATCATAAAACAAGATTTGAAATAGAATTGGATGCATTAACATATCCTAAGGAACAAAATGTTGTAGTAACCACATAATAAACTTTGAAGGAATATATAATTCAATCAGTACTCAAAATTTTGTTGACTATGTCATACATTATAAGCCATGACTTGCATCACTCTTCTAGTTTTCATAATTGAATAATGTTGATTTATTTTTAGATGGTGCAAGTAGAGAATCCATAGGATAATGGAGCATGGTCTACCTACTGCAATAGAGAGCTAAATTCCTTTGATGGGGGTATGAGGTAGATTAGTAAATTTCAAATTAAATTCATTGTTTTAGTTGTTTATTATTGAAAAATCAAATTATTATTCATTTGTACTTTAATTTCCATTTGGATGGTTGTTATAGGGCTTTAAAATGACAAAAAATGAGCATGCTACTATGGTGGATGAGGAGATAGATCATTTGGCGATGGAAAGTGATTATTTTGTTAAATATTTCATTTTATATAACGTAATTTATATATATTAATGTCTATACTTTTATTATAATAGGTATGACTCCATGAAGAATTAAATAGGAGGTCTAGCGACCCTTGAGTTCAAAGTATACCATCATCACATGCATCTTCATCCCCTCGATGATCAAAGGCCACCCATGATCTATTTTCTTAACCTGGATGAGAATGGCTATTTATTAGGGTCCTTTGTTGTATGCCTATATGGCATTTTTGGACATATATTTTGTATTGCATATACTTAAAATTGTATGATCTATTTTGTATGTAGGTTATACTTATATCAACATATATTGATGTATGCCTATATGGCTATTTGGTTAAACATATCTTTTTTTATTGATGATGTCCATATTTGCATTATAATTGACTATATTTAAAATAAATAAATATAATTATTTGAAATAACTACAAATGACTAACATGTTATTCCAATCCGTTCTCACAAAAATATTCCTATATTATTTCCTTGCAATAAACAAAGTGCTTCAGGTTATGCTAAGACGTTTATCTCTCAAGCATGTAATGAAAACACAAGGAAAAAGAGCTAATTAAGGATTATATTTTTAGATTTCAAGCTTTTCATAATAATATGTTTCCTCCATTATAAAATTACCAGCTTCAATGGATATTTGTAGATGGATTACTTCAAATATTTAAAATCCAAGTGTATTCCATGCTTCGTAACTTACTTCACACTCATTTCACCTATATTTGTTGGTTAATTATTATCTTTCCTACACTAGCATGTGTTTGTGGTCTTGAATGACATATTTTTGGCATTTAGTTATGGAATAAAGTTTTATTCAAGACAAAGTGTAAAAAATTACACTATGCTTCCAATAATTTTATTCAAGTATATTCAAGTACCCATCCTCTAGTTGGCAAATCACTACAAATTTATAGACGTATTCTTCATGTCCACACTTTAATTCATCTAAAAAATGTGTATTCCTATATTGACCAAAAAATTTATGATTAGATTGATTTCAATCAATAGAGGAGACTAGTTCTTTGGTGTAGATCATTTAGTCATAATATTATAAAGACACCTACATTGACCAAAAATCGTAAAGTCGTCTTATTCTATAGCCACCCCAATGTGTTCAAATTTTCAGTTTTCCCCCAAGAGATGAAGAATGTAAACAATGCTTCTCAACAAATTTTTACTAAATATAATTGACACTTTTTGGAACATCTCAAACATTGTTTCCATGGTGGAATGACTTGGAACTGTCGGTTTGGTTGCATGATGAACAAAACAAAAATTATGCTATCTTGCAACTTTCTTTTGAATGTAATTGAGATTTTTTTCCATTATCTAAAAACTCGTCACCATGGGAAAATGGATTGGAGAAATGAAAAAATGAGAGAGTTTATTGTAGAGGGGCTCTACGTCATCCTGTAACTTCAGAGGAAATGTTTCTAAGTGCCACAATTTCTGAGTAACAACTCGTCAAAGTTTGTTGCCTTTTCACACTTTCGCCTCTTAAGAGAAATCATTAGTGCAATGTATCCAAGAATGTTTTGGAATGTTGGGGTGTGAAATAGGACCTTTCCTAGTGTAAAACTACCCATTTGAACGTGTTGGAACTGTTGGTTTTGTCACATGATGAACAAAACAAAAATTACACCACCTTACAACTTCACATTGCATGTATTTTGACACTTTTTTCATCAATTGAAAACTCATCACCATTGGAAAATGGATTGGAGATATGAAAAATTAAGAGAGGTTATTTTAGAGGGTCCCTACATGATCCTATAGCTTTAGAAAAAAATGTTTCTAAGTTCCATGATTTTCAAGTAACAAATTATCGAAGTTTTCTTCCCTTGTGCACTTTGATCTCTTAAGGGAAATCATTAGTGCAATGTAGCTTGAAATGTTCCAACATGGTAGGGTGTGAAAAATGACCTTTCATAGCATTAAAATGGCCATCCATATCTGTAGGAACTATTGGTTTGGTCACATTATGAATAAAACAAAAGTTACACCACCTTACAACTTTACACTACATGCATTTGACGCTTTTTCCAATCAATTGAAAACTTGTCACTACGGTCAAATGGATTGGAGATATGAAAAAATAAGAGAGGTTATTGTAGAGGGGCCCTACATGATCATATAAATTTAGATGAAATGTTTCTAAGTTCCATGGTTTCTGAGTAACAACTTGTCAAAGTTTTCTACCCTTTCGCACTCTGGTCTCTTACTAGAAATCATTAGTGCCATGTAGCCCAAAACATTCTAGCATGCTAGGGTGAAAAAAAGGACCTTACCTAGCATAAACCTACTCATATAGACATTTTGGAATTTTCAATTTGGTTGTAGGAAAAACATAACAAAAATTACACCACCTTGCAACTTTACAGTGCATGCATTTGACATTTTTTCCATGAACTTAAAACTTGTCACCATGGACAAATGGATTGGAAATATGAAAAATGGAGAGAGGTTATTGTAGAGAGCTCCTACATGATTCTATACCTTTAGACAAAATTTTTCTAAGTGCCATGATTTCCAAGTAACAACTCATCAAAGTTTTTTTCCCTTTCGCACTTTGGTCTCTTAAGGGAAATTGTCAATGCAATGTAGCCTGGAATGTTCCAACATGCTTGGGTGCGAAACATGACCTTTCCTAGCATAAAAATACACATCCAATAAGGTATGAGCTAATTAAAATAAATTCTTAAATGGAAATTAATTTAAATGGCTCACACTAAAATCACTGGCAAACACTTCTTCATAGGAAATTTCTTGCAACAATTTTGTTCTCTGGTCTGCAACTTGCAATCAACAACTTCAAACTTAATTAAATTATGCAAATGGGATTTTAATCAGTCCAAGAGTACAATGGGATGATACAAGCCCCTGAAAGACTCCAGGAAAACTAAAATACAAAATATTTACAATAGAAAATCAAACCCTTACAACATAAATTCCTTCTAGTTCCTCTATCCACAAATTTTCACAACAATCCCAATGCTATTTTCTATTAATTTAGAAAATTAAATTACAATAAATTCAAAAGATAATGGGCTGCAACAAACCCCTCACAAAACCCCTGGTAAATACCATAAAAATGATTTGCAATCAGCAAATCAAAGCTTTGAAACAAAGCTTCTCCAACACCTACACAACAAATCACTTCCACCAAGTAGTCTCTATGCCCCGCAAAAACACTTTGAAATCTACAAACACACCATAAAATCCCCTCTTGGAGGTAAGCCACAACCTTCTCCTCTCTTTCTATGTTTTTCCTATGAAAAACTCCTCAAAATAATGAAATAAATTCAATTTTATTTCATCTTTTTTCCTGAAATGTAATTTCAATGAATTTCAATCTCATTTAGCTTTCATTCCAAAGCTTCTCCAAGAAATCAATACCTCCACCTCCAAAAATTAAATAACATCCAATTAAATATTCCAAAAATACATAAAAAAAATGTTTTAAATCTTACAGACTTAGCCAAAATGAAATATGGCTTTTGAATGACTTTAATGCTTTCCCAAATAAAGCAAAAAAGCAGAATCCTCAACTTGGGCACCCACCTCTTGGGTTCCTATTTTTTAGGAGCTGTGGAAATTTAAAATATGAGTTAAAAATGGCATTAATGGCTCCAATAAATCCACACCATAAATTGTTTTTTCTACTTTTTTAGTTTTAAAGCATATTCTCCATGATTTCTCTTCATCAATTTGACCCAATTTGAAATCAAGTCCAAATTCAAATTTTCCCACATCTCAAAATATTTAACTTCACACAAAAATATGAATTTCAATAATCAAACATGAAATCCAACACACCAAAATTACAAAAATTCAAAAATGACAGCTTTAAGTTGACACAAGATTGCATTAAGCCATGGATGCTCCTGCATCATCTAGATGAGTTGGAACTATTGGTTTGGTTGCATGATGAATAGATGAAAATTACACCACCATGCAACTTTACATTGCATGCATCTAATGCTTTTTCCATCAACTGAAAACTTGTCACTGCGGGAAAATGGATTGGAGATATGAAAAAATAAGAGAGGTTATTGTAGAGAGGCCCTACATGATCCTCTACCTTTAGAATTTTTTTTTCTAAGTGCCATTATTTTTGAGTAAAAACTCATTAAATTTTGCTTCCCTTTTTCACTTCGGTCTCTTAAGAGAAATCATCAGTGCAATGTAGCCCAGAATGTTCTAGCATAATAGGGTGTGAAATATGACCTTTCCTAGCATAAAAATATCCATCCAGATGTGTTGGAACTATTGGTTTGGTTGCATGACAAACAAAACAAAAAATACACCACCTTGCAATTTTACACTGCATGCATAGAGGCATCTTAAGGGGCATCAAAACTTGGGGTCTATCACTACACAAGAAGGAGAATAGAGTCATTCCCAAGTGCTAGGTGCTACTACTATTGATCAACTTGGTCAAAACCTAAATATGAACCTTTCAATTATGAAGGATGAAGTTGTTAGTGTGATAGAGAATGCACACTTTATAATTGAGACTGAATAAATAGAAGCACATGATAACCCTATCTTAGAGAAGAATCTTAAAAATATCAAAAATAAAATAAAGACAAAAAATAATATGGTTATTGAAATGATTCATCTTTTTCAAAAAATTGAATGTTGACATGGATACACCAATCTTTCAAGATAAGAGTACATTTAAAGTGAATGAAGGGAAATTTACAATGGATACATCAATCTTGTATTTGATAACAGTCCATTCAAAGTGCAACGACAAAGATGGAGATGGCACTAGAGATGGGAATTCAAATATATGTTGCAAAAATTTCTATAATCTCCAATATCCTATACATATCCCTTTTTGTTTCAAGGAACAAAAGAGTGAAGGAAAGATAATTGGAGAGGTATATTATGAAAAGCATTTTGTTCTTTAGGAAATTTCTTTATCTTCAAGATTTTCATTTTGAGCTATAATATAACTTCCCTCTCATAACTATCATTCAAACCTTAATACTTTTATCCTTATAAATCTACTACTAATGCATTCCTTATGATTCCCTACTCTATTATATTAACCTTTTGGTTGTATAGTGGCATGTGTAGGTCACATTTCTCTTTATTTGCTTTTGGTTACCTCATTGTCATGAAATTTATCTCCATCATTGTAACCCTTCTACTATGTTTTTCAAATTGAATTGTATGGAGATTTTCAATAGGGGTATTGAAAGTTCATTTTGGTCTCATTTTGACTTGATAGTGAAACATAACAAAAGATAGTGAATGTATTTTTTATCACAACAAAGTCCATTATGTACCATTTTAAATAGACCACCATAAATATGCATATATTTCCCAATATTCACTGTACATGTATAAAAATATAGCAACAAGGGAATGAGAAACTTTAAGTTAAAGTGAGGAAGTAAGTCCTTCCTACAACATATGAAATTTGGAACCAAACATAAGTAAAGTTGAAATGTGATAGTGAAATTTCTAACTATCAACTGTAATACATTAATATCAAATGAAATATTGAAAAAATAGAAGCACAAATAGTTTTATAATTACAGATTAATCCAATGAACCGCCCAGGTTTGCTTTACTCATTATTGTGTCAAGTATTGCCTTAGGGTTAGACTCATGCACCTTCCACAGGTTCTTTTTCAAAGGTTTACCCCCATATTTGATCGAATGAATATTGGATTCCACACAAAGGTTTGAGTAATGAAGAATCTTCCAATGTGTGGAAAAGTCCTAAAACAACCAAACACTAACACTCTTAATTGGGTACCTTCTAAGCCATGTTTCAATAACAACCATCAAACTTATAGGGTATTCGATGTTTTATCCATCTATAATTGGGGCATCCAATTTATTTTTTTCCTCAACATAATGACAAGTAATAATTTGTTCCATCTTCATTGTCTTTATCTGTAATAACTGCATAAACATGCCCTACATTGATATGTGCATCAAATTAGATAAATTTAGTCAACATTACAAAAACACTAGAAAGTAAGATAATGTTAGGAATTTCAAAAACTATGCAAGTAGATATATTACCTAGTTGAACTAGATCTGATATGTGATCAAAGTCAATTGGTGATTCTATCTGTGTTAGTTACATTGTTGTTGGGAGCTGATACATGTCAAGTGGGCTTAGACATTTTAACCACCATTTTTCAACTCACTCCTTTGACTCACACTCATTTTAGGATTGAAGTGTACATGAAGAACAAAATCATGCCATCTTGCACATATTGATACTCCATGAACCTACATTAGAGCTTCTAAAAGAGTGTAAATCACTTGATCCTATTAGTGTACAACAATCATCATATTGTGAAATGTTAGTATCATATATATCAACCAAAAAAATCTATGAACGAAAGACTTACCTTCATTACTTGGACTCATCGAAGCATCACACCACTCAACGATTTATTTCACATCTGTCAACTTTGCATTGTATTTATACTTTAATTATTCTCATTCTATGGCTCTTTTAATACATTCTCCTGTGCCATCATGCTCCCCCTTTCATGTTCAGTCTCACAAAAGTTCCACATATGTTGAACACCTGTAATATTATGAATCCTGTTCAACCAATAGAACATCTGCGAGTTCTTAAATTGTGATAAATAATTATCCAACCATATGATATCTTGATGGAATGATATTCCCCTTCTATCCAACTCATGGTAGAACACCTAAAAAAAACCTTACACAAAATCTGCAGAATGCATGTGATCGTTACTGATATAAAAATGATACTCCCTTATGATCTTTCTATCATCCTCAGTACTATCACTTGCATGAATGAATGCTATATGCACAAATATATCAACTTGTGTGGAGTTGTAATATTGTGATTGCACCTCATGTTATGGTTGTAGACTGTAGTTCTCTACAAATTCGATGACTAAAATAATGCTACCAAGTGTAAACATGTCCTTGCATAACTTGAATTGCAAGTCCAACCATCGAGCTCTACAGGTATGCCTAACATACTCATACACTATACTATCACAAAATATAGATATAAACTAATACATTGGAATCTTTTGAATAACCAAATCACACCATTTTGCTTCTTCACTATCTTTTGTATTGTAGGCCATTGTCTTATACTTGCCAATTTCTATTAGTTCATTTCAAACCACATGTGTACTTTCCATATGTTCACATATTGGCATATGTTGCAAGCCACCACAATGTTGACATGTGCCATCCAAGCATATTTCTTCTATAATAATTGACCTTCCTCTCTTTCACATGAAATTGTTGATACAAAATCTCTTGAAGATGTAGGTGGGGTATGTATGCCATAGTATTGCAAAACATTGTTAGTATGCAAATCTAAAAATATACATCAATAAACATCAAAATGGTTAAAAAAATCAATATGTACTCTACAAGAAGTAGTGTGTGTGATTTATTTTGACATAGAAAGGATTTAGAATTTCAAAAAATATTTGACAAATTTTAACTTGAGGATGCATATCTAGAAATTTACCAAAAAATGATTTGGATGTGGCTCATGGTTCTGACTACCAATTCTCCTTCTTACTACATCTCTTGGATTTAGAGATACCCTTGGGTTATTCTTCCAAAAGTATTCAATTAAGGATCTCAATGCTTCAACATTTTGTTTATCTTTTCGTGGTAGTCTCCTTGAGAATGCCCATAATTCATTTTCATGAGTGTCCTCAATTTTTTTGTGCCTTCCAATGGCTCTCAATAGAGTTTTTCTCTCTATTCTCTATGCTTCACTTGTCTTTATAATGAGATTATATTTCTTCATTTGATTACTTACTATTGTTGATGTAATAAAATGTTGTGTGACATTACTTCCTTTGGTGCATGAGGTTCTACCCACACTCTCATATGCACTCATTAGATTCTTCACAATTGATTTGTCACTTGAAGCTTCCGACGTTCTCAACCCAAGAATCTTCATAATAGACCTATACTTTAGATTTCTCATCATTTCAACAAATAGTTGACATATTATGGTTTTATTTTATTTTTGAAAGAAAAATATCCAAATCTTGTTAGAATATCTTCTACAAATACGTTTTCAAATCTTATCATCCATCAGATGCAAAATATTCTCATCAATATCAATAAAAAACTTGGGCTTTCTACGTAAAATTCTAGGAGTTCTCAAAGGTAATTTTTTCCTAAAAATTAGGAATTTCATCAATATTTAAATGATATGAGATAGATGGTGTACCTTTGATCATAGATGCAATAGATGGCATTCCTTGAAGTTGAGATTGGAAAGATGGTGTACCTCCTTCACATGTGAGTGATGATGTACTTTCAAGTTGAGATGTGGTAGATGGTTTCCCTCCATCTTGAATTATGGTAGAGGTTTTGTCTCCAACTACAAGATTCAAATCTCTCATGGAGTGAAGGTTTTGCATTCATTCCATTTGTATTATCAATACCATATCTCTCATTGATGGTTCATGTTCCTCTTCAATTGGCATGTATTCTTCGATCATGTTCAATTTCCTCTTTCCACAAATTTGTCTCATTTGTTCTCTTTTCTTTGCATTCTTAGCTTCTTTCTTTTCCTATGTTAGAGGAATCCTTTATCATTTCCTCGACATGATGAAGAATTGTATCTATAAAATGAAAAAGAGATAGAGAAGCATATTACTATAGAGTAAAGAAGTATCTTAGACAAATCTGAAATTAGTCATAAAATTATGATACACATAATATATGATAGTCCAAAAGAGGCATGAGGAGGGGCAACAAAGAATATGAAACTAAGGAATTTTTTATTGATTCTCAAGTTTCTGCATGAAGAGGGTAGAAAAGAGCATGAGGATGGACAACTTATAATGAATTAGCATTCATAATGAGCCTATGGCTGTCCTACATTCATAAAATATGTTAAAGAACTCTTAAATATGACAATAGATGAGTTTATGATTTCAATTCAAAACCACAAGTAATGCCTAAATAGGGTTATTCATTCTTCCGCAAAGATCAAACCAACATAAGAGGTGTGGACATTGATAAAGTTTGGTACCTAGGTAGTGTATGTTGCAATCATATGAGTGGAAATGAAACTTATTTCCATTCATTGTAAAAGTATTTAGTTTGATGAAAATAGGGAACAATAATATTATTCTCTAGACATAAAACATAATTTCTTAAGTGTTGGACTATTAGTCTGAAAAGGCTAGAAAGTGTTGGAAATAAACAAAAAAGTGCATTATCTTTGAAAAATGGGAGGAAAAAAGTGTATTCTAGGATCTAAAATTTATAGTATTCAAATTTAGGTTATTTTTGGCTTATTATTTTATCCAAGAAGGATATGGTTAGGGGTTACCAACTATAGCAAAGTCTAAGAGAAAATATAAAGTTTGTATTTGAGGTAAACAACATAGATAACCCTTTCAAGGAAGGAATTCTACAATAAAAAAGTAGCATTGGAGTTGATGCATTTAGACTTGTGTGACCCCAAGAAAACTCTCACCCTAAATAAAAATCAATATCATATGATCTCCATTGATGAATATAGCTAAAAGACACAGGTATACTTATTGAAGCATAAATCTAAAACTTTTAATAAGTTCAAAGAATGCAAGGCCCTAGTCGAGAAGGAATATAGAAACTCTTTTAAGTTCAAGTTAGAGTAGATAGAAGAGGTGAGTAATCCTCCAAATAATTTATAATTTTTTGCAAGAATGAAAGAATTAATAGTGAGTTTACAACTAGTGATACTTAACAAAAGGATATTTTAGAAAAGATAGAATAGAACCATCATGAATATTGCAAGAAATATTTTGAATGTTAAGGGGATCCCAAATGGATATTATTGTGGAGTTATTGAAAAAATACTAGAGTTTCCAGGTAAATGTCCCACAAAGGTTGTGTGTGGTATTATTTCATAAGAACCATGGAAAAAATAAAAATGGAGCATAATTCACTTTAAATTTTATAGGATACATGGAATATATATTTGTGAAAAAGGAAAGAATCCATAAATTTGATGATAGAAGAATAAAGTGCATCTTCATAAACTACACTAAAGAATCCAAGGCATAAAATTGTATAACCCTATCACAAAAAAGATTGTAATTATATAGAATCTCAAGTTCATAGATTCATTAGGATTGCCATAATGAAGTTATGACAGTCCCAATGAAGTTATGGCTATCCTAAGATAGTTTTGAAATACCTAATGAATTTAAAGCTATGATTAATATGATGCATTTGATTATATTAACAAAATCTAATCTAGTCCCTTAGAAAAATCTAATACATTTGATTAAGGCTATGTATGTTGGGAACTCATAATTTTGAATACTTAGCAAAATCTAATCAAAAAATCAAAGCATTATATTAAGAATGTATGATAAGAAGTGATAAAGGAACATAAGAGAATGAAGAAAAATGTAAAGCACATGTATAAAGACCTGAAATACCTTAAATCAGAGATTCGATTTGGGAAACTACCTAGTTATTTGTGGTTTTCTTTTCTTCTTACATCAAACTCCTCAAGAATTTGAGCTTTTCACAAACTTGATTCCTTTTCAACATTCAATTATATATAACTCTAAGAGAATTATTAAAAACTATAGCATTAACCAATCTATAATGTGAAATTATAATAATAAAATCACAATTAACATTGCAACACTACAAACATGAAATTTTGAGTTCATATAGTCCAATTTAATGTAAAAACTCTATCATTTCCTACTTCCTAAGTTGGAAAAAAAAAATGTGGTGTAAAGGTGCTGGAATGTGTAAAAACTACATGTTCTTTCCCCAACATCATGAAAAAATGTTTTTTTGTCAGATAACATGTAGAAGCAGGAGAATAACAGAGCACGTGGGATTGGATCATGGGTTTCCTACATTTTTTTACCATTTTTAGAGAAAGAAAAAACATTCTTGCATTATAATAGGAGCATGTTTTGAATTTCTCTAAAAATGACCAAATTTCAACTTTCTCAAAGCACGAACACATTTTTAAAAAGTTGATTTTGTAAAGGTTTTTTTACTGCCATCATGTGTCAATAAGGGGTTGGGTAGAGGTACATCTATGAGACCTTTCTTTTATAAATTATGACATATTTTAAGTGCTATGTATGTACCTTTTTTGTGTGATATGAAGTTTCACCACAATTCCATATATGCTCAAGCCTATACATTAACCCTCAACCCTCAACCCTATATCTTAAACCCTAAACCCTAAACACTATACACTATACCTTAACACTATACACTATATACTCAACACTTAAAACTATAACCTATGCCTTAAACCTATACCCTAAACCTTATAAATTAAAGGTCATAAACCCTATACCTTAAAACCTATACTCGGTTCTCTTCAAAAGAATGGAGTAATTTATCATTTACCTTTAGTTGTTGAATCAGATATTTCCTACTAACTCTTCTCCTTGGTGGGGGAGCACTAGAAGTTCTTGGAATTAATGGAAATTTTTCATTATAAAACACTAACTCCATAGATTGTGCTCGAGGTGGAGGTGGAGAAGATGGGGAAGGATAAACTAGTTGCATTTTTTATTGCTAGTTCTTTAACATTTCAACCATAATCTCCAGTTTTGTAAGTCTCTACCTATCTTTATTGTAGGTAACCAACAAGTCATTATACTTTTTAGTTTTTGCATCATATTTTTCTTGAAGTTTATTAGTAGTTTCCTTTGTGAATTATGAAACATTCATAGCCAATGTGGCTACCTTTAATTTTGAGGTGTCAGAAACTCTCTTGATTATTAAACCTCCCCTCAGGCCACCTACAGGCTTTATAATTTGAGGCTTATCTATATTGGGGGAAAAATCCCATATGGAAAGTGTGTCCCAACATGGATTGAATTCAAATAATGACAAGGAATTTATTATATCTTCATCCATTGCAAACACATGCTTATCATGCTTCCTCACTGTATCAAATGCAATTGCAGATGGTATGTCCCATTTAGGTAGAAGTACTCTAAATAATCTTACTAGCTTCCTACCTTCCTAGGGCTCTTCTCTTTCTATTTTTCCTCCATGTCTGCAACCACCCTTGCAACAATAACATCCGTAGGAAATTCAAGAGACTTAGCCATCTCTTATTTCAATTTATTCTCATACTCGTCCTTGTTTTTCCTCCAGACATTCTCCTTGAAAAAATCACTCTTGAAAAAAGTATCATCCATGAACTCTATGCATGCCTTTTCCATTTTCCACTCCTATTAGTACTACTTTTGAGAACCTATTCTTTGAAGTTGGAAAAACATCCTCTACTTGTGGAGGTGGCATACCTTTCATGATATCATCAAAGGTTACAACAACCTTATCATCTAAATCCAATGAGTATTCAACAAGTCTTGATGCTTGCTCAATCTTTCTCCTCTTTGGAGAGGACTCCCTTGGGGGTGAATCTATATCAATAATATTGTGAATAGGGGATGGAGGTTCTTGTTGCATGGGGAAATAAAATCTAGAATCCTTAGATTGGGTGGGAGTAGCTATTGTTTGTTCCTTCAAAATAATCCCCTTAAGTCTTCTAGTGAAGACATACTATGCCTTGGGCAGTTGGTAGGTGGGATTTTCCTCAATCATAAGGGCCTTCCCCTTGTCTTGTATTTGAAATTTCTCTTTGAGTTGTCCAACCACCTTGTCAAAATCCTAAAAAATTACTTCAATCCTAAGGATAGGATCATCAATTTCAGCAAAGGTTCCTTTGAACATTGGATCTTTCTTGTATCTTGCTATTTCCAATTTTCAAAAGCAACCCATTTTATCCTTCTATCTAAAATATCATTTAGGTCAAATCTATTCCTGATGATGTCTTCTAAATAATTTATCATGTGGTTGATATTTCCTTTATTGATTTTATGTCTCAAGGAACTAATGAATCCTTTAGGGTCATAATTTCTTGCCTCAAAATTCTTTATATTTAATGGTGTAAGCATCTTAAGGATATGATTCCATCCTTCCTTGTCCTTTCCATGAAAAAATAAGAGAACACTATGTAATTAGGGAATAATGATCCCTTCTTTTGGATCTTTAAATGAAAGTCTTATGCCTTCCCCAACTGATACATCACTTCAAGAAAACCAACTCTAAAAGGAATAGATTGGGGTAAAAAGTGAGGAGCCACATTTCTTCCATACAATATAATGATAGTGTAATCAAGAAACACAACATCTCCCCAACTATGGTCAATCCATAGGTTCAGACTTCTCTCCTTAGGCCTTAGAATCATGAAATTACTTTGGTATTGTTGGTACCTCACTCTTCAAATAACTCTTACATTTAGCAGAAAACAAGTTTGTAAAGATTAAAAAATTTGATGATGAGTTGTGTATGTCCAATAAGGGTGTCCACATCTGGATAGGGAGACGTTCATTACTTGAACTTATCGTTGTGATCTTTAAACCTGGACCTAGCTCCTTAGATCTAAATTTTAGGATCTTGTGGCATAGTAGAGAGTACCACCATAATTTGACACCACCTTCCCTTGCTTTGAGAGCCACCAATGCCTTGTGAATTACATCTAAAAAATTTGTGGAAAAATCATATTGTTCATTGACCATTATGCTCTATATCATTGTAGCCATATACATGAAGGCTACTAGTATCCTCTCCCATGGGTAAATTCCAAAAATCTAGCACATGGTGTAATAGGTTTTAACAAAGTAATTTTCAAAGAAATCAACTTTTAAAGGCTCCTTTAAAAAAGGTATGATCTTATTCATCTTTCTATCCTTTACCCAAAACATAGGCAACAGTGTCATTATATATGTAATCTTATTTATTTTGTATCCCTCTTTCAAGGCATGGAGGTTGATAGGTTTATTTGCATGGTTGTTGAGATTGAACACTCCAAAATTGAGTCTCTATCTAGTTTCACCATGTCTTTTCCAGCGTATGTCCTAATAATCCTCACATTCTCATCATAATTAGAAGTGATATCTTTGAGCAAATCTATATCCAAATATACATTTGGAACTTCTAAATTTATCACATCTAAGCTCCATCCATTGCAACTTGGAACTGGGGCATTTCTTTTGTCATACTAGTATTTGAAAATATCTCATCCAACAATCTTCAAGTCTACATCCTTGATTGCATATAATCTATCCACAATACCCTTATCTGCCCCTAGAAATTGTAGTTTTTCCTTGCCAAGGTTTTTATCCATAGCCAAGCTGAGCAATTAAGCCAACAAATCATCATGGAGGGCTTGTTTGAGGGTAGAACCAGGAGCTTGAGCCTTTAGGGGTGATATTTTTAATAACAATAGAGGAAACTAGGGTTTTAATTTAAGTGCCAAGTAGGAATAGGGAAAAGCATGATAGAATAAAAGTAGGAAATGCAAATTCAAGCAAGCTACAAAGAAATTACTACCATAGAACATAAGTTCAACACTAAACTTGGCAAGAGAAAAATATTTTGTGCACAATTGAGCAAAGAGGTGAAATTTGACTTATAGGTGCTTCAAACGCACAAACCCCAATTCTTGTCATTGAGAGCTTGTTCTTCATAGGAGACAATATTTGATCTCTTCACAATGTTTTGGTAGATTGGAATTATGCTTTTATTTTTTCTCTTATAGAAAAAAACCTCTTTAATTTGATTGAACAGTGTTTTGTCTGCCATTACTGCTTGCTCATGTGAAGCAGAAAAGCTTCAACTACCTGTTAAATCAAATTTGAACATGAGTCATTGATATTATGGTGATTTGGATCATTAGATGGCTCAGATTGAGTTAACTAAGTTTGAAAAAATTGACCTTTATTGACCTCAACCTCGAGCTAATAGAAATCCACCATATAGGAAAGTCTTTTACAAGTCATTGCATGCCCCAGAACCCATGGGAACATCAAAAGATCTAACATGGCATGTTCCCACACCCCGCACTCATGCATTGAGAAGCAGATCAAAAGTTGTAGCATTATAGGGAGAGACACAAGATGCAACCACATGTCTAATGTGTGCACTAGTTATGTTCCCATGAATTTTCCTACATAGGAAATTTTTAGGACATGCTTAATCTTCTACAACTTTGAATGGTCAGGATCATATCATCTTCATCACTTTTTTTCTAGAAAAAGGGTATGTGTACTGAAATACACATATTTTAATCCTCTATATGTTGCCTTATTATTTAACAAAATATTTCATTTTGCTTAATAATCCTTTGGAAGATCAAGATCTTTCCACTTGGAAATCCCTTGTACCCCTCCATGCATATGATATCCTTTGAAACATCCCCTATGGGATAGCAAGGAATGGTCGTGATTGTGCCACATGACACCATACGAGCCTTTGGATTACGGGCCCACAAGCAACACTTTTCAAAATTTTGCAGGTTCCACTTTGGAAGCTAGACACATGGCATCCTCCTGCTATCCCGCACTTAGATTTATGTGAATATTTTATTCATGCAGTATGGTAGGGACCAATGAACAATGAACATCTCAAAAGTGGGACTAGGTTGAGCCTTCTTAAAACCCTTTTTTTTATGCATGTGCTCCAAGTTGTGACTTAAGATAGGGCCATTTGCTAGGTTATCATAAGACTTAAGAATTAATTTAATTTTGACCTAAGGATTAAAGTATTGGATATAATGCATTAATATTTCATGACCCACGTAACTTAAGACAATCAAATATTTCATATGGAACACGATCAGTAAGTCCAAGATGAAGGGGCTGGTTAAGATGTGATTTAAATGACTTAAGTCATGAATTAAGGAATTGGGAATGGGTGATATCAAGTCAATGAGCAAACATAATAAAAGGCCACATGTTAAACACTATTAGGGTTTAAAGAGGGTTTTATCCCTAGGGTGAACCCTAATGCATGAAATATGAAACCCTAGCCTTTAGATAACCAACAAAACTCAAAGATTTTGAAATGTAATGCAAGGAACCACAAAAAAAATTCAATAGTCCTATTAGTGGCTTCATTTAGAGACATTTTTTCTTCCACAACAAAGTTAGATCCTAAGAATATAATGATGGAGTAGATAAAAAAAATCATAGAGAGACAAAAACTAGTGGATGCCTAGATAAGGAAAGAAACAAATCCTATATAAAAAAATGTACATAAAATACATCATACATGGAATAAAACATACCTCATATGAAGTATGGCTTTAAGAATTGTCCATGTATTGGAAATTTCACAAGTTCTATGATCAAATTCTATAGGAAGTATGAATCTTCCCCATATGTATTGCTTATCATATATGGTCCCAGCCAGAGAGCATCAAATTTTCCATGTTCTCCTTTCTCTTGAGCTCTAGCATTCCACATCAACACCGTATCTCCAATTTCAAACTTTCTAGAAGAAGATTTCTTATCATGCAATGTTTTAACCTCTAGCTACATTTTCATATTTCTCTATTGTGCTACTCTCCTTGTTTCATCAAGCTCGACCAAAGCATTGATTATTTGTTGCATTTCATATGTGGTATCATCCTCATACTCATGAATAATTTTTTATATTTACAGTAGATTATTTTTAGGCATCCTAGTTTTTGGTGGTTTTTAAATACCAAACGAATCTCACAAATGGCCAATGGAATTGCCATCTTCCAATGGTTAGCTAATTGGAAGGATTGGCCAATGAATGAGTGAAATATGTAATAACTTTCCTCCTAAAATTTGGGCTCTGCAAGACCCGAGAGGGTGATCCCACACAATGTAATCAAGATACTCTATGTTAATTAACCTTTTACATTGTAGATAATAGATATGCTCTACACACAATTGCTTGAAAATTCAAAGAATGTAAAGATTTGGAAAATTATTTACACATTAATCATTTCATAGGCAATAGAGCATGGTAGACTTCAACTTGACATACATTTCAATAGAAAACTAAAGATTTAATGATTTTGAATGTAGTTTTTGTGAAAGATCATGAATATGCAACATAAGTATAGATCCTAGAATAGTGCCTTAACCTATGGTATGGAGTCCAATTTAACACAAACCATGATAAATAACAACATATTAAAACCTAACATCACAAAGCTTTTACAACATTGCATTACATAATTATACTCAAATATTCAAAAACCAAAAGTCATTATCATATCCTTGTACTCAAATTACATAAATCTATGATTCTATCAAAGTCGTTTAACTAATTCCTTTAATTAGAACAAAGATAAAATCATACATTCATTGGAACAAAATGAAGATTGTTGTAAAGACATTTGATCATTTTCATTTATAACTCATATAAAGAATACACAAGGAGAAAATTATTTGAGAATTATGCCATTCTTGTATTTAGATACTAATATTGTTATTACAACATAAAAAATTGTAGAAAGTAAAGATTGAAAATCCTAGATATAGAATCGACTTCTATTCTCTATACTATCTATTGCAAAATTTATTTTGGAGATCAATGAAAAACACTGTGTTATTGGCCTTGATTTCCCTTTTATAGAAAAAAGGGAGCAAAACAAGCTTTGGGCCAATGTACACTTGTCGAATTTTCATTTGACCAGTTACCTATTACATTTCAATATATGGGAATATTCCAAGGAAAAAACCGTTATATTTACATTTGAAATTCTTTGTCCCTTTGAGGTACTTTTCCGCTTCTTTCTTCATTTATCTTTTGAAGGTTTTCCAAGGAATCCGAGCTAGCATGTGAAGAAAAAACTTCACATGTACAAAGTGTAAAACTATTATTTCCATCCTTGTTGAATACTCCTCTTAATTAATGAGTGTGCAAGGTTTGAAATTCACTATCATCTTATCCTGAAAGCAACTTATAATTCAAGAATGTCAACATACTTCCTTTTCCAAACCTCAAAATCATCATCAAATGTTTGTGTATGAAATAAATTCATCCAATTTGGTTCTTTATGGGTCATATTTGATAACTATTAGATTTTCCTCTTAATCAAAATCTTCAAGGAAGCTTCTTGTGAAAGATAGCTTATCCATGCTATCTTTTAACATTTCAAAATCCACTCCATCCCTTTTACAAAAAAGTGTTGGTTGTGTGGCAACCAAACCATTCATCTGATCCATCTACTGTTGAGTAGGATTCACATTACCAACATCATTCAAAATATCAAGTACCAAACCAAAATCACCTTCATCAAACTTTTGTATAAGCTCATTGATTTTCTTCTCCATTGGATCCACTACCCCTACTATTCAACAATTCCTTTCACAATTTTATGGGTTGGGGCAATGTGGAGTGGTGTATTGGTATCGTGTGTTGATCCAATAACCATGTTCTTTAATGCTTCCAATTCAGGAATCCATTTCTCCATCAATGGGATGGAAAGTTCCCTACCCCTATCAAATATTTTTATTGCATCAAGCAGTGAAGAATAATTTGAATGAATACTATTTATCTTCCTCTCATTTTTCTTATTCAAATGCTCCAATACAATAGTTACAATATGGAAATTATTCATATATTGTGTTCTATCAAAATGTTGGAGTAGTTCCTCATAAACCTTGAGTTTTTGGATCATCTCTTCTAAAACCCTATGTTGTTGGATCATTTCTCTTCTACTGGGCCTCTGCCTTGGTTGTTAAGGAGGGGGAGTAGATGTACTTGGGGAAAGCTCAACTAATGGTGTATCCTCATTGTACTTAACAATATCCATGCAAGGTGTAGGTGGTGATTGAACTAGTGGAGATGTAGAAGAAGGGGGAACATTAACTTGTGCTAGATTTGTGGGTTGTTGTGATTGCAACTGGTCTCTTAACATTGCAACTTCTAATTACAACTCTGCAATTTTTTGCTCATCCTTGTTATATGAAATCACCAAATTTTATTCCTTGTTCTTTGCATCACATTCCTCCTATAAGGATTTAATAGTAGATTTAGTAAATTGGGCTATATTTAAAGCCAATGTGGTTGCCTCCAATGCTAGAGCATTAGATACTCTCTTTATTATTAGCCCTCCTCTCAAATCAGTTGTTGGCTCTACAACTTCAAGTTTGCTTGTGTTTGGGGCTAGGGACCAAACAACTAGTGTGTCCCACTATGGATTGAATTTTAACCCCTTCAAATCTACTGTTTATTCCTCCTTAGTGGAAAAAATAGGAACATCATGCCTCCTCATAGTGTCAAAGGATATGGAAGATTCCATATCACACTCAGGTAAAAGGAGCACTCCACTTTCTCTGACAAGTTTCTTTTCTTTTGTAAGTGTTATTTCTTTGTAATTTTCCTTCATTTGTGCCAACACTCTATCCTCAATGAATTTCCTTGGAAATTTAAGGCTTTGGATCATCCCAATTTTCACACTTTCATCATATTCCTCTCTTCTGGCTCTCCAAACAAATTATTTAGAAAAACCTGTCTTGGAAAAAGTGTCATCATCCATGAAGTCATTGCATGCCTTATCCCTAACATCATCAGCATCAAGACTCTAGTGAGATCAACTTTTCTCAACCTCAACCTTTGAATTTTTAGATTTACCTCCCTTGGGGGTGAAGGCATACCATGCATCATTTCCTCAGTAGTAACAATAACTTCCTCATTTGAATCAAGATGATAATCAACAAGTATAGGTGATGCAACACTCCTTGATGATTCTATTCTTCTTCTTTTTTGTGATGACTCCCTTGGAGGTGAGTAAAGCTCAATGACTTGTGGGGAAGGTGGTCTCACAGGTGGGGGGGTGGAATGTGGTATACAAGAGAGGAAACCCTAGATTCATTAAAATGAGAGGGAGTGGGAACAATATTCTCCTTTCTTATAGTATCTTTTCTCCTTGATAATATGAATTGCTTTGGATGTGGTTGGTATGATGTTCTTTCCTCAACCATGGATGCCTTTTCTTTGTCTTGTACGTCTCTTTCTTCCTTGAGTTTTCCCACCACCCTGTCAAAATTTTGTAATATTGTTTCCATCCTCACCATATCATTATCAATATCAAAATATGTTCCCTTAAAACTAGGACCTCTATCTTGCTTCACCTTGTCTAATTTAACAAAGGCCAACCATTTCATTTTTCTTTCTTCTTGCAGTTGTAGATCAAAAATATTTCTGATCACATCCTTAGGGAAGTAAAAGTTGTGCCAAAATTGTCCTCCCCTGATCCTATCCTTTTAACCTAACCATAATTCCTTCTAAATCATAATTCATGTGTCTCCAACACTTCATTCCAAGAAGCTTTATTTTTGGAATAATCTTCTTCCATCCATCTTTGACAATAAAAAAATTAGAGAAAGTAGTATAAGTGGGGAAGAGAGTTCCCTTCTTCATTCCAACTAGATGGTTATTTTCAACATTTACCAGTTGCCACATGACCTCAAGGAAACCAATCCTTAGTGGCAGATCCCTTGGTAAAACATGAGGTGTAACATTGGTTCCATAAACTCAAAGGATTTTGCAATCATGATAGGGAATAATATCTCCCCAATTGTTCTCAATGCCTAGTCTAGGCCTCCTCTCCTTGGTTCTTAGGAATTCATGTAGATATTTAGGGATCCTAGGTGGATCCATAACCAAGTATCCTCTCAAATTTGAGCCAAAAACATTTGAAAAGACAAAAAAATTGGAGTTTTGATCATCCATATATAGAAGATGGGTCCATGCTTGGACAAGGAGGTCCTCACCCTTCTCATCCTTCCTTTCTAATTTCATGTCTTCTCCAAAATACTTAGCTCCCTTATACAAAAATATATGGATTAGAAAAGATTACCACAAAAATCTAACACCAGTCTCACCAACCTTGAGGGTGTGTCAATACCTTGTGGATTTCCTTTGATAAGTAGGTTACAAAGTCATATAATTGATTGACCATAGGATGTTGAATATTTGTTGCCATGTATATGTAGGCTATTGGAGTCCATGTGGGAGGGTCTAACCCTAAAATTTAGCTCAAGGCATAGAAATTCCTTTGAAAATAAAACTCAAACTTCTCAATTGGGAAAGGTTCCCTATCTAATGGATTTAATTTGATCTTGACTCTATTCTTTCCCCTTCCCATGAAATTAGTTAAATGTGTAACCCTGAAAGACAATTTTATATTTTCATACTTTGCCTTAAATTCCTTCAAGTCAATTGGCTCCCTAGCTGTGGGATTCAATTTGAAAACATCAATAAACCCTATCTTGGTGATGTCAACCATCTCCACACTTGAATGTGTCCTGAAAACTTGAACAACAGGGTCATAGTTAGCTTCTATAGCTTTTAAGAGGTCAATGTCAGGGTATACATTGGGAACAACTAGTTTTCCCATGTCCAACCTCCATGGATTGCAAATTGGGGCCTTAAAATTCCTCTTCCCAAATAAATAGGTGAAGAGAGTCCATCCAAAGACTAGTAATGTGGCATCCTTAATGGCACATTATTTGTCAACAATGCCATCTCCTATTCGAGGACCTTGAAATAGAGGCTAACCTATACATTTATTATTGGTGGAAGGAAGAAATTGGTCCAATAGATATTGAAACAAAGGTCATACTTTAGGCTTTGTGTTAGAATCAAAAGATTGGGCTTTTGGGGGTACCATTATATTGAAAATTTGACACAACCTAGGGTTTAACTAATTTCAATTAAGGTTCTGGTAAGTTTCTAAGTGTTCTCAAGAAACACATTTAAACTATGGAAAATGTAAAAGTAGTTTTATAAAAATTAATGAATTTCAAACCTTAAAAGATACCCTAATTTACATAGAACCAATAATTACACAAAATTTACAAGAAAAATTAATGCAAAGAGGGTAATTTTCACTTACTGGATTTTGTACACTAAGAAACCCTAATTGTGGATACCTAGATCTTGAAAAATGTTGCAAAAAGTCGTTGAATGCTTTAAAGTACTTTTATGATTTCACATTATGCTCAAAATCCAAAATTTATTGCAAAAATCCATTCAATTAGTTTCATAGCATCATGTTTGCCACTACTGTTCTCTTGCGCAAACCAAAATAGCTCCATCTACCCCATAAGTAACTTTGAATGTCAACCATTGATATTTCATCTAGTTGGATCAATGAATGACTCAAATGGAGTCACACACATTTGAAAACTTGACGTACGCTGAATTTGACATCGAGCCTATAAAGTCCTAGCATGTGGAGTTCTTTCCTTGTTGTCTAGTAGGCTCCACTACACCTTACAATCTTTGGTAACATCGATGTGTCATCAACCTACTATCCTACATGAATTTGTTGGGATATAATCAACAGTTCTGGGCTAGTGGGTGACAACCTAGATTAAGCATGTATAGTTCAACATGTTCACCCTTTAAGCCTCCAAACCTACGCCCATGTGCTTAACATCGTTTACTAATGAACGATTGAGATTAAACATCTCAGCCACATTTTGATCACGTGCACCATATGTCCCTTTAGTAGCTCATAATTTAAGCCTTGATAACCACTTGAAATGTTTTAATGAAATATTTCTTCCCTGCAATAGTCCTTTGGATGTTGTAGATTATGCCACATGGTAGTCACTCACTTCCCTACAGGGAATCAACATCCTCATGTAGTTCCCTTGTGGGTTGGTGGGGAATGGTTAAGATTTAATCAATATATCACATGGGAGCCATTAAATCTTGAAAATTTTGATTATCTCTACCTTTGAGACCTGTAGGGCCCATCACAAGAATGAACATGTGGCACACGGCTACAGCCCCACACAACCTTTTACTTGAATATTTTAATATTGTGGGCTAGTGGGGAACTAGTGGAGTGCAAGCTATGGGACCAAGCCAATCATGACCATGGTTTTTTAAATGCACATGCAATAAGATGCAACTTAAAAGGGGGAATTTACTAGTTTTATGGGAAATTAAACTTGAATTATGTCAAATAGGCATAAGACATAGCATGAATATTTAATATTGTAGGCTTGCATAACATTAGACACAAGTAGATTTCGAGCACGAAAATGACTAGTTTAGCTAGGTAATAGGGGTTGGTTTACGAAAAAATTCAATGACATAAGAACTAACATGAATGACTGAGAATAGGCACAAATAGGTCAACAACTAAATAGAAAATAAAGCAAAGGGTTTAGAGGGTTTGAACCCTATGGTGAACCTTAATAGATAAAAATGAAAATCCTTGCCAAATATATGGTCATTCAACTTAAGGTTTGAAGAGTAACAACATGGAACCATGGAACATTTGAAAGGGTGCTATCACTAGCCTCAAGCCCATAGACTAGGTCAAAAGGTGTCTACCATGTTTCTTTTTTGATGGTTACCCTGTCAGCCCACAAGGCTTATCTAAGTTTAGGATCCCCAGGCCTTTTTGTTTTTCTCTATCACACTTTTGATAATTTTCATCAAACTTATTACTAGACTCAACTTTTTTATTTACCTATGGGTGATAAGGGGATGAATATGATATTGAAATTCCATACTTTTTTCAGAAGTCCACAAATTCCGCTAACCTAAATTACATAGCATTATCATATACTATTTTCTTAGGTATACCAAACTTGGTTAGAATACTATTTATCAAAAAATATGTAACCACCATACTAGTGGCCTTATTTGTAGGAATGACCTCAATCCTTTTAGTAAAGGATTGAGGTCATTCAATATCCATGAATGTCCTCCACTAGACTTTTCAACAATTTCACCAATAAAATCAATCCCCCATTGCTAGAATTTGCACTGTAATTGGCCTAAGGGATAAGTTTCTTGAAAATTTTAACTTACCATCAAACCTTTTTCCATTGAAACCCTTCCCTCAAAACTTTATGAGTAGTGGTTTTGGTAATAGAATGACCACCACAAACACCATTATGCATCTCACTCAAAATCTATAGGGCTTGTTTTCCATTAACACATTTGACCATAACTCTATCTGTGTTCTTCCACCACAATTCATTGTCAATAATTAAATACTTTATGGCTTGGAGCTTTAGCATCCTTTTTTGGTTATCATTCATCCCCTCAAGGCATTACATATTCTATAAGTAATGCAAAATGTTCTTGTACCATCCAAAAGTTTGCATGCCACATATAGGAGATATATCTACATAGTCAACATTATTTATTTGATTAGCATCTAAATTTGATTCTACCATCAATTTTGCTAACTATTGACCTCTAACTAGATTTGTAATTTATGTCAATGTTAAACTCCTATATTCAGTTGATCCATCTGCATCTCCTACCAGCAACCTCTTGCTAAGTAAAAATATATTTGACAGCAACTGTGAGCACATATGCAATAATTTTTGCACCAATCAGATATGACCTAAAGTTTTTTACCTCCTTCATTGAAGCATAAGCCTAAATTTCATTTATATCATATTTCAACTCAATAGCTTGTAACGACTTATTGAAGAATGTTATTGGTTATTCATACCCTTCACTATTTTTTGTAAAATTACTACAACAATAGTGTGGAATGAGGAAAAGGAGAAAAGTTGAAAAGGATTTGAAAAGTTAGAAGACTTAAAAATAGGTTCCTCCTTGATAAATTTTTTGATAATCTCAAAAGCCTTGCTAGGTTCTTCACCCCATGCTATAGTTTCTCCCTTTTTCAACATTTTTGAAATGGACCTTATAGTTTTTGCAAAATTAGTTACAAATCTTCTCAAAAAGTTTACATGTCTAAAAAATATTTGAATACCATTTAGATTCTTTGGTTGTGGTACCTTTTCAATGGTAGCCACTCTCTTTGGGTCTATCTTCACTCCTTTTGAAGCTATGTTCCCTACTAACTTGTCTTTTGTTACTCCAAAAGTACACTTCTTGGGATTAAGAGAAATCCCATATTTCAATGCTCTAATGAATATATTTTCTAGATGCAAAAGTCCACAAATTCCTCTAACCTAAATTACATAGCATTATCATATACTATTTTCTTAGGTATACCAAACTTGGTTAGAATATTATTTATCAAAAAATATGTAACCACCTTACTAGTGGCCTTATTTGTAGGAATGGCCTCAATCATTTTAGTAAAGTAGGTTGTGGCCACCAATATCCAAGAATTCCCTCCATTAGAATTTTCAACAATTTCACCAATAAAATCAATCCCCCATTGCTAGAATGGTGCTTGCACTATAACTGGTGGCCTAAGGGGTAAGTTTCTTGAAAATTTTAACTTACCATCAAACCTTTGTCCATTGAAACCCTTCCCTCAAAACTTTATGAGCAGTGGTTTTTGGTCATAGAATGACCACCACAAACACCATTATGCTTCTCACTCAAAATCTATAGGGCTTGTTTTCCATCAACACATTTGACCAGAACTCTATCCGTGTTCTTCCACCACAATTCATTGTCAATAATTAAATACTTTATGGCTTGGAGCTTTAGCATCCTTTTTTGGTTATCATTCATCCCCTCAAGGCATTACATATTCTATAAGTAATGAAAAATGTTCTTGTACCATCCAAAAGTTTGCATGCCACATATAGGAGATATATCTACATAGTCAACATTATTTATTTGATTAGCATCTAAATTTGATTCTACCATCAATTTTGCTAACTATTGACCTCTAACTAGATTTTTAATTTGAATTTCAATGTTAAACTCCTGTATTCAGTTGATCCATCTGCATCTCCTACCAACAACCTCTTGCTAAGTAAAAATATATTTGACAATAGTTGTGAGCACATATGCAATAATTTTTGCACCAACCAGATATGACCTGAAGTTTTTTACCTCCTTCACCGAAGCATAAGCCTAAATTTCATTTATATCATATTTCAACTTAGTAGCTTGCAACGACTTATTGAAGAATGCTATTGGTTATTCATACCCTTCAGTGTTTTTTTGTAAAATTACTATAACAATAGTGTGGAATGAGGCAAAGGAGAAAATTTGAAAAGGATTTGAAAAGTTAGAAGACTTCAAAATAGGTTCCTCCTTGATAACTTGTTTGATACTCTCAAAAGCCTTGCTAGGTTCTTCACCCCATGCTATAGTTTCTCCCTTTTTCAACATTTTTGAAATGGACCTGATAGTTTCTGCAAAATTAGTTACAAATCTTCTCAAAAAATTTACATGTCTACAAAATAATTGAATACCATTTAGATTCTTTGGTTGTGGTACCTTTTCAATGGTAGCCACTCTCTTTGGGTCTATCTTCACTCCTTTTGAAACTATGTTCCCTACAAACTTGTCTTCTGTTACTCCAAAAGAACACTTCTTGGGATTAAGAGAAATACCATATTTCAATGCTCTAATGAATATATTTTCCAAATGAATGCAATATTCTTCTTCTTTCTTGTAGTATACATTCAAGTCATCTTGATATACCACCATGAAGATGTCGATAAAATTAGAGAAGGCTACATCCATATCTTTGTAGAATGTAGCACCAACATTTTTCAAGCCAAAAGGCATCCTAACATACACATACGTTCCCTAAGGAGTAGTAAATGCAGACTTGTATTGCTTTGAGTCCTTAAATTTTACTTGGTTATACCCAAAAAAACCATCCATCATAGACAATAACTCACAACTGGTTACCTTCTATAGCATTGCTTCCATATTCAGTAGTGGATAGTTATCTTTTAATGATGACATATTCAAATTTCTAAAATCTACACACATTCTAATGTCACCATTCTTCTTCCTAATTGGCATAAGATCTGACACACAAATTGAATGTCGATGGGATTAATGATTCCCCCATCGCTTAACTTCATTAGTTCTTCTTGAATCTTTGGTGCTAGAGTTGGATTGATAGGCCTTTGTTTCTGTCTAAAAGGTTTTGCATCATATTTTAGGTTTAAGTCATCATAGGACTAGGAAAATACATGTTTGTATTTCTTGAGTAAAGAAAAAAGAATTTCTTTAACTTGGGGCTTCATTTTCTTCCCCACATATACTTTCTTTGGAACATTTTATGTTCCTAGATTGACTTCTCCCAAGCCCTCTTGATGGGTTGAACTCTGCTTGATATTACTCTTATTAGGACCATCAAACACACTTTCCCAAGCAACAAAACCTTTGGGAATTTTATTGGTTTTGAGTTGTATTACCTCATTCCAAAATATTGTATCCTTACCATTGAATACTTCCACAAAAGCTTTGAAATAAATCTCCTGACTTTCATAATGATCAACACATTGCAAACACTTTAATATGTCATCATCATCATTGAATACTTGCCAATTATGGATGTTGTGAGGGATTGAAGGCCTAGTTTGTACCTCAACCTTCAAGATACCATCAAAAGTTATATCATTAGGCATTAGTGCCATGTCTTCCAATAAGTCAGTCACAAAATTCTTACCTCTTTCTATCTAATCAATTCCAAAAGCATCAAACATTTATATTGACTTCCAAACAACATTCCTATACTATTTTAATTTCTTATTTTTTGACAACAATTTGGAATTGACTTGAGACACATTTAGCTCTGAATCACCTAAGATTCTCAACTTATTAATTTCATTTTTTGCTACTAGTCTTAGTCCCAGTAGTAAGGCTTCATATTCAACTCAATTATTTGTGTAAAAAAAATAAAAAAAAATGAAAACTTGAATTTCTTACCACTGAGTGAGATAAAAATGACTCCTACACCTGACCCTTCTTTGGAACAAGCACCACCAAAGTACATTGTCATACTTCAGTATTATTAGATTGTTGCATGACCTCCTTTTTCATAGGTGTAGGTTTCTTGTCCTCTTGCTCTTGTTACTCCTTAATTTTGAGATTTTCTATTCCGGTGTCAAAAAAATAAATTCTTTCCTCAAGGACTATTTCTTTAATCATGTGTAGAGCTCTTGACTCCTTGAAAATATTTATTCCCCTACCATAAATTGGAAAAGTAGAAAATGGCATGCCACATTGCATACTTCCTTCCATAGTTTCACTCCACTTTCTTGATAGCAACATTCCATAATTAGATGGGATGTCCACAATGATGATACTCATGGTGAACTCCTTATTAGGGTAAGCAACTAGTTTGAAAGTAACATCCTTGATGATTTCAATGATTGGGACTTCCCTAGAATCCATTGCATAGCATTTTCCATAGCTCTATTTATTTTCAATCCCATTTCATTCATAATACCAGCATGCATGATATTTGATGAAGCCCTGAAATCTATCATACAATTCTTTACAATCTTTTCATCAATAATTAAAGTTACATAAAATGGGTCCACTTGATTTGGGAAAGCAATGATAGTGGAACCCAAGAAGACTTGAGGGATATCATTGATTACCCTTTCTCCACATCTTTTGAATCACTTCTACCCACCTGAGGTGGAGTAGACACCTTTTTTTATTTGTAGACCATAGTTGCACCATTGATAAGGGAAACTATATTTTTCTTGTGTTCCTCAATCCTCATCATTTCAAGAAAAGGCACAATGACTTTAATTTGTGACAACAATTGAAACATATCAGTAGAGTTGTATTTAGGTAATTAAAATTACACCATACCTTTCTCAATAGTCTTATTCCTTTGTTGCTCAAATTTTCCTTTAGTTCTTTTCTCGTCGCCTTTCTTTTCTTTCATTTTTTGTTTTCAAGCCTTTGCCTTTATGGCTGGAGAAACAATATGTTTATCAATCTTTACCGCCTCAACCTTCTTAGACCAAATATTAGCAGCTTTATTTTATTTATCCTTAGATTCATCTACCTTATCCTCTAGTTTGGAATTATTTTCCTTATTTTTCTCTTTAATGAAGATGCTACAAGCCTTTCCTTGATCACCATTTACCACCCTATTTATTAAGTTGTAAGTACTTCTAGCTTGAGCAACTGCTACAACTGTCAACCTCTCAAACTCCTCATTAGATGATCTTTTTAAAGTTATATTAGGTTGGTATTTTTCAAGGTTATACACATTGTGATCTCCTTGTTCATCTTCATTTGAAAAAACTTGTTGATGATAGGATCCTTCCTTATACCTTTGACTATCCACATCAATCCCATTGGGTTCTTCATTTGAAGAACATTCTTCACCAATAAAATTTAACATGTTTATTTCTTCGTCATCCTCTTAATATGGGTCAAAACTACTATCTATGTGTTGTGTTCTTCCTCCAAGGACTGTACAACCACACATTGATGTGGAGAATGGGGAAATTGGCATGCTACACACTATGGAATTTCATCAACCAAATTATAAAATATTTTCTTTAAAGGATCGGGAGAATCCTTGCTTTGAAATTATTTTTGATTATTAAAAAATTGGTTTTCCATTGTGCTAGTTAGTTTTATAAAGCTAATCATGTAATATTGGAGGCCTTTCATTCTTTTGAAAACTATACTTGTCATTTGACAACCCCTTTTTAGTTTTTTCTAATTTGTAATTTAGATTCTTCAAGACTCTCATTACTTTATCTAGTTTATCATTAGTAGTAGATCCATTGATGCTCATTACTTTATCTAGTTTATCATTAGTAGTAGATCCATTCTCTTGTTGTCCTTTGGGATTTTTCAATATCTTTACATCTTCTTTTCTTCCTACATTATCTACAACCCTACTATTTCTCTCAATGTGCAAACCAACTTTGTAAGAATCCCCCAAAGTTTGAGGATTCTTATCTCTAAGATGATACCCCATCTTTGAAACAAAGGAATTACAATGTGATACCAAACATACATGTTCATTAGGCCTTAGTGAGATGGGATTCTAAGAATATCCTTTTAAAACCTTACGTTGAATTCAGGAACCATTTCATTATGTCCTTTAGTAATTGTGTTGAATTCATTTAACATAAATTTGGGGTTAGTTTTGTCTCCATATCGTCGTCTAAAAATCTTCTTGAATTCTTCATAAGATCCTATACTCTCCATTGGTAAAGATTTATATTAATCCCAGGCATCCTCAATAAGTGACTACATGAATAACTTCATCATTACATCCTCATTCTCAAATTTTCATTATATTGTTGAATGATTTCTAATTATCTTCCCCTAATATGACACTATTCCCAAAGAATCTAACTAGTACATTTTTTATGTCATTGGGGAAAAGGATTTGGATAACCAGGTATCCCATTAAAACAAAATTTCCTATATCAATCTAATTGCATAGGCCTTCTAGAAAATTGATCCCTATGATTCCGTTGAGGTCCACCACCACCCTACTCCCTAGTGTTCTGATTCCCAGGCTAACTAGAATTAATTCCACTAAATTGAGTATTAGTGTTCCTTTGGTATTGAGAGGGTTGTTGTATCCAAATGGAAATTTGTGGTTGGGAACGGGGAATGGATTGACTTATGGTAGAAGAAACATTCATGCCAATAGTTGGGGTAGTTTGAGGTGTATAATGAGGTGAGTTTTGAGAACTAGAAATTGAAGTATCTCAAATGGATTATTTTAGAAAAGCAATATTCCTTTGCATTTCTAAATTAGCATCAAGAATTTTTATTCTTTCCAATTCTCTCTACAATATTCATTCTCTAATCATAGTTTAAGATTTAAGGGATCATGAGTTGTAGTTGTAGGAATAATACTAGATGACATATTTATATTTATGTTTGGTACCTTGGATTGACCTACAAGCCTTTTCTTGTGTTCACAATTTGTGACAATTTATTGGTGGTAGAAGGGGTTGAAAATGAGCTTGTAACAATGGAACTAGTCTAGGTATTTATGTGGGAAGTTCCTACAGGAAAACTCAGAGTAGCCTTTTCATGTATAGGGGTTAGAACATGCTAATAAGATGTGGTAGGAATGGGGGAAGGATCTTCTTAGATCATTAGTTTCATTCTTTCCACCCTTCTCCTTAGTTGATCCCTCTTAAACATGGAAGCCTTTATATTTTCTTCCATTTCTTATTTTTTTTTAATTCTCAATTCTTCAAGCCTCTGAGCCTCTTCTTCGAGCTCTACCATATCTTGAATTAATCCTTCCTCATTTTCTAGAGTAAAATCTAAATATGAATGTTTATGACTATAATTTTTAAGGTTTAATGCCTCCGTTTGTGAGAGAGGATCAGGGGATCTACTATGATAACTTCTAAATGGGTCAAATCCTTGAGTATTATGAGTGGAAGTAGCTCCAAGATTTAACCTCTAAGATGGCAATGTAGTATCAAAGTCCTTATCCTAGAAATTTTTTTTTTCTATTGGTTTTGAAACTAGAGGATTTGAACTAGCTTGTTTACCATCAGTAGTCTCTTTTGTGACAATATTTTCCTTATTTTCAAGAGGCATTCCATACTCATACATATTATTATTGAAACCTTCATGAAAATGTTTATATCCTAAAATAGGAGGAGTACCTAACTTTTGTTTGTATCTTTTTTATTCCAAGAATGTTTGGTGTTCCATTGTAATTATCCTTCCAACATCTGCTTAGGATGCTTCTTGAGATGGTCCTTGGTTCCTCTCATGGCTTCTAAAAACTCTCACCTCTCCTCTATTATTTCTTTAAAAAATAGTGATCTGACATAGGGGACTCAAGGTCATCACTCAAATTAATGGGAATTAGGAAGTATTTTGTGATTCTTTGAGAGATTTTGCAAACATAGAGAAAGATTGGACTAAACCAACAATAATTGATAAAGTAATTCACACAAATATGTGAAGATGAGCCAAAACTTTTGAGAAACTAATTAGACTTAACAAATGATGAGACATCCTTTGAATTTGTTCTTAATTGAACACATAAGTTTTAAAATTATGACTCTTATTGTAAATGATCTTGAACTAGAGACTTTACAAAAATTAGTATCCAATAGGTTCACCAATATATTGGTGTTTTTTAATTCCCAAATAGATCTCATAGATAATCTATGGTTTTTCCATTTCCAATTGTTAATTATCTAAAGGGATCGGCCAACAAATAGGTGAAATTTAAAATAACTTTCCCTCTATACTTTGGGATCTAAAAAACCTGGGAGGGTGATCCCATATAATGTTCTCAAGATCTCTTGTGTTGATTTATCCTGAACATTATAAACAATAGATATGTCCTACACATAATTTCTTGATAATTATAGGAATGTAAAGATTTGGAAGTATCTTAAATCATTTAACATTTGATAGCAGTAGAACATGATACTTCATACAAATTTTCAAAAGAGAACATAATTGAATTTAAAGATTTAAAATATTTGTGTTTGAAAGACCCCGAAGATGCAATATAGATGCAACTTTAGTGATTAGTACATTAACCTAGGGTATAGAGTCATATCCAATGTAATTTAACATGCATAACATTGTTCCCCCTAAACATAACAAAGGTATTAATGATGCATTACACTATTAAACTCAAAAATCTCAACTAATTATACTATTAGATCCCTATATACATCCACACAAATATTTATCTCTATTAAAGTGTTTAACTTATTCTTTGAATAAGAGCATTTGTAAAAAATAAACATCCAAAGGATAGACAATAGAGATGAATTGAAAGATCTTTGATTCATTTTGTAATGCCCCATCTTATAACCTAAGGAATGTTGCAATTATGTATAAAAGTGAAATATTTTTTTTTTAAAAAGTATTAATATTAACTTAATTAGTAACATACATTCACTAAGTTACGCGACGTTACACTACTTGAGTTTCCATAGACGACTTTAGTATTTAGCATTGCACATACTTAATTAACATAAACATTAAAGAGTAAACATTGCATATCATTTGAAATTCCATTCAAGATAGTTTAAAGTACAAATATGATTTTTACATTGCATTTGAAATAACATTACAATACTCATTCATCTGATGAGGTAGATCAATAATAGTTATAATTACATTTTACAAATGTTCACCTCATAAACAATTGAGGAATATTTTCAAATACAAGATTTACAATTTACAATGAAGAAGTATACATATGTATCCAAGTACAAGCTCTCCATCCATGAAGCTCTCGTTGCCATGAACATAAACTGGGGACCCAACGGAGTAAGGTGCACATTCCACCCAACCATGTGGTACCCGTAGGTCCACCCCCCATGCTAGGAGATAGTAATATGGTTACCTAGACATAATCTATTCACCCTAGACACAAGTACATAACTAACTGATGGTTACATTGCTTCCAGATTTAAGACAATCGAACATACTAAGAACACAAGGTTAACTGTTATTTTAGGTGGAGTGTCATTACAAAGTTGCAAAGGTTACCCTGGTGTTTCTTCCTAGGTCCCAGCTCCCAACTTGGGTTACCTTGGTAACCTCTTATGAAATTTGGCCCCGTTTGCAAGCTATTGCGGAATCAAATATATTTTAAGGTAACAAGATATCGATTTGCCATTCTAGGCCTTCTCATCTTATACTCAAGACTGAACTAGCTCAAGAGTCCATAAGTGAGGCATAATCATCTTATTAAAGATTTTAATTCTAAGTACTATGTTGTTTAATTATCACTGACTTACTAACTCTTTGTAAGTTACCCTGGCACCACTTTGTGTGTCGGCCCTTACACAGAGCCACTCCCCTAAACATAACATAGGAATTCTAAGTTCTCTAACTAAGGTTTACAAGGTGCACAAAATTCAATCACATAATAACAAATGACACACAATGGTCATTAAATCTTTTATTCATAAACCAAGTGTCAATACACCATACTATAACATGTGCACTACCCTAGTCAACTCAAGAAATACGTTTGAACAATAACAACTTCCTTACTAAACATATCATTCTGGAAGACTTATACAACTAAGACTTTCCCAATTTGCCCAATAAGAAACACAATTTAAGCAATTCAAGAAAAGTAAACGTCTACTGTTTGAATTTACTAAATCCAATCATTCAAAAGAATTAGCAAGAAATTATGAAAACTTAATTGTAATTCTTTTCTCATACAATAAAGAAGATAACATCATTTAATTCTAATTTTTAACTTTCTCGATTTCGCATATAAATAAATATACTAAATTTTCTCTTCCAATCTTGCTAGGCTTTAGAAATATTTATTCTTGAAATTTACATGCAATTCTTTTTAATATCAAAATTATCTTTCTAAAACTTAATAAATTGCAAATCTTACAAATATTTAAATACAAACATATATACATATATGTTTATATATAAATATAAATATATACTCATATTCACATATATATGTATATATATATATATATAATATATATATATATTAATATAACAATAAAATAAAAGTCAAATTTAAACATAATGCATTGAATTGGTGTTTGAAAACTTTTTAGAAAAATAAAAAATAAAACATAGTATAGTCCGCAGCCCAGCTACGGCCTTCCTGTGGGGAGGTCGCAGCCTTTACCAGGGCTATGCCCAGCAGCCGCTGGCTGCTGTGCATAGCCATGGTGGCTGCGCCACCCATAAGGGGTGAGGGGAGGGTTTCGACCCTCCCTAAAACCTTAAAATTAATTTTTAAATGATTTTTCTATAAATTTCGCCATACGGCTATATCCGAATTTCATCATTTTTTTAATTCAATTAACAATTCCACCTGTACGGCGATTTCTAAAGAAAATACCATTTATAAAATACAATTTTTTTTACAATCCAATTTTTATATGAATTATATATATATATATTATATATATATACAAATTCACAGGGTTCTAATATGGAAAATAAAGAAATTTCTACAGGGTTTTTCATTCAGGGTTTCAATGGGGAAATTGGGGAAATTATAAAATTTCTTCAAGGTTACAAAAGAAAACACACACAAAATTTTCCATTCATATTTTAATTTACCCCAAAGGTTTTAAAATCCATTTTCCATTTGAATGATTTCCCCTTCACTATTCTAAATATTTTCCACTGAAAGTATGCTACAAAAATTCTTCTGAAACCAACAAATCTTTGCAAGACAAAAATACAGTGAACAATTTCTTTGCGAGAAGTAAAGGGATTTAAATTAAACTTAATTTCTTTTCACAAACATTCCCTTCCAAAACAAACAAAATAAAAATCACAAGAAGAATACCTATTTCCTTTGCTTCAGAAAACTGTCTGGTGATGAGATCCTCTGTTGCCTGTAGCTTCTAAAACCTTTCTCGAACACCAATTCTCAAAATGCAAACTAGAGAACTTCCACACAAATTTTTAATAATACCAAAAAGCACAAACCAAAATTTTAACAACTGATATTTTTTTCCCGTGAAGAATAGAATAGCCTTCTGTGTTTTCCCAAGTCCCAAATAACCTTTGAGAAATTCCTCAACAAAAACAATAAATTCAACTGGCACACTTGTCGAGAAGAAGAAAATATCTTTAACAACTTCTCGGCAATCTTGTCTTTCAAGATTTGCATGCCTTTATTTTATTTAATTTTCCAATTTCCAAAATACCAAAATTTATTTACAAATAAAAATGCCATTTCCAAATTAATATTTAATTAAAAATTAAATCTATTCACACAATTAAAACAGTTTTAATTTAATTAATTAATTAATTTAATTAAATGAATTTAATCTTAATGATCAAATATTTAACCAAACAAACTAATTAATAAATTAAATAACATGTAAAACTTATTTCTTTAACATTTAAAGATTAATTTAAATAATAGAAAATTAAAGAATATTAGACTATCATTAAAATTGACAAAATTTACCTTTCAAGCAATTAATCCAAACAGGAAAAGACAAGACAATCTATGACTCTGAACTAAAATAGACGATGTACTATGACCGGGTTAAAGACTAGACTAGGATGAACCATGTTACTACCTCCCAATCAACATATCCGTTGAGTCTTGACACGCTTAGACCTGAGTAACTAGGTGGAGTCGGTGTCATGTACCTGCAATCCTGCAACCAAACAAATAACATGCATATATATAATCCATTGTATAGGCACACCGTGTAGAGAAAATCACGGACATCACAGGGAATTTGCAAGCGAGTGATGCAATTCCATTCTCCACACCAATACACGTCACATTAGACTGAAAAATTAAATAATAGTTAGTCCATCATAAACATATATATAACAATAACATTTGAAGGAAAACATCTACGCTATATCAAAGCATGTCAGAAATTAGTAATCACCATACATTGTATCATCATATCACAAAGTGAATCCACTGTCGCTCAAAATCAGCGATCAAAATATCCAAACAAAGTACCAAAGCCTAACAATGTGAAAACATGCAACAAAAAACATAAGCATAAATGGAGGGGTACTACACATTTCATTCATAACTAGTGTGAAGTATACAAAAGGAGAAGATTGGCTTTACAAATATGCCATTGTATTAAAAAATGATAGTATTGTCATACAATTCTTTCAAAATTAACAAATACTAGACTCTATAGCCTAGAAAATGACTTAGACCTTTTTTTATATTTTGTATTGCAAAAATATCCAAAATTAATCAATCATCCCATGCAAATGGCCTTGAATTCCCTTTTATAAGACAAGGGAGCAACAAGCCTCGACCCATTTACACATGTCATATTTTCAATTCACATTCATTTACATTTCAAAAATGCAAGTACAACCTAATCGTGGATGGGATATTCCAAAGAAAAAATAATTATATTTAATCTATAACAATCCCAATCCTTTTCCAAAAGATTCGATGTCGACGGTTGGTACTTTGCTACTTCTTTTCTTTATTCTTCTTGATGTGAACTTGGGAAATCTAAGCCAACAAGTGAAGAAAAATACTTTGTTGTGTATGGAAAAACTTCTCATTACTAGCACTATTGAAACCTTTTGGGAGTGTTGAATGTGCATAGAAGAAAAAAAATGTCCACATCACCAGAAGTTATCTCTACAAGTCAGGGATTTCATTGTATTTCTTATCCCATGTGTCATAGTCTCCCTTTGAAGGCCAGTTGAAATCCATAAAATCATCCAATTTTTTTCTATATGGACAATATTTCTTTACCATTTGATTTGCATCCTTGTCAAATTCTTCCAAGAATTAACCGGTGATGGAAAATTTTTCCATGCTATTCATTAGCATATCAATCTTAACATCTCCACCTTCACATATCCAAACAACCTCTATAGTGATGATACTCTCCATTGCTCATATGTTTTCACAACTCCATTACTATCCAAAATGTATGGAAAAAGGCCAAGATCATTCTTATCAAATTTTTGGAGCAATTCCTTAACTCTTTTCTCTAATAGATCCACCAATCTTTGACAATCAACAATTCCTTTTACCACCTTGTAGGTGGGAGAATTTTTTGCTAGTTTATTAAGCTCATGAATAGAACCTTTGATCATGCCTACCAATGAATTAAGCCTAGGTACCCATAATTGTATCAGTGGGACTACTATTTCTCTATCCCTTTCAAACATTCTTATTGCATAAAACATTAATGAATAATTAGAATGAATTTTATTTAATATTTTTATTGACTTCCCATTAAATGGTCCAAAATAGTTGTTACAATCAATAGATTTTTCTCAAACTAGTTCTCTTTAAAAGAATGGATTAATTCACCATATACCTTGAGATGTTGAATCAAATCTTTCCTGCTAACTCTTCTCCTTAGTGGGGGAGTAGTAGAAGTGCTTGGAATTAATGGTAGGTTTTCATCATATACAACTAACTCCATAGATTGTGTTGGAGGTGGAGGTGGAGAAGATAGGGAAGGAGTAGCTAGATGCACTTGTAGTTGTTGGTTCTTTAACATTTCAACCATAATCTCTAGTTCTTCAAGTCTCTACCTATTCTTATTGTAGGAAACCAACAACTCATTATACTTTTTAGTTTCTACATCATATTTGTCTTGAAGTTGCTCAATAGTTTCCTTTGTGATATGGGCAACATTCACAACCAATGTGGCTTCCTCTACTTCTAAGGTGTTAGAAAATCTCCTGATTATTAAACCTCTCCTCAGGTCACCTACAAGATCTACAATTTGAGGCTTATCTGTATTTGGGGCCAAAGACCATATAGAAAGTGTGTCCCATCGTGGATTGAATGCAGATCTTGACGAGGAATTTAGTACATCTTCATCTATCATGATTTCTCCCTGTATCAAATGCAATTGTATATGTTATATCCCATTTAGGTAGGAGAAGTACTCCACTTTTTTTTACCAGCTCCCTACCTTCCTTAGGGGTCATCTCTTTCTTTTCTTCCTTCATGTCTACTACCATCCTTGCATCACTAACATCCCTAGACAATTAAGGAGACTTAGCCATATCTTCTTTCAATTTCTCCCATACCCCTAGACATATTCCTTAAAAACATTACTCTTGAAAAAAGTATCATCATCCATGAACTTTGTGCATGCCTTTTCCCTTACATCACCTACATTGTCCACTCCTATTAGCAATACTTTTTTTGAGATAATGTTTTCTAGAGTTGACACAACATCCTCTACTTGTGGACGTGGCATACTTTTCATGATATCATTAGATGTTACAACAACCTCACCATCTGAATCCAATGAGCAATCAACAAGTCGTTATAAATGCTCAAATTTTCTCCTCTTTGGAGAGGACTCCCTTGGGGGAAAATCTATATCAATAATAATGTGAACATGGTATGGAGGTGCTTATTGTACATGGGAAGAAATTCTAGACTGCTCAGACTAGGTAGGAGTAGCTCTTGTCGGTTCCTTCAAAACAATCCCCTTAGGTCTTCTAGTGAAGACATACCATGTCTTGGGTTGTTGGTAGGTGGGTATTTCCTCAATCATAGGGGCCTTCCCTTGTCTTGTATTTGAAATTACTCCTTGAGCTATCCAACCACCTTGTCAAAAATTTGAAAAATACCTTCAATCCTAAGGATAGGATCATCAATATCAACAAATGTTCCATTGAACATTGATCTTTCTTGTATCTTGCTCTTTCCAATTTTTAAAAAGTAGTCCATTTTATCCTTCTATTTGCAATCTCATTCAGGTCAAATATATTCCTGATGATGTCTTATGAATAATTTACCCCATGGTTAAACTTTCCTATGTTGATTTTGTCTCAGGGAACTAATGTATCCTTTAGGGTCATAAGTTCTTGCCCCACAATTCTATATTTTTAATGGGTTACACATATTAAGGATATGATTCCATCCTTCCTTGTCCTTTTCCATGATAAAATCAAAGAACACTATGTAATTAGGGAAGAACTATCCCTTCTTTTAGTCCTTAAATGAAAGTTTTCTTCCTTCCCCAAATGATAGATCACTTGAAGAAAACCAACTTTGAAAGGAATGGATTGGGGTAAAAAGTGAGGAGCCACATTTTTTTCATACACTCTAATGATAGTGTAATCAAGAAACACAAGCACATCTCCCTAATTATGGTCAATCCTTCTCTCCTTAAGCCTCATAAAATCAAGCAATTCCTTTGGGATTGTTGAAACCTAAACCCTTAAATAAATCTTCAATTTAGCAAAAAACAAGTTTTTAAAGAATACAAAACTTGATCTTGAGTCATGTATGTCTAATAAAGATTTCCATGTTTAGACAGGGAGACATTTACTACTTGCGCTTGTCATTGTGATCTTCAAACTAGGACCTAGCTCCTTAGATCTAAATGTTAGGATCATGTGACACAACATAGTACCACCAAAATCTAACACCACCTTCCCCTTCTTTGAGAGACCAATGCCTTGTGAATGGAATTTGAAAAATATGTGAAAAAATTATATTCTTCATTTACCATTATGCTATGTATCATTGTATCCGTATACATGAGGGCTATTGGTATCATCTCCCATGGATCAATTCCCAACATCTGGAACATAGTGTAATAGGCTTTAACAAAGTAATTTTCAAAGCAGACAACTTTGAAAGGCTCATTTTCAGAAGTGGTGAGTCTAATCTTATTCCTCTTTCCATCCTTTACCAAAACATAGGCAGCAATTTCACTTTGTATGTGTTCCTTTTTGTTTCATATTCCTCTTTCAAGGCATTGAGGTTGATAGGTTTATTTTCATGGATGTTGAGATTGAACACTTCAATAGTTGAGTGTCTATCTAATTTCACCATCTCTTTTAGAGTTTATTTCCTAACAATCCTCACATTCTCATCATAATTGGAAGCAATAGCTTTGAGAAAATATATATCCAAATATACATTTGGAATTTCCAAATTTCTCACATCCAAGCTCCATAAATTGAAGCTTGGAATTGGGGCATTTATTTTGTCTTACCAGTATTTGAAAAGATCCCACCTAGAAATCTTCAAGTCCACATCCTTGATTGCATAAAATATATCCACAATACCCTTATCCACCCCTAGAAATTGCATTTTCCCTTGCCAAGGTTTTTATCCATAGTTGAGCTGAGCAATTAATCCAAAAAATAATCATGGAGGCCTTGTTTGGGGGTAGAACTAGGAGCTTGAGCCTTTGGGGGTGACATTTTTAACAATAGTAGAGGAAATTAGTGTTTTAATTTAAGTGCTAGGTAGAACTATGGAAAAGTACTATAGAATGAAATTAGGAAATACAAATTCAAGCAAGTTTCGAAGAAACTACTACCCTAGAACATAAATTCAACACTAAACCTGGAAAGAGAAAAATATTTTGTGCATAATTGAGCAAAGAAGGGGTGAAATTTGACTTCAATGTGCTTCAGACGTGCAAACCCTAATTATTTTCATTGAGAGCTCATTCTTCGTAGGAAACAATCATTGATCTCTTTAGAATGTTTTGGTGGATTGGAATTATGCTTTAGTTTTTTCTTTTATGGAAAAAATCTCTTCAATTTGATTGAAGAGTGTTGTTTCCATCACTACTGCTTGCTCATGTGAAGTAGAAAATATTCAACTATTTGTTAACTCAACTTTGAACATGATCCATTGATCTTATAGTGATTTGGATCTTTGGATGACTTAGATTGAGTTAACTAAGTTTGAAAAAATTGACCTTTATTGACCTCAACATTGAGCCAATAGAAATCCACCATATAGGAAAGTATTTTACAAGTCACCACATGCCCCACAACCCTAGGAAATTTCAAAATATTTGAAATGGCATGTTCATGCACCCCCACACTCATGCATTGAGAAGTAGATCAAAGGTTGAAGGATTGCAAGGACAACTACTAGATGCGGCCACATGTCCTATGTGCGCACTGGTCAAGTTCCCATGAATTCACCTACACAAATTTTTTTTAGCACATGCTTAATCTTCTACAAATTTTAATGTCTAAGATCATATCATCATTTCATTGCCAAAAAATAACCACGTGTTCTCAAATACACATCTTTTAATCCTTCATATATTAGCTAAATATTTAACAAAATATTTCATTTTCCTTAATAATCCTTTAGATGATCAAGATCTTGCAACTTGGAAATCCCCTGCACCCCTTCATGCATCCTAGATCATTTGAAACATTATGTGTGGGACAACAGGGAATGGCTGTAATTGTGCCACATGACACCATAAGAGCCTTTGGATTACGGACCCTCTAGCAACACTTTTCAAAATCTTGTAGGGTCCAATTTGAATGTTGGACATGTAGCATGCTATTGCTATCCCACACTAAGATTTCTACGAATATTTTATCCATACAATATGGTGGGGACCAATGAGAAATGAACATCTCAAAAGTAGGACCAGGCTAAGCCTTCTTAACAACCCTTTTTTATGCATGTGCTCCAAGTTGTGACTTCAGATAGGGCCATTCACTAGGTTATCATAAGACTTAAGACTTAATTTAATTTTAGCCTAAGGCTTAAAGTATTGAACATAATGCATTAATATTTCATGACCCACGTAACTTAAGACAATGAAATATTTCATATAGGATACGATTGGTAAGAATAGGATGAAGCGGTTGGTTAGCATGTGATGCAAATGACTTAAGTCATGACTTAAGGAATTGGAAACAAGTGATATCAAGTAATGAACAAACATAATAAAAGGTGATAGGTTTAACATTGTTAGGTTTTAAAGAGGGTTTTAGCCCTAAGGTGAACCCTAATGCATGAAACATGAAACCCTAGCCTATAGATAACTAGTAAAGCTTAGAGATTTTGAAATGTAATGCAAGGAACCACAAATTTTTTTCAATAGTCCTACCAAACCCTATGTCTTATACCTTCAATTTATCAACCCTTCACCTTATTCCTTATATCCTCAATCCATCAACCTTATACCTTATACCCTATACCATCAATCCCTCAACCTTATACACTATACCCTATACCTTAATGCTATACCTTAACCCTATACCCTAAACCCTATACCTTTAACCCTAAATCCTACAACCTCAACCCTATTCCCTAAACCCTACACACTCAACCCTCTACCCTATACATTAAACCCTCAAACCTAATCCCTCAACCTTGAACCCTCAACCATCAACCCTAATCCCTCAACCCTATACCTTAAACCCTAATATCTTAACCCCCAACCCTCATCTGTAAACCCTCTACCCTATACATTAGACCCTCAAACCTCAACCCTCAACCCTATACCTTTAAACCCTAAACCCTTAAACCCTTAAAACATCAATCCTCAACCCTCAATCCTATACATTAAACCATCAACCCTAATCCCTCAAACATATAACCTTGAACCCTAAAACCTTAAACCCTCAACCCTCTACCCTATACATTAAATCCTCAACCCTATACCTTAAACCCTTAATCCCTCAACCCTCAACCATAAACCCTTAAACCCTTAATCTCTCAACCCTAAGCCCTAAAGTGTAAACCCTATACCCTATACATTAGACCCTCAACCCTCAACCCTCTACCCTATATATTAAACCCTCAACCCTAATCCCTCAACCCTATAATCTTAAATCCTTACACCCTCAACCCTCAATCCCATTCTTTATACCCTTTAATCCCTCAACCCTTCACCCTATACCTTATACCCTCAACACTATACCCTATACCCTCAATCCTTCAACCCTATACACTATACCCTATACCTTATACCTTAACCCTATACCATAAACCTTATACTTTAAACTATAAACCCTAAAACCTCAACCCTCATCCCTAAACCCTACAGCCTAAACCCTCATCCCTATACCCTAAACACTCAAATCTCTACCCTATACATTAAACCCTAAACCCTGAACCTTGAACCCTCTAACCTATACATTAAACCCTCAAACCTAATCCCTCAATCCTACACCTTAAACCCTAATCTCTTAACCCTCAAACCTCAATTGTAAACTCTATACCTTATACATTAGAACCTCAGCCCTCAACCCTCAAACCTATACATTAAACCCCCACTCCTAATCCCTCAACCCTATACCCTTAAACCCCAAATGCTTAAACCCTTATGTAAGAAAGCTAAGGTAGTGAAACAACTTCCTACACTAATATTAAGAGGAGGATAATACAAAACTTTACAAATCTTTAATAGATACATAAAATTAAATATAAATAAACATAAATATCATGCATACCAAAACAAAGTGATTTACATGGGGAAAACCATTTCGGGAGAAAGGCCCACACTCCAAAATCCACCCAATATATTATTCAAAATTCACAAAGATCACAATATACTTGTAGAGAAAGCTTCTCATATGAGTATCACCAACTAGAGATCCAGGGGCAGCATGACCACTATTAGAATCTCATAATACATCACAATACACATCCATAATACAATGCCCTCATAAAATGGGGTTTCCTTCTAGGGAAAGTCAAGATAATAAAATATTGACTATTAGATCTAGGACCTAATGATGAATGGTCTATATTTACAATAATAAAATATAAATAAAATTTTCCTTTTGAGGGAATTTCCCCCAATCCCCCACAAGGGAGTATTCTTGGACCCCTAGCGAGGGGGATGATCCCCCTAGACCCCTCACGGGGGTGAAAATCCCCCACATGCCCCCCCGTCATAGACATATCAACAATACCATACGCATCAACAATAATTTATGTAATTGCAAGGTTGATACATATTATCCCAACACCTTAAACCTTCAACCCTCAACCTTAATCCATCAACCCTATAAGCTTCAACCCTAAACCTTTAAACCCTCAACCCTCTACCATATACATTAAACCCTCAACCCTAATCCCTTGACCCTATACCTTAAACCCTTAATCCCTCAACCCTTAACCCTTAAACCCATAATCTCTTAATCTTGAACCCTAAACTATAAACCTTCTAACCTATACATTAAAACCTCAACCCTCAATCCTATACATTAAACCCTCAACCCTACACCCTCAACCCTTTTCGTTATGCCCTCAATACCTCAACCCTTCACCCTACACCTTATACCCTCAATCAGTCAACCCTATACCTTCAATCCCTCAACCCTATACACTATACCCTATACCTTAACTATATACCTTAACCCTATACCCTAAACCCCATACCTTAAACCCTAAACCCTACAACCTCAACCCTCATCCCTATACCCTAAATCCTCAACCCTCTACCATATACATTAAACCCTCAACCCTATACCTTGAACCATAATATCTAAACCCTCAAACCTTAAACCCTCAACACTTAAACCTTAATCCCTTAAACCCTCAACCCTTAAACCCTAAACCCTTAACCCTTAAACCTTAAACCCTTAAACCCTCAACCCTTAAACTCCTAATCCCTCAACCCTAAACCCTCAACTATAAACTATAAGTTAGACACTCAACCCTAATCCCTCAACCCTTAAATTGGGCTAAACCCTCAATCCTCAACCCTTAACCCTCAAACCTCAACCCTCAACCCTCAACCCTCAACCCTCATCCTCAATCCTCAACCCTCAACCCTCAACCCTCAACCCTCAACCCTTAAAATCTAAACTCTTAAACCCTTGAACCCTCAACCCTCTACCCTATACATTAAATCTTCAACCCTAATCCATCAGCCATATACCCTATGCCTTAAACCCTTAATGTCTCAACCCTCAACCCTTAAATCCTCAACACTTAAACATTTCATCCATCAACCCTGAACACTCAATAGTAAACTATCTACCTTAGATATATTAGACTCTCAAACCTCAACCCACTACCCTATACATTAAACCCTCAACCCTAATCCCTCAACCCTATACCCTCAATCTTATAACCTTAAACCCTAAACCCTTAAACCCTTAGTCCTCAACCATCAACCCTAATCCCTCGACCCTATAACTTAAACTCTTCAACCCTCAACCATAAAACCTTAAACCCTCAACCATTCAACCCTTAATCCCTCAACCTTGAATCCTCAACTAAAAAACCTCTACCTTAGGTACATTACACCTTCAACCCTAAACCCTTAAACCCTTAGTCCTCAACCATCAACCCTAATCCCTCGACCCTATAACTTAAACTCTTCAACCCTCAACCATAAAACCTTAAACCCTCAACCATTCAACCCTTAATCCCTCAACCTTGAATCCTCAACTAAAAAACCTCTACCTTAGGTACATTACACCTTCAACCCTAAACCCTAAACCCTCAACCCTCAACCCTCAACCCTAATCCATTAATAATCAACGCTTAAACCCTAATCTTGCAACCCTCAAACCTCAACACTCAACCCTCAACCCTATACACCATACCCTTAAACCCTAAACCCTTAAACCCTCAACCCTCAACCCTCTACCACATATATTAAACCTTCAACCTTTATCCTTCAAACCTATTCCTTAAACCCTTAATCCGTCAAACCTCAACCCTTAAAACCTTAATCCCTCAACCTTGAACCCTCAACTGTAAACCCTCTACCCTAGATACGTTACACCCTCAACCCTAATATTTAAACCCTGAACCCTGAACCCTCAATCCTTGACCGTAATCCCTCAACATTCAACCCTTAAACCCTAATCCCTTAACCCTCAACACTCAACCATCAATCCTCTACCCTATACGTTAAACCTATCAGAAAAATGGGGAATCATAGAAGTCAAACATGAAAATTTTCTACACAAAATAATATTGTTTCTATATTCCACACTCCCCTCTCATAATACGAATTACAAACATATATATAGGATTTCTTATATCCTATATTATGGGAGAGTCTTTACACATCCTCTAACAACTACCTTTACATAGTTGAGTTATTCTAACAACTCATAAACAAATAAATCATTTACTATAACAAGTAATACGAATAATAATTATGTGAGTTGTAATCACAAATCATTATTATTCTAACCCATGTGAAAATAATAATGCATTTCCCAACATTCCCCCCCTTAGTGTGAACATGGTAAGAACTCACACCCTTCATTTACAGGAAGCCCAACTCTTGTGGGTCATGATCTTGATTCAAAACAAAAGGAACCTCCCATCAAACTTTCATGGTTTTCACAGAGGTTTACCACAAACCTAGAAATGAATAGGAACCCATCATCTATCCACCTCGTGTGGTTTTCTAGATCCTCCCACAAAACCTTTCAAGATCCATGAACTACATTACATTGGTGCTTTTGTTTTCCACTATGCTTGTACATCATGGAAGTTATTTGGAAATTAACATACATATCACAAATCTGAAAAACCCATACTAGGAAAAGTTTCACATTGCATTCCATAAGAACACAATGTTCTTAATTGTAATCATTATTATTGATCGTTGCCACTCGATCTCGAACAACATAGAAAACTGCCACTGCCACTAGAAGCTACCCTTGACTTTAGTCATTTTGGCATGAAATGGGAAATGGAACATTGGTTATTATTCCCCCCCACAATGTGAAATTTCCATTTATTCACATAACCAGGGACATTGAAAAGAAAATCATATCAAGTTACATACTATTGTTTGGATCTTGCTATCTAGATCTTGTTGCACATGATCACCATTGCCAATGAATGTATTCATTGACCAATCATCTTCTAAAAAAGTACGACAGTTAGAGGACCTCTACAGTCATTTGCTCTCCAATATGATCATTTTTTCAGCATTCACACACCACACTGAAAAGCTGAAACAAATAAAATGCTGCATATTTATTTGTCACCATATCATGCGTGCGGCCTCATCATTGGTGACTGATGAGAGGTTGCTGATTTACCTCCAGCCTCTGATGCATTCATGCTCCAATTATTTTTTGCTAGTTCAATCAAATTTGACTATGAGGATCATATATACAAAACTTAATCTAAACAATATAGAAGGTGTTAGATTTGATTGATAATGCACCTTAATCAAATATTTCACAATTTTGTTCCAAAATAGGGGCTTACAATCGCTCATGTTGATCTTAATGTAGAATAATAGACACTTTTAAATATGAAATTCTAGTACACATGACATATTTCTATCGAAGAAATCTAATAAGGAAAAAAGCTAACATAATGAATTATGATTCATAACCACCTCTTATTTAATTTTCATTAAGAAATTAATGCTATGATAAAGTCACAGGCTCCTCATGCAAGTTCACCTCAGGATGCCAAAGCATAAAGTTTGCTAGACTCACCAGCATACGAGTGCCTATGAATGTCCTAGATTTTCAACCCAAACTGGAAAATAGTAAGGGTGAGAGATCGATTCAATGAGAATGTTGAGCCATGAATCTCATAATAAATGTAGTCTCATTTATAAGAAATGTCAAATATATCGCATCAATTGTATCCTAGCCTCTTATCATCAACGAAGTAGGAAAGACTTGAACCATGAAAATAATGCTCCAATTGATGGAAAAATCAACACATCCAATGAGGCTAAGCAATCAAATGATGAAATATCTTGGTGTATATGGGTTGATGTAGGTGAAAAATAGGCGAACACAATGGATACTCAATCTAATGAAGAACCCCGCTTGGAGAGATCTAAACATAATCACAAAGGAAATACATATAAATCATTGCAATGATAAACCATCGATTACTGATGGAGATGCTATGACCATGATCTAGAAAGAATATCGAACAATAAATGTGAAGAGTAGACAAACACCAACCACCCCACCTCTAGAGACTCAATATATTGGTTTCAAAAAATGGTGAAGATGCTCACAGAGAAACTCTATCAAAGGCCAACAAAGATTAGCCAACCAATCAATCACAACCATCACCAAGGATATTACAGGATGTAATGCTATATTTCCTATAACAAAAGTGTATTACAACAAACCAAGATTATCAAAGGTGTAGTCATTCGATCTACCTAAATATGAAGTGAAAAAAAACTCTCATACAATCTTCAAGTTTATAAATCTCCTTGATCCCACTACGCTTCCACTGTATGATTCAAGACATACAAAATATCAATATTATCTCCTAGTTATCTAGTTAATAAATAATAGGCCTAGAGAATAATGTTGCTCTAATACCATATCAGAAAAATGGGGAATCATAGAAGTCAAACATGAAAATTTTCTACAAAAAATAATATTGTTTCTATATTCCACACTCCCCTCTCATAATACAAATTACAAACATATATAGGATTTCTTATAAACTATATTGTAGGAGAGTTGTTATACATCCTTTAACAACTCCCTTTACATATTTGAGTTGTTCTAACAACTCATAAACAAATAAACCATTTACTATAACAAATAACACCAATAATAATTACGTGAGTTGTAATAACAACTCATTATTATTCTAACCCATGTGAACACTAATAATGAATTTCCCAACAAAACCCTCAACCCTAATGCCTTGAACCTATACCTTAACCCTTAATCCCTCAATCCTAAACTCTTAAACCCCCAATCCCTTAATTCCTCAACCCTGAATCCTTAACTCTAAACCCTCTACCCTAGATAAATTACACCCACAACCCAAAACCCACAACCTTAAACCCTCAATCCTTGACCCTAATCCTTCAACATTCTACCCTTAAACCCTAATCCCTAAACCCTAAAATCTCTACCCTATACATTAAACCCTAAACCCTAACCCCTCAACCCTATACCTTAAGTCGTTAATCCCTCAAACCTAAACCCTTCAACCCTCAACCCTTAAACCCTTAATCCCCCAACCTTGAACCCTCAATTGTAAGCCCTCTAACCTATACATTAGATGCTCAAACCTCAACCATCTACCCTATACATTAAACCATCAACCCTAATACCTCAACCTTATACCCTCAACCCTTAAACCCTTAAACCCTCAACACTCAACCCTCTACCCTATACATTGAACCCTCAAACATAATCCCTCAACCTTATACCATAAAACCTTAATCCCTCAATCCTCAACCATTAAACCCTTAATCCTCAACCATAAACCCTCAACTCTAAATGCTCTACCCTAAATACATTACAACCTCAAACCTAATCCATCAACCCTATATCTTAAACCCTGAACCCTTAAACCTCAACCCTAATCCCTGAACCCTGAACCCTAATCCCTCAAACCTATACCCTCAACCCTATACCCTAAACCTTCAACCATCTACCCTATACATTAAACCCTCAACCCTAATCTCTCAACCCTATACCTTAAACCATCAATCCTTAAAACATAATACCTTAAACCCTCAACCCTTAAATGCTAAAACCTTAAACAATCAACCCTTAAACCCTCAACCCTCAACCCTTAAACCCTAAAACCTCAACCCTTAAACCATCAACCCTTAAACCATGAACCCTGAACCCTAAAACCTAAACCCTAAACCCTAAACCCTCAAGCCTTAAACCCTCAAGCCTTAACCATCAACCCTTAAACCTTGAAACCTCAACCCTAAAGCCTTAACCCTCAACCCTATACGTTAAACCCTAATCCCTCAACCCTTAAACCTTAAACCTTAATCCCTCAACCCTCAACCTTAATCCCTATCCCTAAACCCTCAAATCTCAACCTTTAACCCTCAACCCTCAAAATTTAAACCCTAAATCCTCAAACCTAAACCCTTATACCCTAAACCATTAAACCCTCAACCCTCAACCATCTATCCTATACATTAAACCCTCAATCCTCAACCTTCTACCATATAAATTAAACCCTTGAACCTTATCCCTCAACCCTATACCTTAAACCCTAATCTCTTAACCCTCAATCCTTAAACCTTAATCCCTTAAACCCTCAACCCTTAAATAGTAAACCCTTAACCCTTAAACCCTCAACCCTTAATCCATAAATCGTAAACCCTATCCTTAAACCCTCAACCCTAACCCCTATACCTGAAACCCTAATCCATCAACCCTCAACCCTTAAACCCTAATCCATTAGCCCTCAACCCTCAACCCTAATCCCTTAAATCATAAACCATAAATCCTCAACCCTTAAACCCTAAACCCTAAACTCTCCACCCTTAAACCCTCAACCCTCAACCCTTAAACACTCAACCCTTAAACCCTAAACCCTCCACCCTCCACCCTTAAACCCTCAACCCTCGACCCTCAAACACTCAACCCTTAAACCCTTATCCCTGAAATACTCAACCCTCAACCCTCAACCCTTAAACCCTCAAACCTTAAACCCCTATCCCTTAAATCCTCAACCCTAAACCCTCAACCCTTAAACCCTCAACCCTAAACCATCAACCCTTAAACCATCAACCCTAAACCCTTAAACCTTAAACCCTACACCCTAAAACCTCAACCCTCAACCCTATACTTAAGCCCTAATCCATCAACCCAATATATTAAACCCTAATGGACCTATACTCTTTACATTAACCTCAGACACTCAACCCTGAACATTATCCCTCAACCCTTAACACTATACACTATACCCCCAACCCTATACTTATGCCCTAATCCATCAACCCTAATCCATATGCCTTATAGCCCCAATCTTAAATTTTGAACCCTATACCTTAGAAAATCAACCTTGAACATCATCCCTAAGTTGTAAACCCTTAATCCTCAGCCCTATACTTAAGTCCTAATCCCTCAAACCTCAACCCTATACCTTAAACCCTGAACCCTACAACCTCAACTCTCATCCCTACACCCTATAACCTCACCCTTATACCATAAGCCCTAAATATTTTCCCTCCACCCTATACTTAAACCCTAAACCATACACTCTCAACCCTTCACCTTATGCCTTGTACCCTCAAACCATCTCATAAAACCTAAACCCAATATACTAAACCATAATCCATATACCTTACACACTTTATCTTATACACTCAATGAGCTGAATATTATCCCTCAGTTGTAAACCCCCAACCTATTACTTAATACCTAATCCCTCAACCCTCAACCCTATACCTTAAACCCTAAACCCTACAACCTCAACCCTCATCCCTATATCCTATACCCTCACCCTTATATACCCTAAACCAAAAACCCTTACATACATACATACATACATACAAATAGAAATACATGCATACATACATACATAAACACATATACATACATTCAAGCACATAAGCATACATACAAACATACATAGATGCAAATAAATATATATACAAACATACAAGTATAAAACATATAATTAACAAACTTACACAAAAATAATTTCAAGTGAGCCATAACATGAGTGTGTTATAACATGCTTGTGCTATGCCTTGCTTTGGGAATCCAAAACATAAAGCAAGAAAAAGAAAGCACAAGCAAAGATATAAAGCATGACATATGCGACCGTGTTATAATGTGCTCATGTTATTTCTTGATTTTGGAATCCCCAAGCCTTTGGCTTGGATTCACTTTGGATTTCCAACCCAAAGGCTCGGGGTGCCTTCCCAATGTTTAAAGACGTGTTTTTACATATTCTACAAAAATTTACGTAATATCATTCATACTAACCCTTAGGTTTACACGTGTTTCAAGGTCGAGTAAATCAAACACCTGGATAATGTTAGGCTCTCTCTTAGCTATTTAACAATGTAATTTTTTTCACACTTTGACAATGTTAAGGATTTCATCTTTAATTTGTTTTGTTTGTTTGTCTGTTTTTTTGTCAAAAATTAATGTTTGGTATTTTTTACTTTATTTTTTAACCTTTCATTAAAATTTTAAATAAATTACATTTTTATAAATTAGACTCCATTCTACACACATTAAAAAAATGATTTTTGATTAGTTTTCAAAAATTATAGGGGTAGCATGACCAAATTTCTATTTTTAAGGATGTGCCCACTTTCAAAATTAGTAAAATTATATATTCATTAAAAAATTATCAGAAAAATCAAGCATAACCTACATGCTATTAGCTAATTTCTCATCGAAGTGATTTTAAAAATACTAAAAAAATGTTAACCTTTTGAGAGAGCCACAATAGATGCTATGCTATGTTTTCTGACAAAAACAACAACAATTTTTGTGGCTCCTCTTTTTGAACCCCTTAATCTCTAACATTTAAAAAAAATAGTAGTTTAGAAAGTAGACTTGGAGCACTATGACCCTTTTTTTGTTCCATCTAAATTTTTTGAGTGTAACTATCCTCAATTTCTCATCCAAGGTTAGCATTTCTTGATTTTTTTAAAAAGTTTCCACTTAAGACCACTTTTTGGCCCCTCATCTTTGTGCACATACCCAACTACTTATGCATTAATAACTAATGTGTGTAAACCTAGTTCATATTAGGAGGCTTGTGAAGCTGAATATGAAATCAAGTGGCAATTTTCTATGGAAGAGGAGATAGAAGGTCTATAGAAGAACAAGACATAGGTGCTTATGCCATTTCATAAGGGGCAAAAAGATATTACGAAAAAGTGAGTCTTCAAAGTGAAAAGGGACATAAATAATAATTTGGAGAGGTATAAAGCTCGATTGGTGGCCAAGGGGTATGCACAAAATTATAGTATCAATTTTGATGAGAATATTTCACCTATTGTAAAGATAACTAATTCTAAAGTTGTTTTAGCTCTTGATCCTAATCTTGATTCAGAGTTAGAACAATTAAATTTTAAAACAACCTTCCTACATGATGATCTACTCGAGGAGATTTATATGCAAGAACTAAAAGGATTTGAGGAAAGAGACAAGGATAACCTTGTTTGTTGGTCTAAAAACTACATGATGATCTACTTGAGGAGATTTATATGCAAGAACTAAAAGGATTTGAGGAAAGAGACAAGGAGAACCTTGTTTTTTGGTCTAAAAATTGATGTATGGTTTGAAATAGGTGTTGAGGTGTTGGTACAAGTAGTTTGATTCCTTCATGTTGAGTTTAGGTTTGATAAGATGTGAGGTTGATCATTGTGCCTACTTTCAAAGGTATGATGAGGACGATTTTATTTTTTTTCTTTGATATGTTGATGATATTTTGGTAGCAAATCCTAATAGTAAAAAAATAATCCATTTGAAAGATCATCTTGCTAGGGAGTTTGAGATGAAGAGCTTAGGTAGTGAAAATCATATTCTTGGAATGAGGATACAAAAAGATAAAAATAGTAGGAAAATATGGTTTTCACAAAAAAATATGTGGAGAAGGTTCTACAGTGATTCATTTGAAAAATGGATAACCAATTAGTACCTCTATTTCATGTTCATATTAAATTTTCTTCATAATAGTTCCCTAGCATAGAATTTTTAGAAGACTTTAGTGCAAGAGCATCCAGTGGATTAGGGGCAATCTTGCATCACCCAAAAAATATTTTTCCTTATTTTCTTTAGTTGTTTTGAGTCCCATGATGGAACTTAAGGGGTGCAAGATGGTCAAAATTCAAAAAAGATTGAAAATGGTCACTTACTAAAAAGTGAAATTTAGTAAAATATCTTTGTGGGCGAGAAATCAAACGGATAGAATTTTGGCACCAAAGCAAAAGGGAAAGTTACAATTTCTAGAACATTATAAGGTGGTTATTGGTGTAAAATAAAAGGGTTGAGTGGAGGTTATAGAAGGTGGCTCCATTATGCAGATTGTGGCTCCAAATAATAGATCTTTTTTAGAGTTGATTTGGATGTAATGAATTTATCCAATGTAGTTGTAGCATTATAATTTTTGAATCTGTAATTTCATTTTTTGAAACTAATTGAAAGTGGGTTGTTTTCTATCTTGCAATTTTTGTGTTGATATCTACATTGTTGTGTTTTGTGTAAGTGTTGGATAGAGTAGCCCTCATTAGACATAGATGTTTCATGTGTTATACATTGAACATGACAACTAAGAGGGGGGTGAATCAATTATCACAAACTTTAACATTTAAAACTTTCACCAAAAATTAAATCAATCACAAATCCTTTATTTTGCTAATATGATTAATCATTAAGTGAAAAGGTAGAAACTAAAAAGCATCACACATACACAATAACACCATATTTACATGGAAACCCCAATAAGGGAAAAACCACAATGAGGATTAGCTCACAATATAGAGAATATAAAAAATAATTACAAAGGGTCACTGCTAAAATAGGACTCACTGTCTTGATCATGAGTCACTATCCAACAAGGGTTAATCACCCAAAGGGCTCATTTCCACACAAATACAAAGAATATAGAAGACATTTGTTACACAAAGAAAAATAATCTCAATGCAATATAAATTTCCACCACAATTCGCTCAAACACTTGTAGACATGCATGAATGATAGAGTACACCTTTAGCTCACTACATCTGGAAACTCAACAATTAGACTTCGCACTGATCTTCACAACTTAAATTACATACACACTGATTCACATCTATCTCACATCTATCTTGCTCTATTTCCTTGCACACCTTTCACCAATATCTCATCCTATATTTATACCATCAACTTTGGAACATATCCAAAGTCGGCCATACACCATTTACGTTTACAAATTCAAATTAGGTTGGTGCAAAAAAATTCTAGGGGGGAATTAGAATGAGGGATACCTAAACACACGCTTCAACACACTTCCATAAGCTTCAAAATTAGTGTTAAATACAAGGTTGGAAAAACCAGTGTAAAACACATAGAACAATTAAGCACACACAACCTTATCATGATCTAAACCTTCCGGATAACAAATTATCTTCAACACGATCATATTAGCTTAACTCTAGAACTGCAAGTCATAAAACTCAAACAAGAAGAAATCTGGAGCAACTACAATTCTCTCGGACCTCAGCCAGATACACTGAAAAACATAGTTCACAACTGGTGAAATAACTCACACTATACAATGATCCAAAATCCCAAATCTTGGATATAGCAACTTCCAACAACCATGAACAATACCTCAAATCCTCATTAGCATAGCAAAAAATCTAGGGGAAAAACTTGAAGCAACCATTGAACACCTGCAACCTTTTTCCTTCACAATTTTCTCAATATCCTCGACATATTTAGCCAATATCCTTCATCCATGATATTAATGCCAATAGAAACTAGTTGAGAACCAATTAACCAATTGAAATCAATGTCAACACTCTCATACTTTCAATAATCTCCCCCTTTGTTATTGATGGCAACACATGATGTGAAAAACCATTAAAGACAACACAATAGATCTAAACAAACTTTTTCATTATTTTTCTTTTTATTTCTCCCCCTTAGTAGATAATATTTTTCACATGATACTTCTCTATTTTTTTTTCACATCTTTCTCTCCCCCTTTAACATCAATGGAAAAGGCATAGGATGTTTTGCATTGATTTCCCTTTTAACATTAAGAACAAAATACTCTTTCAATGACAACACATGACACTGCCTACCCCCCTTGAGAGGTAGCCAAAAAACATCAGTCCAAAAGAAAGATAGATCCATAGATCCACTAAAATGATGATCTCCATATGCATCTAGTTCAAGGAAGGAGGGTAAATGACCCCTAAATTCTCCTAGAGATACTCAAAAGTATCTTTAGGAAGAGCATTTGTAAATATGTTAGCCACTTGACCCTTCATAGGTACATACTCAAGCTTTACTTCATCCTCCACAACCTTCTCTCTTAAAAAGTGATAACAGATAGATATATTCTTTTTCCTTGCGTGCATCACTAGATTCTTTGAAATTTTAATTGCACTTGTATTCTCATAGAAGATAAAAATAGGATCATCATACATTACTCTGATATCTTTCAATGTATGTCTCATCCACAAAACTTGTGTACAACAAGATGTGGAAATATACTCAAATTTTGTAGTGGATAAAGAAACTAAATCTTGCTTTTTACTCAACCAAGCCACCAATCTACAACTAAGAAAGAATGCACCACCACTTGTACTCTTTCTATCATCTACACAACCATCCCAACCTACATCTGTGTAAGCACTTAGTGTAAAATCAATATCCCTAGGATACCATAAGCCATAATCTGGAGTGCCATTCAAATATTTGATTATCCTTTTAACAAAAACATGTGTTTCTTTAGGGTCTTCTTGAAATATAGCCACAATACAAACTTCATGCATGATATCCAATCTAATAATAGTCAAATACAACAAACCTCCAATCATAGATCTATACATGCTTTGATTAGCCTTAGGTGCATTATCATCTTTACTCAATTTGCAACCAATCACTATAGGAACGCATACCAGTTTGGAACCATCCATCCCAAACTTCTTCAACATTTCTCTTGTATACTTTGACTATTAAATAAAGATCCCTTTCTCTTTTGATTAATTTGTACCCCAAGAAAGAAATTCATATCTCCAAATATAGACATCTCAAATTATTTTTTCATTTCTTCAGCAAACATCTTGCACATAGTTTCATTTCCTCCAAAGAGAATGCCATCAACATATACAACTACTATAAAGATTTTTTCATTTTCAATCTTAAAATAAAGATTGCTATTTGTCAAACCTTTGTTGAAACCTTGTTGAATCAAATATTTGTCTAGCCTTGCATACCAAGCTCTAGGAGCTTGCTTCAATTCATATAGAGCCTCCTTCAATCTGCAAACCATATCTAATTGATCTGACAAATGAAATCCTTCTGGTTGTTCCATGTACAACTATTCCTCTAACTCACCATTCAAGAATGTAGAATTAACATCCATCTGATAGACCTTGAATGTTTATGAGCAACAAATGCTAAAAAAATTTAGATAGATTTCATTCTTTCCATCAGAGTAATAGTCTCTTGAAAATCTATACCTTCTACTTGTGAGTAACCCTTACACACAAGTTGTAACTACTTCTCTGTTCTCATTCAACTTGTTCCTGAATACCCATTTTGATCCAATTTTTTTTATCTTTCAGTCTAGGGACCAATTCCCAAGTTTGATTCTTTTCAATATGCATAGGTTCCTCTTTCATAGCTTCCATCCAATGCTCATTTTACATGCTTCAATTATGGTCCTTAGTTCAATATCATAAAGTAAACATAGATTTATCTCACCAGCAACAACTCTGCTTATTGTGAATACTCCTTTCCTTTTGTCTCCAATGATTTAATTTTCTAAATTATTTTTTTGCACATATTTAGGTGTTTTAGGGGATACCACCGAAACTTCTTCTTCTTCATTCCACTTCTCTTGTTCTTCCACAACTTCTTCAATTCTTACATAATTAGGTTCATCAGATACATATCCATCAACTTCAATTGAATTCATCATTGCTTCATCAACCTTGACATTTGTGCTTTCTACAATCTTTCTTAGTCTTTTATTGAAACATCAATAATATTTGCTCTTAGTAGAATATCCAAGGAAAATTCCTTAATTAATTCTAGCATGAAACTTCCCTAAATTATCTCCTTCCCATTTGATAAAACATTTGCTTCCAAATACGTTGAAATACTTAATAGTAGGAATTATTCCACACCATAGCTCATAAGGGGTCTTAGTACTATTAGCTCTTTCTTGAACTCGATTGAACACATAAACATTAGTGTGAATAGATTCTCCCAAGTAAAATTCTGGTAAACCAGCTTCAGTAATCATTGATATGGCCACTTCTTGAATTATTCTATTTTTCCTTTCAACAACTCCATTCTACTGAGGAGTTCTAGGAGCAAATAACTGTCTCTTTATTCTATGAAATTCACAAAACATATTAAACTAATGGGAGGTGAATTCACCACCTCTATCATACCTCAAGAATTTTATTCTCAAATTCACTTCATTCTCTTCCATAGCTCTGAATGTCTTGAATCTATCTAATGCATCAGATTTCTCTCTAAGAAAAGTAACCCATGTATACCTAGAGTCATCATCAATCAAAATCATGAAATACTTGTCACCTTGTAGACCTCTTACCCTTGTATGACCACAAAGATATGTATGAATTAATTCTGGTAGTCCAATAACAGATTGTACCTTTCACCTTGTAAAATTTTCACTCTTGTAGGACCACAAAGGTCTATATGAATCAAATCCAATAGTTAGATAGTAGATTTTTCCTTTGATTTGTAGTTGTTTCTCACTTTCTTTCCAAACTGACAATTCTTGCAAATAGCATTAACAGGATTTGTAATCCTCAATAAATCTCTTATGACTTATATTGCACTAATCCTTTCCAAGTTATAAATATTCATATGACACATTCTCTGATGCCATAACCAACTGTCATTAATTTGAGTCATAAAGCAACGTCCATCAACACCCTTAAGTTGATATATATTTCCTTCAAATTTATTTCCTACAACAATCATTGTTTCAGATCCTTTCCTAATTTCACATCTCTCATCCTCAAATATAATATTATATCCTTTTCTAAACATTTGTCCAACACTCAAGAGATTATGTCTTCAACCCTTAACATAGTAGACATCACCAGTATTATGCTTTCCATAAAACTTACTGAACCTATCCCACAAATCTTAAAACTAGTATCATCTCCAAACATAACTAAGTCTCCATCATATTTTTCTAGTTTAACAAACTTACTCTTATCACCAATCATGTGATGTGAACAACCACTGTCAACAACCCAATATTTATTTTCTTGTTTAGCATGTAGGGTAGAGATTAAAATATTTTCATCTTTCTCTTTCGCTAGAGGACATTCCTTCATGTCCTATCTTTCAAATTTAGTAGAAGTAGGTTAATATTTTATAGCCAAGAATAAGCACTCATTATCATCAAAGTCTCCATAATCAGACTCTTCATTAGAAATACTAGCATTCTCATTCACATAATATGCTCAATTGATCTTTTTGGCTTTGTTTTCTCTGTTAAATCTTTGTTTGTTCCTCTTAGCTCTTTTTGGACATCTTAAAGCATAATGAACTATTCCTCCACAACTAAAGCATTTAAAGGGTAACTTACCTTCATACTTACTAGATTCTTTCTTCATCCTTATCACAAAGTTAGCTTCTACTTCATCAAGATTCTCTTCATCCGGATCTCATGCTCTTGTAGCTTTGAAAGCAGTTTTTGATTTGAATCCATTTCTCAAATTTGGTTTTCTCATCTCATAAGATGTTAGAGTTCCCAATAACTGATCTTTAGTACAATTCTTGTAATCCACATATTCTTCAATAGAAGATACCTTTTCACTGTATGCATTAGGGAGACTTCTAAGAATCTTCTTCATAATCCTAGATTCATCTATTGTAGCACCAAGTCCTCGCATTCTAGCTACCAACTGATCCACTTTCTATACATATGATTTAATGTTTTCATATTTAGACATATGCAGGACCTCAAACTGTGCCTCCAAATTCTACAACTTTACTTCTTTGACCTTTTCATCTCCTTCGTGCATCTTTTATAAAGCATCCCAAACTCCTTTAGCAATCTTTAGATTTTGGACTTTAATCAAATCGGAATGTGAAAGACTATTCTTTAGAATCAAAATTTCCTTATTGTTTGCTTCATGCACCTTGATTTCATTAGTTGTACTCAAACTATTAGCTGGAGCAGTGTAAGCAGTCTTATAAACTTTTTCAACATCATATCCACAATACTCCAGATATCCGTCCATCTGTGTTTTCCAGATAGAATAATTAGTTCCATCATACCTAGGACATTCAAAAGTGATCTTGCTTGCCATCCCAGACTTTTCTTAAGTGGTTAAGATTCTCTCCAAGGAACCAAGCTTTGATACCAATTGTTGAACAAGACAACTGAGAGGGGGGGTGAATCAGTTGTCACAAACTTTAACCTTTAAAAATTTCATTGGAAATTAAATCAATCACAAATCCTTTATTTTGCTAATATGATTTATCATTAAGTGTAAAGGTAGAAACTGAAAAACATCACACATACACAATAACACCAAATTTACAAGGAAAACCCAATAAGGGAAAAACCACGGTGAGGATTAGCACACAATATAGAGAATATCAAAATTGATTACAAAGAATCACTATCTAGATCAAGACTCACTGTCCAACAAGGGTTAACCAATCAAAGGGCTCACTACCACATAGATACAAAGAATATAGAAGAGATTTGTGACACATAGAAAATAGTTTCAATGCAATAGATATTTCCACCATAATTCACTCAAACACTTGCAGAAATGCATGAATGATGGAGTACACCTTCAACTCACTGCATCCGAAAACTTAACAATTAGGCTTTACACTAATCTTCACAACTCACATTACATACACACTGATTCACATCTATCTCACATCTATCTCACATCTATCTCACATCTATCTCACATCTATCTTGCTCTATTTCTTTTCACACCTTTCACTAATATCTCATATTGTATTTATACCATTTTCAACCTTGAAACATATCCAAAGTTGGCCATACAACATTTTCATTTAAAAATTTAAATTAGGTCGGTGTCAAAACTTTCTAGGGTGGAATTAGAATGAGGGTGACCCAAATACACACTTCAACATGCTTCCATAAGCTTTGAAAGTAGTGTCAAACACAAGGTCAACCAAACTAGTGTAAAAACACACAAAACAACTACGCACACATAACCTTAGCATGATCCAAACCTTCCAGATAACAAAATTATCTTAAACATGATCATATTAGCTTAACTCCAAAACTGCAATTCATAAGACTCAAACAAGAAGAAATATGAATCAACTACATTTCTCTCGGACCTTAGCCAAATACACTAAAAAACATAGTTCACAATTGGTGAACATAACTCGCACTGTATAACGATACAAAAACCAAAATCCTAGATATATCAACTTCCAACAACCATGAACAATACCTCAAATCCTCATCAGAATAGCAACAAATCTTGAAGCAAAACCCAGAGCAACCACTGAACACCTGCAACATTTTTCCTTTACAATTTTCTCAATATCCTCGACATATTTAGCCAATATCCTTCATCCATGATATGAATGACAACAAAAACTATTTGAGAACCAATTGACCGGTTGACATCAATAACAAAACTCTCATACTTGTAACATTGTATTAATCATTTCTTGGTAGTCTTATATTTTCCATGGTGTGCACTAGACCAAACAATGGACAAAAAATGGGAGTAGTCAATCATTACATGGAAAATCTAGGTATTGATCATTAAATGACTATGAAGTGGATTCTCATATACTTTAGGGGTACTTATGATGCTTCTATCTATCATAGTGGGGTTAGTATTTAGGTTAATAGGTATGTGGATGCATATTTTGGAGATAGTCGTAAGAAAAATTCCACTATAGGTTATGTTTTCTCCTTAGCTAGAGGTGCAGTTAGTTAGGTATCAAAGTTACAGATAGTGGTGGAATTTTCTACTACTAAAGCTAAATATATGGTAGCATCATAGGCTAGCAAGGAGGAAATATGGCTTCATATAATTTTGGGTGAATTTTAGGTAAAATAAGATAACATGGTGTTGAATTGTGATAGCCAAAAGTGCTTTACACTTACCATGAAACTCAACATACCATGCCACATTGATATTCAATATCATTTTTCATGTGAGGTGGTGGAAGGAGGAAATATATCTTTGGCCAAGATGTAGACTCATATAAACCCAATAGATATTATGATGAATCTCATTAGTAGAGATAAGTTTGTTTGGTGTACTTCTCTAGGCTTTCATTTTACTTAATGATTAAAAACATTGGTATTGTTCAATATGAGGATTCATTTACAAGTTATAAATTTGACTTCAAGTGGGAGATTGTTGGAATATGAAGTCAATTTTATTGTTATTCTAGTATGATGAATAGTTAACATTGAGTACTTACTATTTATGGTATTTTTGATAGAAGATTGACATGTAGTTACATGCATCAGAATTTATATTTTTTGAAAGTTTTCTTCGAAAAGGACTATGCAAATCGAATTTCTTATGCTAAGGAAATTCATTCTTTTCATATATTTTTAAAGATTATCGTATCAATGAATTTTTCTTGAGAAATAAAATATTATAGATCTTTTCCCATGGTTTTTCCTAGTATAATTTTACTAGGTTTTCCATGTAAATTTGTGTTTTTTTCTTATTGATTTTCTCTATTTAATTTTCACTATATATTTTCACAACATATATGTCATAGGCCTTTTGTCTTTCATTTCCCAAATAAATTAAATAACTTATCCATTTTATATTATCCATCTTGATCGTGCACCATTAATACTTCATCAATTATCCATATCTTAATTTATCCTATTATCCAATCATTCACAACACACATTTGAGTAAAAGATAAACGTCCCTTTGTCACACAAAATTTGTTGGTTCAAACCTTAGTCATGTCCTTGAGTCACATCCAATATATTTGAGAATATTAGGATATCCTTGCTTATTACAACATCACCATCCTTTATTCATAACATCTTAATTATCCAAATCCTACCATCATCAATTTCACCAACATAAGGAAATCCCTCATTTAGAAATTACTTTTTCTCTTTGACACAATCACCAAAAATCGAAACAATCCAAAATACAAATCATGTAAATGCTCAAAATTTAAGGACCTAACAAAAATAATAGATTCATATCCCACACAAACAAAGATAAAACTCATAATGAAAGAAAGGAACAATATCATATAATCAAGGGAAAATACAACACAGGGTGATCCCAAAATATTGGTTTACAATTTTTGGCCAAACTAGACACTGAACTAATTTTTCCTAACTAAATCTTCACTTTTGAGCACCTATAGTGGCTAAACCATGAGGAATTTGAAGATGATGCAAACTAGTGATTTGTGAAATTTTGTCTATAGATTCTAAATATATTTATTTCAAAATTTTTGGAATTAGATTGAACTTATTTTTCTATCTCCTTTGAAAACTAGTTTTTTTTAGTAAACACCATTTTTAAGAGTGAAACTCACCGTATACAACATAATGTTTTTTCCATGAAGGATTAAATTCTTTTTTTTTTGAATTTAGATTTGTAACTATGATATCTAGTGCTTTCATTTGGTTTCATAGTGTTTTATTGAATATTTTTTCCTTAATCAAGTTTCAAAGTCAAACCAATTACAACTCAAACATAGGCGAACTGCATATAACATAACTTTTTTGTATGTATTGAAATTCAATTTTTTTTTTGTTGGATCAAGGACTTTAATATCTAGTACACTGATATTTTTCAATTTTTTTTTGATAATATAGGATTATCAGTGAAATTTAACCTATTTTCAATCAAACCAAAAAACAAATGCATAATAAAACCAAAACATATTAAAATTATATTTGTTGGATAGCTCATTTTGAGGACTACCATCATCCAGTTGGGTCTATGAAGTATCCTCCATTTTCATCCTCAACTCAAGCTTCAAAGGGAAAAAATATGGAAAAATTTGGTGTTAGAGGGGGAGAAGGGGGAAAAGGGGGGTTCGGATGAACCTAGGTTTGAGTGAAACCCCCTTGGAGGTTTGCTTGAACCTAGGTTCACTCAAACTAGGGTTTGAGCAAACCCCCATTTCCACTAAGTTTCCCTTTTTTTTCACTTCGGGAAATGTGGAATATGGTGGGACCCAACATTAAATAGGTTCGCTCGAAGGGGGGTTCGAGCAAACCCTAGGCTTTGGGATGGGGGAATTTTTTGCATTTTTCCTTCCTCACTAGAATTGTAAACCAATTTTGTAGGTTTACCCCACTATGAGCCCTTTAGATCAAATATTTTTCCCAAATCAAGCCAAATGCAATGACTATAATGTAATTTTCTATTAACCAAGATATGATCCATATGATGATTATGAAAATGATAGTATTGTTGACCAAATAGAATATGATCCCTATGATGATGAGGATGGACCTATTGAACAAATTGAATAAGATCCTTACAATGATGATGATATTATTAAACAATACATCATTGATGATACCCTTGTTGGCCTACTTTCCATATATTTCCTACACCTAACCATTAAATCCCATACCCCTCAAAAATTTCTAGATGCTCCCTAACATTAGCTACCTCACAAGCCAACATTAAATACCTATGACTCATACTTACCCTACATTTGGAAAGGTAAACATCATCCTAGAACAATATCCCCCATCTCCCTAATCCTTATTATTTGAATCCTCTTCACCCAAATCTACCAAATCAACTATATCTTCTAAATCGTTATCACCCAAGTCCTTTGATTCATCCTAATCCATTATAGGATCCATGTCACCCCATTCAAGTCCTCCAACCAATATAATATAGAGTCCAATCATTCATGGAAGATTGATTAGTCACATTCGTCTACTGAATATTTTTTCCAAGTACTACTCACATGGGATAATTTTTTTTAATAAATTGATGTACACAACACCTATTATTGTATCTCCTACCACTATGTCTATTCTAGATAAAAAACCATCAAGCACTACAACCTTCATGTGTCAAACCATGTGATAAGTTAAGAATAAAAATTTCATGAGGTCCATAACACCTATAAGGTCCAAAGACATCCCACTACAAATGATACTAATAAATATGATCTTAGGGACATATATCAAAGGCCTAATCAATATAGGGGATAAAAGAGAAAAGTAAAGTGTATCCATGATCTTATTTAAGAAGAAATTAAGGTTATGTCAAGAGTAAAACCCAAACCATGAGAAAACATGCTCCAATATGAATCAAGGTCAAGTTATTGAGAAAATATCCATAGATGATCATGATATTTATGTTAATCCTATCTTTTTTCAAAATACCATGCATGATTATTAAATCCATGACAATCCAACCTTTGATGAAGATCTTAGTTGTAATCATAACATTTAAAATTATATGATCATTGGTCACTATCCTATCTATGATGAAGAAAATCAAGATGATCCTTTTCTCCACCTTTATCCTATCCATGATCCCAAAACATTCATTTTTCAAGATGAGAGACTTGCTTCCCTTGAACACATAGATGATCAAATATATTACATACATCCCATCAAGAATGAGGAGCCACAATACAATATTAATCATATTGAACATATCATTGATCAAGAGACCAAAAATACAAAAAAGGAGAAAAAATAATCCTATAAGTTGGGTCCAACCACCTTTTTACAATTTGGATTCCTTGAAAAAGATAAAATTAACCTTTACTAAGTCATGGTTTCCTGAGGTTGTATTTATATCCTATTTTAAATGTAACAAATATCCTATGGTAATTTTTTTTTATCAAAGCATGGGCTACAATGGTACAAGTGTTAGATGTTCATGAATAAGAAATTCTAGAACTACTATCAGTATGTGAAAATGATGGACACCAAGGTCTTGGATACACATCTCCAAGAAAGAAATATAATTGTGACAACTCAATAATAGTTGGGGAAACCTCATCTAATGAAATAATTGTTAGGATTTACCAATAGGATTGAGTAATTAAACAACAAATTATAAATATAGATAATAGAAATAATGAAGATGAATTACATAGAGCACAAAGATTTAACGTGGTTCACCCAATGTGGACTACATCCACATAAACAACTGCCAAAATTATTTTATTATTCATAAAAAATACTATAGTGTTATATTAATCCATAGCATAGTGTACAACTACATTCTCACTTAATGTTTTCAATCTACTCTTTGCAATCTACATTGTTGCATGCTCCTTCAAACACTTATGTGTGATCTTTGGCCTTCCACAGTTGTGGCAAAGAAACTACTCATTTCTAGCACTATTACAATATAATTTTCCAATTGAAAAAATAATAAATTCCTTTATTAATTTTTTTTTCTTCAAGGGTGTTCCCCCCGAGCCCCATGTTGGGAGAATTTCCCCTAAACCCCCACCATGGTCTCCGCTCTTGGGAACCCTAGGCTATTAATTAATTTGGGGGAAAAATATGGCTGCCAGAGTTTCCAAAACTTGACACAAAGCATGATTAGTCACCAGAGACTAAAAAGAATCAAAATAGAGGCCATCCATAACTCTTCTAGAATCATATTCATTCTACCCATATTTTTCCTACTCCTCCATCCATACTAGCAGCCTACACCCATAATGTCTTAAACCCCATGATCGAGACCAAAAAATATAATCCATCATACAGAGTGAAGCATTACCATGAAGCAAAATATTGTAGGGCATGCACACAAAGATGGGGGACTAGAAATTGCCACTCCATTTTTTGGTCCCATAAAAGAGAAAAAGTGAGTGCATTATATAATTGCATTGACATAATGCGGGTGTGTTAAAACATGCTGTTATTATTTTTTTCTTTTGAAAATTTTCTTTCTCTTTCTCTTTCTCTTTTGATGAAACTATATACATGAAATTTATATATGGACATTTACTTTCTTATACTTCAAGTTATATTTCATATATATAGTTTCAAGATACATTTGAGAATGGTTTTGGATTTCTAGGAGTTATAATGCAAATTCTAATTTTTGGAAGATCTTATAATTTTTTATACAGTCAAATTTCAATAATCAACAGGTCAAATTTTAGTAATTAGGATGTCTAATTTCAGTAATTAGGAGGTTAAATTTAAGTAATCAACAAACTCTATCATATTTCTCTCTCTCTACTTTTCTCTATCTCACCTCTCTCTCTCTCTCTCTCCCTACCTCTCCCTCCCTCCTTCCCCCTCTACTTCTCTCTATCTCCCTCCCTCCTCCCCTCTCTTTTTCTCTCTATGTTCCTTCCCCTTCTCTCTCTCTCTCTCTCTCTCTCTCTCCTACCTCTGCATTTGCCATATCTCAATTTCATTGCTTGCATTTAAAATGATAAGAAATTTGGAATATTTGAAAAAAATGGAATTTTTCATTTATTTTATTTATGAAATTGATAACTTAATGCAATGAAGAAATTGAAAATAAATATTATGAATTTTTTTTGATTTAAGAATTATTTCATAAGATTATTGGTTAAAGGTTACTGATAAGTGGACAAGGGTAAGGATGTGTGTACAAGAACAAGTTGAAGGACAAGAACTTGATTGAGGTGGGTATGCTTAGCCAGATGACCACAGTAAGGAAGGATCGAATCTAGAATCTCACACATCACAGTAGATCATGATATATGCATATGTTTGAAAATTTGACAAGTTGTGTTTATACTTGGTGTGAGAATTATAACTAGTGGAAAGAACAAATTAGTGCATTCTCATCTTACTTTGTTTGTTTTAAAAATTGATATTCAATGGAATTGAATAGGAAACTCATCTCATCAAATACAATTATTGTATGAAAAAACAATGATTGCATTGTTTGTTCTTTTGGATGAATTTAAAATATATTTTGAACAAGCAAATGAAATGAATAAATTAAATATGTAAATTTTGACAAAAATGCTTTTGAGTATATATGTATATGAATATAATCTCATGGGGATAAATTGATCATGAATATAGAAATATGTAAATATATATGTTAATTTATATATATATACATATACACATATATATCTGAATGTATTTTCCTTGAATTTAATTTTACTTTGCATAGAAAATAATGAAATCATGGATAAAAATGTCACTCCCATCATTAATGGGACAGGGGCCGACCCCCTCTCATGGAAAAAAGCTTCAGTCAATGCTTAGGAAGAGGATAAAGTGGGCGGCTAGGACAAGATATGGAGACAGGAGAATTCAAGACCACTATCCTGAAATTAGTGAAAAAATATTCGAAGAGAAAAGGAAGGAAAAAGCAGTGGACGAGGGGAGAAAAGCAAGGAAGAGTCAAAGAGGAGGATCAACAGAGGAGAAAATGTAGAGGAACTGAAAATTGTTTCAAAAATTTCATTATAGAAAAACACTAGTTTCTTAGAAAAGCGAGGTAATACGAAACCCCTTACTCATGTTGCTTGAAAAGAATGGATTTTTCCTTCATTGCGTCTATGTTAAGTATTTCATGTGAGCTAGTATTCATTTGTTTATCTCAATGGTCGAATTATGTTGAACCTTATTGGCTTAGCTAGGGTTGGAGCCTCTACAACGAGCTTATGCTTTGTTATGTTTTGCATGCGAGGGTATCAACTAGATTCCATTGACGGGTTTTAATTGATTGCTCATTTTCCTGAGGGTTGAGGCCATTCAGCCGATCTATATTAATGTATTTATTTTATCAACCTTTATGAAATAATGCATTTATTTGCATGTCACTATATGGTGATTGTGTTGTATAGTATTATCATCACCCTATGGCGGTTATATTTAAATGTAAAAGTGATCCTTATAATTGTTGTTGCCAAGTAGTGAATAACTGGAATCGTACCCATATATATCACCCCACCAAATTAGTATTAAACTGTAGCAATAACAATGTATGGCCAAGCTCAGGGTGCCACGGTCATTTGTTGTGAGCATTTATCATATTCCATGGAAGGTAAAAAGTGAGGAACGTAGTATCATTCTATGGAAACCTTGGTCAAATGATGTCATCGTTCGGTGTTAACTCCTCAAAACAAACGTACCATCATTCGGTGCATGCTTAAATGTTAATGAATTTTGTGAAATAGTATTCGGCCTCCTATGGCCATGGGGTTAAAGAACCCGATGATTCATGATGAAATATTTTTGCTTGCGCATATATATATATATTATAAATATATGTATAATCATATATATGTATATGCATATATCTTTTTGTGTATCACTGTCAATTTACACCAATGCTTAAATCAAGGTTGAATAATGATTTACTCCATTTTTATAGGAACTTTGAAGGGTGTTTCCATACTATCGACAACCCATTCGAAGCTTAATTGCTATCATTTATAATGAATAACTTGTAGTGGAATCAATATCATGTTATCATCCTTATGATAACATGCCTATCGACTACTTCCATTATTTTTTCTTGTGGAAACTTATTTTGTCAAAACATAATGACTCGGTTTATTTTTGATAAACTGATGTTTTTATTTTATGAACTATTACAATGGAAATGTTTCAATTTGAACACGGACAAACATGATTGACCAGAAATAGACACTTAGAGTCTAAATCTAAAATTGATTAGATGTTTTCTTCTCTTTTGAATGAAATTATATTACTCCGGTAATGATTACTAGGGATATTAAAGATCAATCGTGTTGGCCAAATGTCTATGGAATAAATGTTTTCTTGAATTTACAATAGAGTTAGAATGTCAATGAAATATTAAATGGAGCATCTAAATGAGTTGATGTTTATCTTTTCTGAATATGGATTTTTTTGTATGTAAGGATGAACTATCTTTTTATTTTAGAATGTATACACATTTCCTTTTCAACTATAATCATTTAGAGGCATATATGTGCTCGTGCATAAATTCTTTGTTTATGCACATGCACATACATACGGTATACCATATGATTCATCTTGATTATTTTACTTATTGAGCATATCAATTTGTTTTAAAAATGGAACAAAACTATAAAAATTGAGTAGTATTGAATTGCAATTACTTATGCTAATAGATTAATGGTTATACCAGACTTTAATGAATATTGTTTGATTATGTTTAATGGTTCAATGATACTAGAATTTAGTGGTAGACTATAGCACACTAGATTTTTGCTAACAGATGGTTTAAAAGGGAGTAATACCCCTTTGATATGATAAGCTTTCCTTTTGGGAATGGGTACTAGAGAGTGTCGACGTGCTTTTCCAAATCTAACTAGAGTTGCATTTTATGCAGCATGAGCTTAGCCAAGCTTTGCAATCATTTTGTATATACATATACATAACATACTGTTATTATTTACTCTTTGTGTTGATTTATTTACCTAACATGGAACTTGAATATTCTAATAGTAGATAGAATTGCATGAAGTTAGGCACAAAGAGATTCCACTTTCCAAACTGTATCTCTTGCTAAGTGTTCCATGTAGGGTCAAGTATTCTTTGAATGACTAAAGAATTTTGGGGAAGCATTGCTTTGTGGTTGGGTGGAAAAGCACCTCAATCACATTCTCATCCACCAATGGAGGCGAGTTGTCATAGAGGAATCATATCAGAATTTTATTATGTATTTGTATCATTGATGTAAGAGAATTGAGTGATGTAACATAAATAATTTAAGCTTGTAATTTGAGATTTGACTATGAGGCATTGAATGCCAAGTCAACTTGTATGTGACTATTGACATTTGGAAATGACAATACATAATTTTTAGTTTTATTTGTGATTTATGAGTATAAAATTGCTAAATTGAATTATCTATGGAATTTGTGTCATAAATTGATATTCATAGTGTCAATATTTAATTGATTTTGAATTCTATCTAGTTGGGCATGTTATGTGCCCTCCGAGCTCCTTTTCTTCCCCCTTCTCTCTCTCTCTCTCCCTATCTACTTCTCGCTCTTCACCATCCTCTTTTCTCTAGACTTCTCTCTATATCACCTCTATATATATATATCCTCCCTCCTCCCTCTCTCTCTCTATCCCTCTTTCCCTATCTACTTCTATCTCTTCACCTTACTCCTTCTCTCTCTAGACTTCTCTCCATATCACCTCTCTCTCTCCCTCCCCCTCTATCTCTCTTTCCCTATCTACTTCTCTTTCTTCACCTTCCTCCTTCTCTCTCTATACTTCTCTCTATATCACCTCCCTCTCTCTCTCCCTCTCCCCCTCCCCCACTCTCTCTCTCTCCCTCTCCCTCCATCCCTCTCCCTCTCTCTCTCCCTCTATCTCTCTTTCCCTATCTACTTCTCTCTCTTCACCTTCCTCCTTCTCTCTCTAGACTTATCTCTATATCACCTCTTTCTATATATATATATCCTATCTCTCTATATATATATATTGTTAAAAATATGAAATATATTGAATAACCCAAGAACTTTATAAGAGAAAATCAAAGCTACATAAACTAGAAAAGCATAAATAATGCACACCAGGACTCTAAGAGATTATGCAATGTCAATATGACAAAATTGCATTAAGAGCTTCAAAGATGAAAAGATACAATGCCAATATGTATGAATGGATGCAAGAGTATTGAAAGAATGAATGCAAGTACAAGCATAAGAGAGATAGAAACAATATGAAAAGAATATACTATATTATGCCAATGATTCAAAATAGAATGGAATGAGCAAAAATACATAGGATACCCCTTGGTTATATAGCCAAGGTGAGAACAGAGAAGGGAATAAGATTATGACAAGTGTCGTAATCTTATGACATGAGACAATTGTGAAAAACTACCACTCCACCTAAAGTAGAAAAGTGATAATATGATAATCACCACAAATGGTGGATCACCCACAAAAGGTGGAGAGGTAATCACATGATATGTCCATGAAAGGTGGATGTGATAAAGTAATAACATGATAAGTCCACCAAAAGTATAAATGCTCTAACTACCTCCTATGTGGTCCCTAAGTAAACTTAACTAAGGTGTAATAATGACCTAGGACAAGGTACAACACTTTTAATTACACCAACACCCCCCTTAAGTGCAACTTAGGGAGAATGTACACAAAAAAAACAATGCAAGATGGGTCCCGACAACTAGGCCATGTTAGGTACCCATGTACAAATGCAATGCAATCTCTCATAAAGTGGAGAAAAGGAGAAAACCCAGTGGGACAAAACTCCTCCCCAAAAGAAATATGAAAAAAAGAAAAGGACTAAGTAGCGCCCCATGGATGACAACAACCGCACCCCAAGAAAAGCTCGCAAATGAAGGAACTTGCTCTCAGTGAAGGGTTTGGTGAAGATGTCTGTAGTTTGATCCGATGTCAGACAGTACTTGAGATCAATGATCTCACTATGAATCGGCTCTCGAATGTAGTGCATGTGGATCTCGATGTGCTTGGTCCATTGATGATGGACCAGATTGCGAGAGATCTGAATCGCACTCTAGTTGTCACAATGGATGACTATGGGCTTTTGGAAGGGAATGCCAAACTTAGTGAGAATGTTCTGAAGCCAAATAGCCTCAGTAGCAGCATTAACTGCTCCTCGATACTCAGCCTAGATATAGATGAAAGAGCAATAGTAGATTGCTTCTTGCTCGACCAACAAAATGGACTAGGTTTCTTACAATAGGCATATTTGACCCTCTCTTTTTGGGAGGAATTTTGTCCCAGTGGGTTTTCTCCTTTTCTTTGCTTTTAATTACACCAACATATATATCATCTCTCTCTCTCTCTAATTCTAGACATCCATTTCACCTCTCTCCCTCCCTCCTGGCCCCCTCTCTATCTAGGTCTCTATGTCTCTCTCTCATTCAATTTCTAATTTTTTCTATCTCACCTCTCTCTATCAACACTTTTAATTACACCAACATATATACCCTCTCTCTCTCTCTCCAATTCTAGACATCCATTTCACCTCTCTCCCTCCCTCCTTTCCCCCTCTCTATCTAGGTCTCTATGTATCTCTCTCATTCAATTTCTACTTTTTTCTATCTCACCTCTCACTATCATTCCCTACCTATCCCTCCCTCCATCCTCACTCTCTCTCTCTCCCTCCCTCCTTGCCCCCCCTCTCTCTCAACATCTCCACCTTCCTCCTCTCTCTACTTATTTCTTTATCACCTCTCTCTCTCCTTCCCTCTCTCCTCTCTATATTATGTCTCTCTCCCTCTATCCTCTCTCTACTTCTCTATATCAGTCATCTCCCTCTCTCCTTCCCCATCTACTTTGTATATCCCTTCTCCCTCTCTACCTACCTCTTCCTCCTTACTGTTATGCCTTGCATAACCACCCCATTTTATTCTGGAACAAAATGGGTCCCCCTTTCTCTTTTGGTTTCTTTGCCTCTGTTATTGGCTTTGCCCTTGGGAGTTCTTCTATTTTTTTTCTAATTTGTCTTTTGTTCTGTCTGATTAAATTTTGGTCCTGTCTCAGCCTAAGTTGGTTTTCTTCTTGCTAAGAACTCACTGAAATAATTATAAGCATTAGTTGTACCTTATGATAATGTGTCTTATGTGCTTCTGAGGACTGATAGGGACTTTGTTTTGCAGGATTAAATCACACACAAGATGATATTTTCCAAGGGAACTCAGTTGGAAGGCTTTCCTCAATCCAGTTGGTCATAATTTTCCTTGAAGAAGAAAGTCGGCAAGACCTTGCAGATGTCTTGTCGACTACCAGTGCATTTTGTCGATAAGCGTCTGTGTTGCCTATCAGAAAGACCTCGGGGAGGTCATGGTGATCTGAGCTCACATGGAGTTTCCCATCGGCATAATAATCTCCTTTGGAGAAAGGTCTTGGCGAGATCTTTGTGTCTCACCGACCAGCGGCAGTGGGATCCATATGTCAGCGGGAGATTTTCTCTTCGCCATGAAGTCTCGGCGAATGCATCGGGTCTCACCAACAAAGCAAAATAGAAAAGACTTCGCTATAGGGTCTCAGTGAAGGAGGAAGTCTTGGCGATAATTTTTCCTTCGGCAGGAGGTCTGGCCGATTAGCATATGTCTCGCCGAAAAGGTAGGAGGAGTCCGGAGAAAATTTGTGCTCAACGAAAGGAAGCTTCAATCGGTGTAAAGTCTCACCGACTGAAGGGAGTCTCAGCAACACGGAAATGGTATCATCGCCATGAGGTCTTGGCGAGATCTTTATGTCACACCTACAAAATTCCCCTTCGGGGAGAATAAATATGTGCTCGGCATGAGCTCTCGGTGAAGAGGAAAGGTCTTGCTGACATGAAGTGATATCGGCGTAAGTCTTGCCGATCCATCAGAGTCTCGACAGAATGAAACAAAATCAACAAAGCAAGATTTCATCGCCACGAGGTCTTGGCGATTAGGAGATGTCTCACAGACCAAGCAGGCTCTTGCCGAAATAAAGTTCAGCCCAATAGGATCTCACCGAGAGGTATAGCCTTCGGCGAAAGGTCTCACCGAAAGGGAAAGGTCACGCTGAAACAAAAGGCCAAAGCTCGAGGAGGACAGGAAGAAGTTGGGGAGAGAAAGGAAGGCTCACCAAGATGTCTTGGTGAGGGGACTTAGTCTCACCGACATAAAGCAACATGGCTTCGGTGAAAGGTCTCGGCGAAGGGAGTTGGTTTGGCCGATAAAAATGAGCGAGCGGGGAGAAAAGAGGAAGTTGCCAAGAGGTCTGGGTGACTACACCAAAGTCTTGCCGAAAAGGAAAGGAGCTCGAGCTCGATGAAAGATCTTGAGCTCGGCATGACATCCTGCTGACCCAATAGGGTCTTCCTGATGCAAAGTGAGCTCGGCAAGAATGAAAAGGAGTTCGCTAGAGGTCTTGCCAATAGCGATGGATTTCCCCAGTGAAGGAGGCATCAGTATAACCAAGGATAACTTGCTGTAGCCTCTGGCCGATAGTAAGGAGTCTTGCCGACAACAAGGTAGGCTCGGTAAGAGAAGAGGAGTTCAGGGTAAGGTCTCCCCGAAATAGGATTGTCTTCCTGACATAAAAATTAGCTCAATGTGGTTCTGAAGCTCGATGAAGGGTCTCATCGACTGGTCCACGCTATGCCGATAACTGTTATGAGATGAAATTGCATCGGGGAGACACGATAAGTGTCTCACCAACATGTGATTCAAGGTGGACCACTTTTGACCACCTGAGAAGCTCGCATGGCATATGCCCGACCAATCGGAGGAAACTAAAAGAGTGACTCATTGGCCTAGTTTGACTAATTGACTATTCCTGTGAAGGAAATTTGCAGAATGCAAGCGATATGAACTCCTTCTGAGATCATGAGCTGATGGATCAACTCAGGAACGATGGCATCTGGATCTGAAAGGGAAGCCCAATGGTGCTTCCAGGAGATGGTCAACGTGCAGAGAGTCTAGAGCATGAAGGAGGCTGAAGGAAAGAAACAACCATGACTCACAGGGACAGCTGTAGTGACTACTGGTAGAGACATATCAATATTAATGGTGATATTTTGGAGCATTCAAGGAGGATTTCAAGGGGATTTCGAAGGTGGACACGAAGAAAGGAGAGTTAATGCTGTACAACTACCAATAAGATCTAAAAAGGATTCTCCTGAGGATAGAAATCCTTCATCAGCATGGACAACGAGGATTCACATCGAATGCAACATTGAATATTTTCAAAAGATCTAAGAGCCAACTCTCCTGGAGGCAAATATTTTGAAAACCCTAATACAGAGGGACAACGCATCTTTTTGTACACTCTGTATAAATGGCATTCTTGCCTCTTTGTAAAGGTTAGAACTTTGAGAGAACTTCTAGGTTAGAAATAAAAAGTAGAACTGGTAGTTAGGAGTTAGATTTAGAATGCAATATATCTTTCAGTTTCCTTAGTGTAAAATGGAAACAATTTGGAGCCACAAATTTTCTGTACACTGGTGATTGTGCCAGCTTTGTAAATGTTTCTTATTTGTCTCACCGATAGTAGAAGCAACCAGATCTTAATCTACTTCATGTTGTGTTCCAAGATGGTGTTTGTCTTGAATTAATCATCTGAATTGAGAAGCTTTCAAGGAATGAAGTTTGGTTTTTATGTTTTGTTTAAATAGTAACTTGCAATCTGCTGTTGAAATCAGCATTGTGAATGAATGGAACTGTGTTAGTCACAAGTTAATTTTGTTCTGCAGTTTTAGTTAGGAATTCCTTGAAAGGAAATAGGTCTGGTTAATTTGAATGAATTACTGTTCTTTTCTATTCCAAACCCCTGATCTATCTTTTTCTATTTCTTTAAAAAACTACAGTTAGAGTAGATTTAAGTTTATGCTTGACCCCAAAAAAATCTAAAAGCTCAACACCAGTAGGCCCCTTGAACATTACTGTTACATTGACCACTGAGGGACATCAACACAGTTGAGAACCAACTACAAATACCTTGGGAGCTAAGGTATCCATGTGATCATCTTTCTCTTTCAGGAGAAACATAGTAACAATATTTTGTTTGCATGTTGTTGTGCCAAGACCCACGTCAACACATACCTCTTTACTCATCTCTTTGTACCTAAAGAGAGAGATGGATAGAGGGATGTAAAGTGGAGATAGATAGAATTAGATATGGAGAGAGGTATAGAGAGAGGGATAGGGTGGGTAGAGAAAGGGAGAGGAGAGAAAAAAAGTAGAGAGGGAAGGAGGGAGAGAGGGGGAGAGGGAAAGAGAATGATGAGATGGAGAGAAGTAGAGTGGGGAGGAGAGAATGAGAGAGAGAGAGAGGTGGGATCTTGAATTAGAGATGGAAGGAGAGAGCGAGAGAGATAGAATGGTAGATCTTGAGGTTAGGGGAGAGAGAGGTAGAGAAAGGGATGAAGATATATAGAGAGAGATCTAGGGTGCAAGGGATATAGATAGAGTGAGATAGAGAGAGATGATGGGAGACTATTGATTACTAAAATTTGACTAAGTCATAAAATGATAAGATCTTCTAAAACGTAAAATATGCATTATAACTCCTAGAGATCCAAAAAAATTATCAAACATCCTAAAACTATATATGTAATGCCCCGCCACGCAACCCTAGGGGAAGTTGCAATTCACTAACTAAATGCAACCAAATTTTTTTTTTTTTTTAAAGAGAACAAAACATACAAGTTCACTACGCATTGCCAACATCCCCTAAGGCTACGAGACAAAGATTACTTAAACCCGAATTATACAACCAAGGAAAGAGATCATAACATCATACAAATAAGGAAATGAAGAACATACATTCCATACATGATATAATATCAAGGACCAATCACTAAATCCCAATATCCAATAACCATTGTTTACAATATAATTACATCACTCATTCCCCGAATGAGGTAAATCAAATAACATGATAATTTATTACAATTTCCTCCTCGATACAAATGAGGGGTAATGAAATATAAGAATAACAGAAATGAAAGAACTAGAGGAGCAACTGGATCCAACGAGCTCTCCAACATGAAAGTCTCGCCCACACGATCACGAACAAAGCCAACGGTGTAAGGTGCACACCACCCGACCACGTGGAACCCAAAGGCCCCACTCCCTCCGTGCTAGGAGATAGTAACAAGGATTTCTGGCCAAGACCAACTACCTCTAGACAACGGCTAAACAAAACTGAACCGACTCAATACCAACAACATCACTTAACACAGTACGAAGACACTCAAGATGATACATTACTTCTAGGTTACAAAGAATAAGTACGCCATTGTACAACACACAAAAACTGACTAACTGTTGACGTAAGGAGAGTGTCATACATAAATTGCCATGAGTTACCCTAGCTCAACCTTCCTAGGCTACCAGACCCCCATCATGGGTTACCCTGGCTTGCCTCTACCGGCGCCGGACCCTCACGCAAAACTATGCGTCTCATCTCATCTCGAGTCTTAACAATGCATGTTTCATGAGAGAGGCATTCTTTAAGTTTATTAGTGTGAAATTCCCCATTAATTATTTTAAATTATCACTTGATTAAACCCTAGGCGAGTTACCCTGACACCACTTTGGGCGTCGGACCCTCACAAAGGGCCACTCTCCTACGGACAACACTGGAATACAAAACCCCCAATCTAAGGGTAGACAAGATGCACGAAACTCAAGAGCAAAACCAACCTTAACACATAAGGCCACACAACCCGATCGTAGTACTCGGGGAACCCGAACATATCACAGATCCCGATCGTGCTGACCGGAGATAACACAACTACAACCACGTGCACTACCCCCAAACAAGACATAGGTTTGACCGACATACCGACAACCCTTACTCTTAATATGACAACCTCAAAGGAAGACTTTCAAAGAAAAGATAGTATAGACCAACATTGGGAATACCGGGACAATACTTGAAGAGTACTACATGCATGTTTAGTAAAACCTCTAACATTAGGATTTCGTAAATCCAATTCACTCAACAAGATAGTATAATTAACTAATTAATTAAATCATATTATTTTCGCACTCAAGGGAGCGAGAATTCTAATTACGTTAAGAAACATTACGAAATCTCACACTAAACATTTGATTTTCATTTACTTATTCTAACAAACAAATATTAAATACAATCTCTTTAAATAAAATAACCATTATTTTTCTATTCATTTCTTTCATCTAACCCTTTTACAATAACTCAACATTGCTTAAATTTAAACATAACTTATATATATATATAAATAAAATAATAATTTTATTTTCTTTATTTTTAAATATTCTTATTATTTAATATATTTAATATATATATTATATATATAATACATATTTCAAATATATTATAATAATAATAATATTAAAATAATAAAAATAAAATAAAACTAAAATATCAAAAAACGCATATGAAATATTATAACCAACATACATTTAAACAAAAACCTAAAAACAAAAGGGCCGAGCCCTTAGTGCTGGGCGCGGCCCTGTTTACACAGGGCGCGACCGCCACACTGGGGGCCGCGGCCTGTGAGGGCAGCGCTCCCTAGTGATGGGGGCGCCCATGGGGGCCGAACCCCCAACTAATTTCGCATAAAAAAAATTTATTTATCTATTTTTATTTCTTTTTTTAAAATAAAAACGCCCAAAAAAAACAAACGTGTTTCTGGTAAACGCAGACTCAGACGCGAAAATCCAAAATCCGAACCAGGGTTCCTTTGGAAAAAAAATAAAAGCATGCATATATATATATTTATATGCATATGGATATATATATATATATTTTTTGCCAAATATATATATATATGCATATGTGTATGTACATATATATTATATACATGAGTTCAACAAAAAAAAAACCAGTTAAGCTGAATAAATTTTCTTCATAACTAAAATATCCAGCAGATTTAAAATTTACAACCACAATTGATTTCAACACAATAGGAACCCTCCTTGTTCATGTTTCCAAATTTAAGGTAGGATTTTGGCATGGTTTTCTCAATAAAATCTCACAAGTTTATTTCAATTTTTTTTTTTAACAAAATCTAAGATGGGTTTCACAAGAAATAATCTTTCAAGGAGGAAGAACAAGTTTTAAGTTTTCTATCAAAATGAATTTAAGATAACAAGAAAAGGAAAAAACCTTGTGTTCTCTCCAATTTGCAAGCTTTACCAATGGAGATCCTTCCTTTGCTTTCCCAATTTGCTCCACCCAAAACTTCAATCTCCTCCCTTCAATTTTCTCCAAGAGTTCCCATGCATGTTTTCTCTCCAAATTTTGCAAATTAAAAAAAATAAAAATCTCCATTTACCTTATGCAAACCTCCCCTAAATTTGTCAAAGCCCTAACTTTGAATCCACCCACCAACATTGATTGCTAAAATAGATATTTTCTATTTGTAATTTTCAAAACAATTCAATTTCCAAAACAATTCAATTTTTCAAATGAAATTTGCATAATATCCTTTAACTAAAATTACATTTCAACCCAAATGACAATTTACCTTTTCTTTTAACCAAATTGAATTCAATAATTCAAAAAGGGAATTCTTTTCAACTTCATTTCTATTTTTCCATTTAAATCAAAATATCACATTAAGCCAACCAACTAATCTGATTTAATTTAACCTTATTAATTTCATTAGACCTTAGAATAAATCCATTTCAAAATTAGATTATTATATTAATTAAATTAAATTAATTAATTAATCACTAACTTTCCAACAATTTAGTAGACAAAACAATAATCATTATAAATTCCAATGCCATTTAATCTCTTTCAACTTGAAATTTAAATATAAAGCCAAGGAGAAACGAACAACATAAAACATTAAACCCGACTAAGACGGACGACACACTATGGCTAGGGTGATGGTTTGACACAGAATCCCAAGTTACTATCTCCCAATCGATACCGTTGGTCAAGGGACACACTCAGACCTGTGAGACCAGGTGGAGTTGATGTCCTGTACCTGCATCCTGCACACAATACGAGTGTCGAAACATGCATATAATATATTAAAGCACACCGTAAAGAGGAAATCGCGGAATCCCAGGGCACTCGCATGCGAGTGATGTGATCCCGTCCCCTTCACCAATACAATAACACTAACGGACGCATCTAATCATCCATGATATAATCAAAACATAAAGCATCAGTAATTTATATACATGCTAATTTAATCCATCACATGAAATAATAACTACATCTAAATAAAGTACCATCACATCAAAACGTAATGTTTACATCGCTTAACAGATAGCGGTTAAAATAACCAAGTTCCATAGTCACAATGCAACAGAAATAAAACATATCGTAAGAAAACACTGTTCGATCAAAGAGCAAAATGGAGGGGTGTTACAATATACATGAATATAACTTAAAGTATAAGAACTTATACTTAAATGTTTATTTCATGTGTATAGTTTCATCAGAAGAGAAAAAGAAAGAGAACTTGAGAAATAAAAATTTTCAAGCCTTTGACTTGGATTTTCCTTGGTCTTCCAACTCAAAGGTTTGGAGTGACTTTTCAATGTCCAAAGACGTGTTTTTGCAAATAGTAAAAAAATGACATAATTTCGAGCTTGCTCCCCATCAAATTTGCACATGTTTCAATGTCAAGTCAAAAAATACCATGACAATGTTAAGATCTCTCTTAGCTATCTAACCATGCATTTTTTCTCACATTTTGAGATGTTATGTTTTTCATTTTTAATTTCTTTTGTTAGTGTATCTGTTTTTTGTCAAAAACCAATGTGTTGTATTTTTTACTTTATTTTTAATTGTTCATCAAAATTTCAAATAAATTGCATTTTTTAGAAAATAGACTCCATTCTACACATGTTAAAAAATGGTTTTTGATTAATTTTTTAAAAAATAGACTATATGGTGTTAGCTAATTTCTCACTAGAGTGATTTTTAAAATACTAAAAAAAAGTTAAAATTTTAGGGAGGCCACAGTAGATGCTATGTTATATTTTTTTGAAAAAAATAGAACCACTTTGTGTGGCCCCTCTTTTTAAACCCTTTAATCTCTACCATTTTCAAAAATATAGTAGTTTAGGAAGTAGATTCAAAGAACTACGACTCTTGTTTTTGTTGCATCTTAAAATTTTGAGTGTTACTATCTTGAATTTCTCATCTAAGGTCAGCCTTTCCTAATTTTAGAAAAAAATGACCACTTAAGACCCATTTTTGGTCCCCCATCTTTTTGCACTTACCCTATAATAAACTACAAAAGAAAAAATAAATACAAAATATTTGTGAATCTAAAAAGTGACATGCATCCAAAAATCAAGAAGCAAGCAAAAAATTAATATGGATCCCAAAGAAAACTATATAGATAAATCCAATCAAAGTGAATAATCAAAAGCAATGCATTTTTCAAAATTCATGTAAATTACATAAATATGTGTGCACCATCTTCACAGCTATCATGCAAAAATTCACAATCAAAAAGGATTGTTGGTCCCAATCCTAAGCCCAATCCCCATTCCAAATCTAATTTTACCACCCAATCCCAATGTCCCTCATTCCAATTAAAACCTCAAATCCTAAAACTGAAAATACTTGAATCCACACACACACACCTCAAAATTCCCACTTACCAAATAAGCAATCTAAATCCCAAGCCTCAACTCCAATATCTAAATCCATTCACCTTTATCCTCATTCCAACCCAAAACCTTGAACGCAATGCATTCTTGCAACAATAATTTACCATAAGAGTTATAATGGTACTCTACCAAGATTTTTATATTTGGACAAGGCCAACCCAACTATAAAAGAGCATCATCATAGTTATTAATTGTATACTAATGCAAAGATCCCAAAAAATTAACTATGTAAGTCAAGATACTATTGACATGTCATGACTAAACCATCTAGTTCAACTACATCATATGACCATGCATGTGATAATTGAAGAAAAATAAATCAAGGGTGACCAAAAAATCCAAAATTCCCAAAAAGTTATAAATTAGTAAAATTCCAAAATAATAGAAAAATCCAAAAGATCCAAAAAATATGAAAAATAATCAAAAAATAAAAAATAACTAGTAAGGATAATTAACTCGTCCAATGGTGAAAACCACTTCTTGCGGAACCTTGGGAAAGTGTCATGATGAAAACCCATTCATGGGTATCATGTGTAAGCCAACTAGCTATGTGGACCTTACAATTGGAGGCAAGTTGTCTCATTCTTTCCACCATAACTACCCTTCCAATCATGTCACTCCATCATAGCCATCCAACATATCTCTTTAGTCACACCTCATCCATATTCCAGGTACCCACCTTGATCTTAAGAAGGACTAGGGGGCACACACGTAATGAATAGTTTAGAAAACTCTTGGCATAGCCATCCTTTGGCCACACATCATCTACCATCACTATAATGCCTACATAGTAGTACCCAATCCCTATCCTAAATCAAAACATGTTAATCCTATGTGATACAATCCTTGAACATATCCCCTTAAATCCCTCCATCAATATGTATCCTATCCATCCCATCCAACGCATTAATCGTTACATCCAAACTACCTTCATCCTTGTCTCTAGGATTGGATTATCCCTTCCCATTGGTTCCACCATCAAGATGACAAACAAAATTAAAAACTTATCCAAACACATTCCCAATCTATAGCATGATGCCCAAAACACTTAATCCATATGCAAGAACGTAAATCCAAGAATAATCCACTCATAATCTTACCTCCATCCATAAGATTTGTTCATTATCTTGCTACAAGTTATGTTTAATCTATAATCAATCCAACTAATCATCATCAAATTATATTATGTTTATTATTAAATTTAATATTTTGATGTGTAAATAGCTATCGAATTTAAGAAAAAATGTAAGATTTTGTTTTTTATTATATAAACAATAAAACAAGATTTTGAACTCTTAACATAAAAGACCCACCGACATATTAATTATGTAATTTTCTTTTGTTATCATACTTACGCTATTACAGCTATTACATTTCAGAAATATATTAATTGTAAAAATTACATTTAAAATTTATAATAATTTTTTAGTATTTTTTTGATCGATAGATATTGTGAATTTTAATTAAAATTTTGAGTTGAAAAGGATACTACCTAAGAAGATCAAAAGGCTAAAAAATAATTTTAGAAGTACCACAAATACAATCTGAACGTGCAATTTAACATTGACCGCTAAATGAACTTGAAGAACAAATGACTTTTTGTATAAGACAGATCTACAATCAGAAAAAAATAATTATAATCATGGCAGTACTGTAATATGCACAATAATCCAGTGATAAAGAATTGCAATCGTCTCAATACCAATTTATCTATCCTTTTGATCTATATTGCTGTTTTTTTTTGTTTTTATATCATTTTTAGATTTATAAGTAGAAGGTACTTTCTACATCATGTCAAATTGTGATATTGTTATCAGGATTCAATCGTGTAGTTTTTGGGTCAAATCATTATTATGAGAGATGGGTTCTTGTGAACCACTACTCATGAACCATGGATCAATAAGTTTGACCCGTAAAATTACACAGTTGAATCCTGATAGCAATATCACATTTTTAAGTTCTTTTTCTAATCTAATCTATTATTTTTCTCTTTAATAGATCACTGAGTGTGATCCCAAATGTTGATTGAAAACATATACAATTAAAATAAAAAACTATCATACATCTAAAAATATATAGACAAAATCGTTGAAAACCCTTTAATACAATTCTATATATCATATTCCAGTGAATCCAACATTTGGAAACCAACATATTACAACATTCCTCTCTAATAACACTAGATTGTGCATACAGGTGGGTAAAACCCAGGAAATAATCCATGTACTGCTGTACTATAATATTCAAAATTCAAATGGCCATTAATATCTACAAATCTAGGGGCTAAAGCATCCTGTTGCAGGCAAGAGGTCATGAGGTTAGTCTCCTCTCCATCCCCGTGGTACTGGAGGGCGTATTGCACCAGTGTCACCGATCACGTGAAAAAAGTTTACCCCACACACTGCAGCTTATAGTGGGACTACCAGATTCCTGCGATATATATATATAGACACATCTAGGGATACACTGAATGAGATCTTGTGAGCAGAGTGAGTAGAGATGGCAGGCTGATATAAGATTGTTCCAAGGGATGCTACCAGTGCTTGCATTATCTGCTGAAAAGATATGGCTTTGTATATAAGCTTCCCTTATGAAAATCTCTTGAGTATCTTCAACAGTCCTCAGCAGATAGGAGTAGAACCTGCGACCTATAAGAGAAAATTGCCTGAGCATTAATGGAATGTTTCTGGTGCAGGAAGGGATGTATGTAACTAAACAACACACCATATCAAACACTCTCCTCATCTCTAATGATGCCTTCAAATCTTTCACTTGTATTTCACTTCAGACATGAATATCAGCACAAATTTCATGAAGACCCATATTTAATATGAAGAGAAAAGACTACCCATTTTGTTTCCTTGGCAAGGGAGATGCTTCTCTGGCATTACAGTCTTGGCTTCTAATACTAGAAGAACAGAAGCTTATCTTCTGCCTCTGCACAGTTATTTCCCGAAAGATCAGACAAAAGTAAAGCTATTTCCACCCACAAAAGAAAGTAGGCTGATCCACCCTCCATGATAAAGAGGAGACATTTATTTTGAGTGGGATGGTGGGGTCCCATAATTATCCATATCATAATAAAAAGGGCCCAGCGAATCGTTCAGGAGAAGGACAATACAGATGAAAAAACAAAATAGAAGGTAGGTAGGTCCTGCATGAGAATCATGGGAATTGGGATATAGATTGATTTCAAATATCTTGTATATCATATAAGAGAACGATCTCTTTCTTTTTAAAAGCATGTAACAAACAAGCATTTTCTCTTGCAGACCCATGTGGTCCTATTGTACTTGCTTCTAAGTCATTTTGATTTTTTTGGTCTATTTGTATTTGTTTTTTCAATTAGGGTTTTGGTTTTAGTTTTGCTTGTCTTTTTAATATCACAATGTTCTTTAAAGTCAGAGTCAATATTGTTTTTATGTATTTAAAGTATATCACAATGTTCTTTAAAGTAAGAGTCAATATTGTTTTATGTATTTAAAGTAGGGTCTTTTTGCTTGCCATGTCTATAGGTATTGTTTTATATTAAATAGTCTCAAAGTTTATTAATAGAGCAATTGTTGGTATTGTTATTATAGTGTCTAGCACAAATTATATTATTTATAATGGACCACCATCTTATGAGTTGTCATAATTATGGTGTTGGTAGTTGAGTCTTTTTTAAACTTATATAATAAACTTTACATATGATGCCCTTTGTGACATATATTACCTTTACATTTTTTATTTTCCTAACTTTTATATTCTAGCCTTCATATGTTGCTCCAATTAGTAATGCCACCTATTTACTTTTGATTTTCTTCTTTGAGGCTAGTTCTCCTTTGTCCAAAATACCTACTATCACCTTAATAGTGTCCTTTATGATTTGATAGGATCTATTGAAATACTATAAATCATGATGAATCCTAATCAATATAATCTAGATCTAGCTATGTTCATCCTTGAAATTGGGGAAATCTTCTCAAACATCTAATTTCATCTCTCCTACCTATTTATATTATGGTAAGTACTCCTTTGTGGTATCTTTATTTTTAACCCTTGTTAGGGTTTCCCTTTCTACTTCGAATTGTAAATGGTCCATCTTAGTAAGCTTGATGTAGATGTATTTTCTAATGTCTTTTGCATATAATAGCACTCCTAAAAATTAGAGAAAACTCCTCGTGGATTGAATTCAATCACCTTCCATGGGTAGTTTGGGTATTTAGGTGTTGGGATCTTAGAGATTAAGTGGCTAATCTATTCTAATTGAATAAACAACATTTTGAAGAGAATTAAGTGTCTACATACAAAAGTTGTACCCTACTATACTACAAATTTATAAAGATGCAAACCTAAAATTAGATCTCAAACATACCTTTTTTCTTTTTGAAATATCTTTGCATCTTTTCACCATTTAATTTAATATCCTTTCCACTTGAATATGAATGCTAGCTTTATTTTTCCTTCTCTTTTTATTTCATATCTCCTTTTTAACATAATAGATGCTACAAATCCCAAAAATGCTTACACAATTTTTTCAAATATTTAAAGGTACAAAAATATCAAAATAATGAATGTAATTTTTGTTTTTATATGTTTTCCAATAAATTGTTTAAGAATTTATAATTTTATCATCTTTTATTAAAAAGTTATGCATTATGGAATAAATGTCCTTTTTTAAAAATACTATTGACTATAAAAAAAAAGGTTGTTGAAACTTAGGTAAAAAATTCATGATTTTTTTAATTAAAAAAAGTATTTAAAAACTACATACAAAATTTTTAAAAACATTAGTTCACATCATCTTCAAATTCTTAATGGTTTAGTTGTTATAGGTGATAAAAGATGAAAATTTGGTTAAAATGCATATTTTAATGTCTTACTTTGACCAAAAAATGGAACAAACTATTGTGGGAGCACCCTTCTATGGCAATGAAGATTGATTTCTTAAGACAATTTTTTACACTAAGATTGTTGATGTAAAACTATGGATTCAATTAACAAAAAATAGAAATTTATGTAGGTGAGAATATTACAAATGTATGAATGGTTTTTTATGGTGATTAGTGTCTCCATGGTCAAATAGAAATTCTAAGAAGAACTAATGCTATTAAGTTTCTCATATCACATTTAATAGCATGTTTTCTATGAGGATTGGTTTGTTCCATAGTGTTGTAAACTATTGATAGGGATCCTTACAACAAACCTTTCTTCAATTAATGTAAACTCTTTTATATTAATAATGGATATGCAAGTATTCTTTAATATGAAAATTCCTTCCTTTACTATTCTTGATTCTATTTCCCCAATTATAGTAGGCATTGATTTGGAAGGCCAAGTAACCCACCCTTCATCAAAATATAAAATTATTTTATACTTATTCGGTGTTAAGTGTCTAATCAACACATATATATATCTTATTTGTTTATTAATATATTTTTAGATAGCTCACCCAAGTAGTATTTTTAGAGGGATATGATTTTTTTTATTATTGTAGGCATGCATGAAATGGTTTGTTAGATTAAAAACATCACTTGGGGATTACATCTATAGTATATATATTTCTTATGCATGTGTGACCTTCTACTTAATTGAGGCTACAAGGTGAAAAAGGATTGAGGATTAATGGTATTGTTAGATCAGGACTCCTAGTGCAATACAACATAGTTTATTATCAATTATCTATATTTTGAAATATTTGTATAATATGTTGTATAAACCAATATTAGGGAACACCTCCTTGGCCTAGAAGAGCCAAATAAGGATGGAGATTTTCCCTCTCCTATGTATTATTCAATAGCTACCCTTACCTAATAATAAGTACTAGGTCATTATCTTGAGTTAGAATTCCCAAGCCTTAGGAGTTAAGCTTATATTCTAGGTTTTTTAAGCCAAAAAATGCTAATATTGTTTGGAAGAAATTGAAGGTACTTTTATCCTATGCATCATTTGAATTGTTAATGACCTACTAGTGAAAAAAAAACATTTTATACCCTTGGATTTTTTGTTATTTCAATATTTTCCTCTTTGGAGAGGTGGCGAATTTGCTCATATAATCTTATCTATTATTCATATCTTGTGTATACCATTGATTCTCCTTGCACACTATAATGCCCACTCTTGTGTTTTTCCTATGCAATTGATGCAGGAGCATCAAGGGTGTAATAGCAATCTTGCATCACCCAAAAAATATTGTTTCTTTTCAATAAGGTCTAAATTTGGCAAGGTTAGTATTTTTAGTAAGTTTGCATTTATGCATGGTTGGGCACAAAATATTACACAAACCTTCAGATTGGTAAATTGAAGCCAATGGCAAAGAAATCACTTCAATATCATTTGCCATTTAAGAGAATTAAAATTTCAATTTCTGAAAATCTTGTTAAAATCTTTGAAGTCAATTTTGAGGCACTTAGAGGCTCTAGATGAGCCTAAAAATTGGTAGAAAATGAAAGTAGCCTATACTTTGGGGTGCACCATCTTGAGAGATTTCTGAAAAGGTATTATAATAGAAAATCCAATGGTCAGATCAAAAGTTATGACCCCATGAAGTTGTACTACCAAAATTAATAAAATTTTGAAATATCTTCTTGAGGAAGTCACACTTTCCAGAAGATTCTAGGGTGGTTACACCTTCCAAATTATAAAGGATGTGAATGGAGGTTACAATGAGGATGGAAGAGTAGCATAGATGGTGGCTCCGATTTGCAAATTTACAAATTTATGTAATTAGAAAGCCCATGTGATGGCAATTGTAATGTTGTAATTTCATTTTCATTTTAGTGATAATAGAAAATATTTGGTTCATTCTTGCATTTTGTTTATGCAATTCTTTGTTGATGTTGTGAGTTTCAAATTGTAAAGGGGGTACCCTTCATCAAGTGGTATCAGAGTAGGAGTTCCTATGTGTGTAGACAGATTGCTTAACATGAGGAAATTTACACTAGGACTTGTGGTTGTGGGTCTGTGAGAAAAGATGCTTCCATGAAGAAACTATGGTGGAAGAAATGCTAGAGTAATAGAAGAGGGTTTTAGAGCCCTCCAAAGACAAGTTCAAGCACTGCATGAGGAGTTGCGTAGAGTAGTTGATGATAGAAGAAGATATGAAAGTGAAGATGAGGTTGAAAATGAAGAGCCATTTAAAGAAGAAGCACATGATGTAATGGATCCTGGAGAAGTCAAAATGATTAGGGCCATTTCCAAGATTGGAAAGAGGCCAAAGATAGAAGTTTCTACTTTTTTTGGAAACCCGAATCTAGAGTAGTTGAACGATTAGGTCAATGACATGGAAGAGTATTTTGAGTATGAGGAAATAGAAGATCTGGAGAGGGCCAAATTTGCAAAGGCCAAGTTGAAAATCCATGCTACCATATGGTGGAAAGAAGTCCAGATGGAGAGAAATAGAAGAGGAAAAGAGAAAATAACGAGATGGGATTGGATGGTGGAAAAAATGAAGAGATGGTTCATTCTTGTGGACTATGAGCCAAATTTTTTGAAGGAGATGCAAGGGTTGAAACAAGTGGAAAAATATGTTAAGGAGTATACAGAATAATTCTATAGAGTCCTAATTAGAACAGGCTATTCTGAGGCCAACAAGGAGAAAGTTGTTCGTTACATAAATGGGTTGAAGTTGAGTATTCAAGAAGATTTGAGTTTGGTGAGGATGACAATGATTAAAGATGCATATCAATTTTCCTTGAAGGTGGAAGAGAAGCTTAATAGTAGGTACGAGAGAAAGAAAATAGGTTGAGTTGGAAAGACTAGTGGACGGTCATATGGAGGTCAAAGTGAAGATCAAAAGAAGACTGAAGGATCCAGTGGCAATTAGAACCACAAGGTAGATAATAGCTACTATCCTCAATATCAAAATAATGGAGACCAAAGATGAAGAGGAAGATCTGGACGAGGACCGAGAAGAGGAGGCTTTCATGGAACCTATTTTCAATGTGGAGGAATTAGAGCCTATGGCTGTCCTCAACATCAAGGGAGGAAAAATAGAAGACCTAAAGGTAATTCCTAAGTTTCCCATGTAGATGAAGATGCTCAATCTTCACATTCTAAATATGTTGAAAGAGGAGAAGTCGTTGTTGTCAAAAGAGAATTGTTGAATGAGGAGAAGGAACCAGATCAAAGAAAGAACCTATTCCACATTGGATGGAAGCGTGAATGAAAAGTTTGTAATGATATCATTGATGGAGGTAGCACTAATAATATTGTTTCAGAGGAAATGGTTACTAAATTATGGTTGGAGAGGAGTGGGCATCCAAAACCATACCAGATCGCATGGTTGTAGAAGGACCATAGGGCATTGGTCAATGAGAAATATATAGTAAAGTTTATTATTGGTAACTATCAGGATGAGGTTTTGTGTGATATCATACCTATGGATATTTGTCACATGTTGTTAGGAAGATCATGGAAGTTTGATTGGAATGTGATGCATGATGGACATGCTAACACCTATTCCTTGACAAAGGATGGCATTTGTCATAAGTTGAAGCCCCTAAAGGAGGTAGAAGAAAAGGTATGCAATAATGCAAGGATTTGTTTGGTTGATGGAAGAAATTTCCTAGAAGCTATGAGACACGAGAATATATGTTTTGCATTGATCCCTATAGTTGATAAAGAAGATACTAATGAGGTACCTATAAAGGCTTTAGATTTGTTGAATGAGTTCCATGATATCTTTTCTGATAATGTACTTGGAGGTTTGCCTATAGTAAGGAATATTAGCCACTAGATGGACCTAATTAAGGTAGCTCATCATATGACTCTAGCAGAGAGTGAAGATTTGAAAAGAAAAGTGTAAGAGTTTTTGTGAAAGGGATTGATCGAAGAGATTTTGAGTCCATGTGCAGTACCTACAGTACTAGCATCAAAGGATGGGGAATGGCGGATGTGTACAGATTCTAGAGCCATAGACAAGACCACCATCAAGTATATATTTCCCTTGCTAAGGATGGATGACATCATGGATTGTTTGAGTGGAGTTGAGTACTTCACAAAGATAGATTTGGAGAGTGGTTATCACCAAATCTAGATTAGAGAAGGAGATGAATGGAAGATAGCACATTCATGTGGCTCATGAACGAGGTATTAAAACAATTTTTTGGGTAAATTTGTCATTGTTTATTTGGATGACATTTTAATTTTTAGCTAGGCATTGGAGGAGAATTTGATGCAAATCAGAAAAGTTTTTGAGAAGCTAAGAGAGGAGAAGTTGTTGATCAATTTGAAGAAGTGTGGTTTTGTGAAGAGAGAGTTGGTGTACGTGGGATTTGTTATCTCAATAGAGGACCTTAAGATGGATCTAGAGAAGGTGAAAGAAATTGTTGAATGACCTACACCAAGGAGTGCTACAGAGGTGAGATATTTCATAGTTTGGAAAGTTTTTGTGGAGAGTTTATAAAAGGTTTTAGAGTATTTGTGCACCTCTAACTAAAACAATGTGAGGGGATATAAAATATTTTAAGTGGACTACAAGAGCAACAAATTTTTTTGATATGTTGAAGAAGAAAGTTACAGATCTAAGCCTATTTTGACACTTCTAGATTTCAAGAAGGTATTTCAAGTAGATTATGATGCTACTGGTAATGCAATTGGAGCTATTTTGAGTCAAGAAGGTAAACCCATTACTTATTTTAGTTTAGGATTTGAAGAAATGGACACTATTTGTTTCCAAAAGAGTTTTTTTTATTTATTGATCATCAATCTTTACAATATTTAAATAGTCAAGGGAAGTTGAATCAAAGACATTTGAAATGGGTTGAATTTTTGCAAAGTTATACATTTGTTGTGAAGTATAGGAGTGGAAGATCTAACAAAGGTGTATATGCCTTAAGTAGGAGGAAAAATTTGTTAAAAAAGTGAAGATTGAAGTTGTTGGGTTCAATGAACTCAAGAGCTTGTATCCTAAAGATCTTGATTTTGTAGAAGCTTGGAGAGCTTGCCTGGAGCCTATCACTTTGGATAGGGTGAGATAGTTGTATTTTACAATCCAATATGGTATGTTGTTTCAAGGGAATCAATTGTTCATTGCAAGGAGTTCCATGAGAGAGAACCTGATCATGGAGAAACACAGTGGAGGATTAGCTAGAAACTTTGGTCATGATAAGACCATTACTATTGTTGGTGAGTGATAATATTGGCCATAGTTGCAACATGATGTGAAGAAGTTTGTGTCGAGTTGTAGAGTATGTCAAATGGAAAAAGGAACAATTGAGAATATTGGATTGTATTAGCCATTACCTGTACTTGAGAGGCCATGGGAGGACATTAGTATGGATTTTGTTCTTGAATTTTTGAGGACACAAAGAGGGAATGATTCCATATTTGTGGTGGTGGATCAATTTTCAAAGATGACACACTTCATTATGTGTCATAAGACTAGTGATGCTATTCATGTTGTAAAATTATTTTTCAGAGAGGTAGTGAGACTACATGGTCTACCCTAGAGCATAGTTTCAAAGCAAGATACCAAGTTTGTTGGGTACTCTGGAGGACATTGTGGAAGAAATTGAAGATTGATTTGAAGTTTAGTTCTGCACACCATCCATAGACAAATGGACAAATAGGGGAGGTGTTCAAATAGGAGTTTGGGTAACCTGTTGAGATGATTAGTAGGAGATAAACCCAAGGGATGGGATTTGATTTACCATAGGCATAATTTTCTCACAAACAAATTGTCAACAAGAGCACTGGTAAATCACCATTCCATATTGTGTATGGAAGTAGCCCAAGAACTACTTCTAAATTGAGAAATATGGATAAGGGAGGGAAGAGTAATGTCGAGGCTGAAGATTTTGTTGAGCACTTGAATAATTTGCTTAAAGAGGTGAAGAAACATAGCAATAAGATGAACTCGCAATATAAGGCTAAGGCATATCAAAAAAGAAGGTATAAGGAGTTCCAAGTAGGATATTTCAAGTCATGATTTCTAGGGATATCAAAAAAGGAGGTATAAGGAGTTCCAAGTCATGGTTCATTTGCAAAAGGATAAGTTTCCAGTTGGTACATACAACAAGTTACAGATGAAGAAGTTTGGACCATGTAAAATCTTGAAGAAACATGATTCAAGAAATGAATATGAGGTAGAGTTACCTAATGAAATTCATATTTCACAGGTATTTTTAATATTTCAGATTTAACAGAATATTATGAAGGAGGAATTGATGAAGAAATAATAGAAGCATAGTGGAATATTGCAGGACCTACTTCAGAAAAGGAGGAGATAGAAGAAATTTTTGGATAGTCGTGTAGGTAGAAGCACAAGAAACGGGTAATATGCAGAGTACATGGTGAAGTGGAGAGGAAGGCATGTTGAAGATTCGTCGTGGTTATCTGAGGCTCAGGTTAACCATCTTGGTTTCTCTCGAACTCCTGAGAAGTGACAGGGTAACTTTTCAAATTACCTCAGGTGTCTGTTATAGGAGCATCTAGGGTGTAAGAGCAATCTTTCATCACCAAAAAAAATGTTGTTTCTTTTCAATAAGGGCTAAATTTGATAAGGTTACTATTTTTAGTAAGTTTGCATTTATGCACAGTTGGGCACAAAATCTTACACAGACCTCCAAAATGGTAAATTGAAGCCAATGGCAAAGAAATCACTTTAATATCATTTTTCATTTAAGAGATATTAAAATTTCAGTTTCCAAAAATCTTGTTAAAATATTTGAAGTCAATTTTGAGACACTTAGAGGCTTTGAATGGGCCTAAAAATTGCCGAAAAATGAAAGTAGTCTACCTTTAGGTACTACTTATTGGGGGTGTGCCTTCTCAAGAGCTTTCTGAAATGTATTATAATAGAAAATCTAATGATTAGATCAAAATTTATAACCCCATGAAGTTGTACTACCAAAATTAATAAAATTTTGAAATATCTACTTGAGGGAGTTACACTTTGCAGAAGATTCTAGGGTGGTTACACCTTCCAAATAAAGTATGTGAGTGGGGGTTATAGTGAAGAGGGAAAAGCAACATAGATGGTGGCTCCAATTTGTAGATTTATGTAATTAGAAAGCCCATGTGATGGCAATTGCAATGTTGTAATTTCATTTTCATTTTAGTGATAATAGAAAATCTTTGCTTCCTTCGTGCATTTTGTTTGTGCAATTCTTTGTTGATGTTGTGAGTTTCATTTTGTAAGGGGAGTACCCTTCATTAGTGATTTTTGATTCAATGGTATATGTTATATTGTTTATTTTATTATTATACTATGTGATTCATGTGTTATTGTTCATTGCATTTAAATTTCCAATAATGTTTGTTGTACCATCAAGTTGTTTTGATGGTGTGTTATAAATTATTTTGTGGAGATGCTTTGTTTAACCATTGAGGTGTTTTTGATGAGGTTTTATTTTGGAATTGTGTTTTTAGCTATGAATTATAGGGTTCATATGTTGTGCTCATATATGTTAGATCATTTTAGTATTTTAGCATTATTGTTATTTATGCATATTATTCCTAGATAATGCTAGTCATAGATTATTTATAATAGATATATGATGACTTAATATTATGCTATGATTTATATAATGTTTGCTAGATTATGGTTCTTTAGCTATTATTATGTTAAGAAGTTCACAATAATTTTGTTTAGTCATCTCAACCTAAATAGTCCTTATGATCCCCTAGTTTAATGATTTGAATTGATGACAATTCTAGAAACCATATGTTGTGAAAACCCATAATATGTGATTAAGTCATTTGCATGTGTTTAAATTATCTTTTGCATTACATTTAATTTTTTTTCAAAATGTATGTTTACTATAGTTATGAAATATTTAATGCATGCATTAAAAATAATTATGTGAATAAATAATTATTGATTTACCTTAAAAATAAAAATGGATAGTGATATGGATTAATAGTTTTTATTACTTGATTTCATTTCGTACCTATTGAAAAATATCAAATGAATTTAATTAGCTCTTATATTTTATTAAATGAGTTGGTTAATTATTATTATGAAAAAAGAAAAATTAAATTATTTTGGAAGCAATTTGCATTTTTCTTATCCAATTCCATCTCTCCCTCTTCTCTTAGAAAATAAAAAAATGAAATACAAATTAAGGAAAATGGTTTTCTTGGAGTAGATTCCGGTGGATCTTGGAGATTGATTGTGGTAAAAAAAATATTGTAAGATTGTGTGTGCATGAAAAGAGCCTCTCCTCTATTGTTTTGCAATTGTGAAGGAATTTATTTTTCTTAATTTCAATTGAATTTAAAATATGTTTCTTTTAGTTTTCATGGCCACATTAGGTGAAGGAATATAGCATTGCTTTTAGAATACATATTTAGCTTCTAGATTTTATATTTTAAAATTAGAAAATATGCATTATGTACTCAAGTTATGACAAAATTTCTTAAATATTAGATTCTTTAAAATTGAAAAGATTGATTTCATAGAAGTGTTGTAGATTTTTAAATTGAAATGGAACTCTTGAAATTTGAAAAAAATTCTTCTATTTTAAAAGTTTAAAAAATTGGGAACTTTGAAGGTATCATGTGACTCCATTAATGATAGCTCTATTTTATTTTTACAGTTATTTAACTCTCTTTGAAGAAAAAATAAAATAAAAAAATTTAGAACTTATATGAATGAATTTTCTTGTAGAATGAGTTATATCCTTAATATTTGAGAATTATGTTTCTTTTGGAATTTCTTATTAAATTTTGTATTGATTTGTGTGTCATGTCTAATTTATAAAGTTATTAGACTTCTAGGATAAGAAAGGAGTGGATACCTCCATTCATCATAATACAAAGGAACTACAAGGAAAAGTAGAGTTTAATAAAGTGATATTTAAGAAGACATTGGATTAATTAATTAATAAGAATTTTACATGCTAGGATTGAACACTCTCTTGAAGGTTCGATCTAGTAATGAAGGATGTTTCACAATTCTGGGAGTTGGCGAATATCATTATGGTGCAGGGGCACCATGTTAGTTCATTTTGTGTAAATAAGGTCTTTAGGTTGGCTTAAGGTGTTTCTAGTAATTTTTCATTAAATAAGGTCACAATAGACCATATGTGATGTAATTGAAGACATTTGAGCCATTCTGGGTTCCTCTTACAAAAGTTGTCAATATTTTCAAAAGTTGTAAAAGTGCAAAATACAAAAAAATGCAAGAAGTTGGAATACCAATGGTCAAGTGGTTCAAAAACTAGTTAGAACCAATGTTTCATGATGGGAAAATTTTATATATTCTCTAAGAAGTTGATGTAAATGTCCTGTTGAAGTTTTGTTGAAGAAAAGCAATACAAAACCAATACTTTCTATGTGTTTTTTGAAAATTTGTTACTCCAGGTTATTGTGTGTGTCTATACAGGAGAATATTGGTGAAAAATCCATTGAATATGATGGAGGCATGAGATAACATTATTTTGGTTTTGATTTTGTTATATTTCATAAAGATTAAAGCATTCTAAAGGCATTTTTTTTAGGAGGGTTGAAACCCCTTGTTTGAATGGTTGGGAGTGAATAAAATCTATTAATCACCCATTCCACTGGTAGATTTGTTTGAAATTTAGTGGAATGGGTGTAATTAGGTAGGGATAGATGTTAGTATAGGTTTCACATGGTTTTGTGGCACATGGTTTTATCTTACCACGTGGTTGTATTTATAGTGTGAGCTTCTATGAAAGCAAGCACATGTTTAGTGGTTAAGATTGGCTAGGTGAGTGGGCTATCATTATTGAGCCTTTTTGAAGAGTGTATATGTGAAGCATGGCATGTGATGTGTGGATTCATGCTTGAACACATGAGGATACACTAGAGAGGCTTGATGCTTTAGAGGTATTCATTGTAACTCTTGTATTATTTTATTGCTAAATAATAAGATGGAGTATGGATACTTTTAGAGGCTGGGTTTTTCCCTCTTGAGGGTTTTCCTAGGGTATATCTTGTGTTATCTTGTGGATTGTCTATTTGATCTATCCATTATGGTTACTTCTATACATGTTTATCTCTTATGGGGTTATGTAATAAATGGATTAAGATTGTGGGTTGAATGCATTATTTCCTAACAAGTGGTATCAGAGCTATAATGGTTGATTGGGGGTGTAAGCTTCCATGATCTTGGTTATAACCATTGTTTAAGTAGATTTGTGCAAATTTGAAGCCATGGATATGCATGATAGATTTGAGGCATTACAAGGTATGAAACTCATGTTGCAGGTGTTATTATATTCAAATTTGGGCTTTTGGGTTGTCAAGATTTGTTGGGTTTATTATAGATCAGAGGCATGCAAAATATGGGTCAAAAGGGTTTTCTAGGATTGAGCTTTCATATGAGGGTTTTATAGAGAAAAATTTATGGATGACGTCTTGAGAGAAAATGAACCTCACCATTGGATCTAGGATGGCTGAGAGGTGAAAAATGACATAAAATTTTCCCTATTTAGGCCAAGTTGAAAAAAAGGAAAAAAAATTACCCACAACCCTAGTTGTATGATTGTATGGCTAGATGAAAAGATGAAAGAATAAAAACAAAATAAAAAACTATATTCAACCTATTAAAAAAATCAAAATCCTTGTAAAAAATTAAAAAGGCCTACAAAATTGGTTTATTAAAAATCTATCAAAAAACTAAAGGTTGAATTTTTTACGCCGAAGGCATGTCCTATATGAGCTTTCAGAGCTCATTTTCCCTATCAATGGTCCAAAACGAAGGATAGGGCTTGGTTGACATTAAAACAAATCTCAGCCGTCCATCATTTTTTGCCATTTTTAGCTGTTTTTCGTTGTTTGCTGGTTGGTTTTCCCCATTTTCCATTTGTCAACTATTTTTTGGAGTACTATTATATGATATCGGTGGCATCTTTGAAGACAAGATGACTTTGCATGGGCCCAAAGCAACCATCCACTTCCCAAAAATATCATAAATTTTGTTTTCCATACAAAATCACGGTTGTAACAAATTTAAAAGAAAAAAATTCCCCGATTCTTGCGAGCTATGTCTACTATTTACTGTTTTCTTTACTCCAATCAACAACAAAGCCTGACAAATTCAAGTAAAATAAAAAATCCATAGCAATTTGTGTCATTATATTTCCCAATATTGATTTTATATTATATTTTTTAATACAAAATAAAGATAAATTTGTAAAAAATAATGATTTTAATATTAGTATTAATTTTTTTTTAATTTTTATTATAGAATAATATTATTGTATATATTTTTTAAATTTTATGTATTAATTATTATATTATTATATAAATATTTATTATTTATGTCATTATTTTATGTATTTATTATTATATTATTATATTATAACTATTGTATTAACTATTATATTGTTATATAATATAGCATAATAATAAATACATAAAAATAATGACATAAATAATAAATTTGTATAGAATAATATAATAATCAATACATACAATTTAAAATATATATATAATAATATTATTCTATAATAAAAAAAAATTAAAATCATTTTCTCAATGATGTATCAATTGATCTCATTTACTACACAAATGTGTGCAAAAAATAAACCAATTTTTTCCTAATTCACCTTCCATACCTCTTCAGCGTACCCATTACACAAGGTGCCATAGCTAGTTTATATATATATATTGTATGGGGGGCACGGGTTTGTAGATCCATACACATCTTGCTTCAGCTCGTCACATCATACACACAATCCATTTGGTGCTTTAATTTCCAATTAAAATAAATATGTCGGCCTCTAAAGTTTCTAAACTTTGAATTCTCCTTTAAATTAAAAAGGCTGAAAGAAAACCTTTAGTTTTTTTGAAAAGTTAAATTAAACTATTTTAAACTGCCCCACCCCATTCATTAAATATTTGAAATTAAAAACTAAATTGGAATAACATTTCAAAAATTTCATTTGAAAATTAAATTCTTTTTAAGTATGATCCATTTGAAAGTTGTCTATATAGTGAAATTGGGCATTTTTTCAAATGGGCATAAATTTCACCTAGGGAGTCAGATTTTGACTTCTTCTACTGATTGGAAAGGTGGTTCCAAGCACTACCTAGTGGTACAAGTTTTGTTTCCTAATTTCATAGTTTTGATTAGTACTTTGAGCCTCAAAGCTAGATGTTCTTTGTTTCATAGTTTTGAGCATAACTTTTGTATATAGAATTGGATTTTTGATTTTGAATAGGTGTTGGAGAGCATGGATAGTGTACTACATAGTGGATTAGGTATATTTTTAGTTTTTAGTGCAAGGAATGTATGGTACTAGTTTGATCACTTGTATGTGCTAGAGATTTAGGGAGTGATTGTGTGAGCATTTAGATGAGTCAAGAGGCAAAACCTTGAAGGAGTACATGTTTTTATATGATATTTATGATGGTACATCTAATTATTAGTTTGGTGCTTCTTGGTACAATTTTAAAAGTATTTTTTTAGAGTTGTACTTTGATGTTGATAGGTGCACAGGTTGTCTTGGATTTTGAGGACATGGTTTGACACGAGTGAAGACTTGGAGTCTAACATGGGTGATAGTTGAGTGTAGGCATAATGTTGGCTATGATTATGGTGTCATGGATATCTAGTTACATTTGAGAATTGGCATGACATGACCATGTATGTGGTTGTTTGGCGGTGTTTTGGTTTGGTGTTAGGAGATTGTTCTTATCTCCTTGATGCTTGATTAGTTCTTTGACTATGGTTACTCATTTGTGGACATGTTTGGAAAATCAGATTTGTGGTTGATTTGGTGTTTGATTCTTGATGTCTATAGGATTATCTTCTTTGATATATCAATTTGTAGGTTACTAATGTGATAATGGGTTTGCATTCTTCATTGTTTGGTATCTGTGAGTTATGCAGTTGTATGGACCAATCACCCATTTAGTTGTAGTGGGATGACTCAGTGTGGACTGTCTATATCCACAACATTATTTTAGTGTTCATGCAAATTTTGTTAGTTGGCCTTGTTTGTGGTTATTTGTGCATTGGTTTGTTGCTTTGGGATGAGAGGATAGATGGTTAGAGTACCTAATTAGTCAGTTGATGGGACTTGTAGCATGTGGTTTAATCATATGATGTCATGATAGCTTGCTTGTATTTCAATGGTTACACATTTCAATGGGAGCTTTCGATAGTGATGACTTGGTGGTGTAGGATTGGTTCCTAATGGTTTGATGGTGGTTGTATCACCTTGGCTTGGATATTTTTGCTTTTTTGGTAAGTTTGGCATCTCAATTGTGCATGTGGACCTAGATGATCATTATGGAGGAGATGGTTGTCACAATTCCATGTGTAGCTTAGTATCATAGTTTAGTGGGAATTGTTGGCAGTCATTTAGTTTCATCATTGGTGATGGTTATCTTCATGTGATTGGAGATGCGGATTCTTGGTTTAGAGTGTGTTTGGTATTGTGTCATGGTTTACTCTTGATACTGGTTTAGATGCTTGACATGATATAGGTTCTCTTGAGACCAGGATGTTTATTCATTGTTGCATGTGATCTCCTAGGAGGAGATGGTTAGATCATGATGTCATGATAGGTTCTTGATTTTGTAGTTGGAGCTTTGACATTGATCTTGGTGGCTCTTCATATTGAATACATTGATAATTTGATTGATTACTTCATGATGGTGCTATGTTACATTTGGAGTTTGGAATGTATTGATCAGTTACAATTTCTCATGGATACTTGGAGATGTGGGTGACGTTGGAGTTCTCTTGTGATTAGAGTCATTTTCTTGAGACAATTACTCTTTAGAGGTTTCAATAGGAAGATCGAGGAGCCTTCACCTGGACATGGATGTGAGTTCATAATGGAATTGAGACGATGTTCCTGGAGTGATTCATGATGACTTGGTTATTCTACAGGAGAATTATCATTCCCCACTCTTGGTCTACTTGATGGTTTATCATCTAATAGGAATTTCCCATCTTACTTTTGATGTGTTTATGTTTTGTGCTTTGATTTATCATGGAAATGAGCTGAGTCATGGTGATTGATTTTGGGAGGATCATTTGAGGATTGTTTAGCTTGAGTTTATATTACTTTATCTTTCATAGATATGGATCTTGAGCTATGGATAGTTAGTTTTGGAGGATTCATTTTGAGGGAAGGTTAGCATGGTTATCTCCTTGCACATTTGAGTTTATAGAATCATTCATTGATGAGGAGTTTAGGAGATGTTTTATGGGCTGATTTCTTGATTTAGGAATGGATACCTTGAGTTTTATCTTCTTGGTTAGAGAGGCTCACATCCATGTTTGTATTATACATGATTCATATGTTGTGTTTGATATAAGAGATTGAACATTGTTTCGGGTGTTGTTGAGGCTTCTCATTTGGGGTTGTTAGGAGATCATACTTGACACTACATAGCACTTTTAAGGTGTTGGTAGAAGGACATGTTAGGTTTACAAGTTTTAACTCTTCATTCTATGGTTCCTTCCTAAAGGTTCATGTTCATATGATGTGGGAGGATAGTGGTGACATGTTGTGAGAGATTATGCAACTATGGGTGTTGCATGTGTAGATCATTGTTACTATTCTTGGTACTTCATTCTTTGATTATTTATCAAACCTTGGTATAATTTTGTTGGTAGAACTGATATGCTACGATATTACCTATGCGGTGGGAGTTCCTGGATATGTATGTTCTTCATTGACGAGTTTGATATAGGGAGCTTGTGATTGCATTTTATGGGTTGCATATGTTGTGGGAATAAGTTTAATGGTGGTATTGATACCTATGAGGTATGCATAATTGGATGTATTAGCATTTTTTGTGGATGCTATTTATGATCATGTTGGTTTTAACACTTGACAACAACTTTTTGGAGCCTTTATTATCACTTGGATTTGATGCTTGTGTTTTTATATTGATGCCTCTTCACCTTGGAATATTCCTTTTCTTCCATAGGTGGCACATTGGAGGATGAGAGGAGTTCTTTCTTCAAATGGTGGTCATTTTTTTCTTATTGCAAGTATCTTGATGGAGCGTGAGAGCATGCTAGAGATTCATGTGGTTTTATGTATGGCTATGATGATTGTTTCATTCATTGATCCCTATTCAATGTGTACAATAAGTGTGAGAATGTTGGGATATGGTATTGTACACCATTGCATAAAATGTCATATTATAATGTTGTAATTAAATAATTATTTAGTTGTGATGCACCTAGGTGGTATAGTTAATCACACTAGGTAATTATTTGGGGACCACTTTATGTTTTGTATTGTAAATTTTATTATTATTTAATGTGTGGGAGACATGGGATAATAATTTAATATTGGGGAAATATTTAAAAAGTGAAATCTTAGTACCCAATATTAAATAAGAGATTAGTGGTTTTGTGTTCACATGTTTAAATATCTTACCACTTGGTTGTATTTGTGTGAACTTGAATCTATAAAAGAAAGAACATGTTTAGTGGTTAAGGTTCGCTTCGTGAATGGGCTATCATTATTGAGTCTTTTTTAGGAGTGCATATGTGAAGCAAAGTATGGGATGTATGGATTCATGCTTGGACACATAAGGATGCATTGGAGAGGCTTGATGTTTCAGAGGTATTCATTATAACTCATGTATTGTTTCATTGTTGAATAATAAGATGGAGTATGGATTCTTTTGGAGGCTAGATTTTTCCATCTTGAGGGTTTTCCTAGGGCATATATTATGTTATCTTGTGGATTTTATATTTGATCTATGCATTATGGTTACTTGTATACATGTTTATCTCTCATGGGGTTATGTAGGAAATGTATTAAGATTATGGATTGAATGCATTATTTCCTAATGAAAGGTGGAAAATTGTTTGCTTCTTCTAGGGTTTAGGACCTAGAAGGACAATCTTCACTAACTTTCACTCAAGAAAAAACCATTGATATCTCAATGCAAAGGATAAAGAGATCTTGCAAGAGGGATTTCCTATGGGTTCAATAGAAACTAATAATCGATTCACCACCAAGTCAGAATTTGGAAAGATAAATGAAATGCAAGATGCAATGTACTAAACCCTAATTCAATGCAATGACCTAGAAATGCAAATGAAACAAAACAAAAAACTACAAAAAGGAGTATGTGCACCTAGAAATCTAGAAATAATTGGAAGGAGCTCATAAACACTCAGAAATTTTATTTTAATGCTAACTGGGACTCATTCACCAAGTTGGGCGAATCAGTCCAAAAAACATATTTTCTCAAAGAGGGTCATAATGTAGACATTGAAATTGTCCTAACCATCTAACACCGTCTTTGATCAAATAAATATTTTAGTTTATTTAAGTTTGCTAACCTAATTTTCTTCTATAATTAATCAAATTCTTCAATTTAATTAATTATTCATGTGAAATTGAAAATAAACAAATTTTCATTTATTTTATTTTTCAAAAATCACTCATTTTAACTCTTACAATTCTCCATTAACTTTGAAATCTAACTTTTCCATCACCATGAATTTTGAAATCTGATCTCTTATGCTTCGATTAATTTCTCCAATTTTCTTCCACCCATTAATTTTGCTTCCTCTTCCACTAATTTCTCCAATCAATTCCCCATAATTTTGACTTTGAAAATGAGCAAGTTTCTCATAAATATTTTCTCATTCAATCTTGACCATGATTCATTTTCTACTCAATCTTGACTGTTCATTTCACCATCTCTTCATCTATAAATTCAGCCTTCAACCTCTTTATTGGATAACCAACATCTTTGAGTATTTTTCACTATTATCATCTCGATCCTATTGATTTGTGCACTTCAAATAGAGAGTAACACTTTAAATATTATCAAGCAAAGAAGAGAAGAACAATAGAGGTTAACCAATCATGACATGAAGGTATAACTAGCTTTTTTTATTTGCTTTCAATCTTTCATGTCATTTGTGCACTCTATTGTCTGATTTGGGATTTATAGCTTACATCTAATAGTTGGTGGTTTTTGTGCATGATTTAAGCTTATTGATCTAATTTCCCGGTTGACAGGGAGATTTCTAAATGAATCCAAACCTCTAGACAAAGGGTTGACTCCTACTCTAAACTAGGTGCAATAGTTTTGATTCCACTCAATATTTATAACAATTAAAACCCTAATCCTACATACTAATGTTTACAACGAGAAAAAGGAGAAGGAATACATAATTGGAAAAATTAATTCACCAAGATTTAGAATGGTTTCTTCCTACTCATAATAACATAGAAGCTCAATAAAAGTACCCACATAGTTCTCTATTATATTAGTTCCTAGAGGTGAGTGAGGAGGTTGAATTTTGAAAAACACTAAAAGGGAAAACTAAATCAATAATTAGCCTTATAGACCGAGTTAACACAATACACAAACATAGGAAATAGAAAATAACCTTTCATTCTCAAAGGTAAGGAGATTTTACACAAAGTACACAAACTAAAAAGAGGTGGAAATGGTAGTTTTTATTTACAATGTCATGATCCTATTCATAGTTGCAAAAAAATGTAAAAAATATAAGTATTATGACAAAGAAATAAGAAAAATAACCCTTTTAAAATAAACACATTTAAAATTTGATTTTTATCACTTAGAATGATGTAGGAGAGAGAAATGGGATATGTAAGTGAGGGAAATATTATTTGTAGTCCTACAAGAAACTTGACACATTTGCATATAAAAAATTGATGTTGAAGGTGTAGAAGACATTCCAAACCTATGCCATACTTTTGCATTCATGATTCTAAGGAAGAAGTCTGAAAAACCCTCACAAAATCTGCTAAAAAATATGACCAAGGAAGGCCACCTAGAAAAAGGAATATATACAACATGGCACCACCTTTCCCAAAAAAAACATGCTTAGGATGCATTAAAACCCTTTGAAGAACCCTTGCAATGCAAGACTTGGGCAGTTGTAGGGTCATTAGGCATTGAATGATCTCACATACAAAGGTTAGTGCAGAAATAATATATTGTGTCAATTGGTCATTTATGCTTTCCTTTCCACCTATTTCTCCTTTGTCTCACTTTCATCTAGTATTTATCTTTATTGGGCTTGGCCTCTTGTTTTTCCTTTACTCCTTTAATTTCCTTTGGTTGTGTTCCCTAGGTGCCTTCCAATTTTCATCCTTATTGAAAGTTATAGAGGCATTAGGAACCTATCAAGGTTCCAAAGGTTCTTGAAACCTTTAAGTCCTCTGATAACTCTTAACTTCTTTCCTTCTTTTTTCTTTTACTTGTTGGGATTTGGTGATGAATCTTCTTCATTCTTCCTTAGTTTCCTATGCACACCTCTACCATACCTTAGATTGAATTTTTGGGGCTTGGTAAAAAAATAGGAACCACAAGAGGTTCTTATGGTTCTTGGAAGCAAGGAAAAACTCAATGCTTTTTATATTTGTAATTAGCCTTTTCTCTTTTTTTCCTTCATCCTATCTATCCCAATTTTAAATGACCTTCTTTTATTTGAGTTAGAGGTTGGAGGTTTAACCAGAACTAGGAACCTACCAAGGGTTCCTATCATTCCAAGAACCATAATAAATCTTGACCTTTCCATAGTTTTCTTCCTTCTTTCTATCCTCCTTTAGTTCCTTCATCAACTTATTCTTCTTCGTTGGAGTTAGAGGCTAACTAGGAACCAATAACTTCATCGGAGGCTCCCATAGTTTTCAAAGCCATATATGAATATCTATTCTATCTTCTAATTTTCCCTTAGTTTCTTTTCTCTTCTTTTTCCTTAGGTTCTCCCTCCTTTTATCTTTTACTTACCTTTCTATCCTTTTTTTATGGGTTCACCTAGAACCAAGAACCATAAGGGTTTCCTATAGTTCTAGGAACCATCAAAATCATCAACTATCCCTTTGTACTTCAATCTTACTTTCTTTAGCCCTAGGTTTCCTTCTATATTCTTTTTATTTCTTGTGGGTGGGGTAGGAAGTAGGAACTTTGTCAAAGGTTCCACTACTGAATTTGACTCCATTTTCTAACAAACATTCATTGGTCTTGCAACAAACCTTGTTTGGACAACCGACAGACTAATGAAATAATTTTCGTTGCTAATTTTTCATCGAAATTCAGACGAAGAATTAAACATCGAAATAGCGGCCTAGATTCGTTGGTCGTCGGCATCATAAAATGGCTTTGTTGTTCATCAGAATATCGACGAAAACTCTATGTATCCATCAATGAACTATAACCAAAACACAATTGCAATGGCTCTTCCAAAGCGTCGAAACAACACCAGAAGTTCATCACCATTTCAATGAAATGGGCAAGCAGTTAAGACGAAGCATTCATCGTAGCTATAACAACTTCATCACAGAGACTCTTGGCGATGACCACCGAAGCCAACCCATTGACAAGAGATCAATCATCAGCACAAGATAGAAAACTCACTCCGATAGTCCATTTCTTGCTGATGACTTCCATCGGCAAGATAGATACAATGTCACACCGATCTGACCTCTATAGGAGTTTTAAATACACCCACACCATGTCATCACGGAGACTTTTGGTGATGACCACTGAAGCCAACCCATCGGTGAGAGATCAATCATTGAAATAGGATAGAAAACTCACTCTAATAGTCCATGTCTTGCCGATGACTTCCGTCGGCAAGACAAATCCAATGTCACACTGATCTGACCTCTTCAAGAGTTTTAAATAGACCTACACCATGTCATCATGGAGACTCTTGGCAATGACCATCATAGCTAACCCATCGGTGAGAGATCAATCATCGACAAAGGATAGAAAACTCACTCTAATAGTCCATGTCTTGCCGATGACTTCCATCGGAAAGATAGATCCAATGTCCCATTGATCTGACCTCTGCAAGAGTTTTAAATAGACCTACACCATTTCATCATGGAGACTCTTGGTGATGACCACCGAAGCCAGCCCATCTATGAGAGATCAATCATCATAATAGGATAGAAAACTCACTCTGATAGTCCATGTCTTTCCGATGACTTTCGTCGGCAAGACAAATCCAATCTCACACCAATCTAATCTCTTTAGGAGTTTTAAATAGACCTACACTATGTCATTGTGGAGACTCTTGGCGATAACCATCATAGCCAACCCATCGGTGAGAGATCAATCATCGGCATAGGATAGAAAACTCACTCCGATAGTCCATGTCTTGCTGATGACTTCTGTTGGTGAGACATATCCAATGTCGCACCGATTTGACCTCTTCAGAAGTTTTGCACACTACTGGTTATCAACAAGACATTCTGAGGGTCTTGCTGATTAAACAAGTGTCTAAGAGCAAGTAAACAAGTGGAACCTATTAATTTTCTTATTTTGGGGTTCTTTAAATCATAGAATAGATACCATCTTCTTGTGTAATGTACTTATATTCAAATTTGAATTCGAGACCAATTGTCATTGCACATTCCATTTTACTTGCATAGAGTATTCTATAAGCAATATATTGATAATGCCAAATGATTTATGGTGTTGTACAACTCTACCTATCATCACAGTTCTGTTGTTCCCCCCTAGAGAATCCTGCAAAGATAAGTTTAAAATACCAAGTCAAATAATATGAAAAAGACTTATTTATATACAAATTAAATGATTATTCTTACAATGGCAATTGTCTAATCACAACAACAATTCCATGAAAGGTTATACATGCTTCATAAGAGATGATTGATCATGCATATAGATTGTAAGATGCATAGAAAAATCATTACACTTGAGAACAACCAAGGGATAACAAGGGAAGGAGTTAAGAAATGTCTGGATTGAAGAGAAAATGTGTAGGAAAAATGTTGAGCAGTGTCAAGAGAACAGAGCTTGTGTTCAATGGACATCAATTTTATCATTATACTGCCCATCTAATACCATATTTTAATCCAAGGTTCAACTATCTCAAATCTAAAGAAGCACCTTCAATTAACCATTTAAATTACTATAAAATAAGGTAAGACTTTTACTTGAGAAAGAGTGGGTACACTTGTAGGATTAAAGTTCTCGCAATCATCAGGATTAATTGGCACACAGACACAACTTGCAACATATGAAGTAATGGATGACTACAAGTTAGTGAAATGGTCCCTAATATGTGACTGGTTTGCAAATTGATTGGTAGAAAATAAGATTACAAATAGATCTACATAAAAAATTATGAGGACAAACTACTACTGTAATCATCAAAATAGATGAAAAGTGCAAGGAAAGAGTCGAGCTACATCTCTAGAGCCTAAAAAAAACACATGCAAGAAACATAAAAAAAAGAACAAACTAGTTTTTGGATGAATACAAAATGGTGCCTTCAGCAAGTGATTCATATGCTTTCACACCTGACAAGACATTAAGAATATTTTAGTCTTCCTCTGTGAAATTAACTACTTACAGAAAAAACCCAGAAACCAATATTATATACCTCCATGTCTAGCCGAGGGTAGGTATAAGAGAAAAAATTTCCTCAATGCAGTGCCAAAAAATATCAATGCCCCCTTATTGCTACACATGCATACACAAGCATTATTCGAGATCTAAACTATTCAAATATTAAGGATTTAATTAGCTATAAGATGGAAAGTTGTTGTTTAGACATAATCCATCATCTTTTACATATCTTTATTCACTCCTAGAGCTTTAGATAAATTTGTGTAAATGAGACAGAAATGTGAATCTTTTATGACAAAGAAATTTCTTAAAAGGAGGGGGGAAGAGAGCAAAGGGTAGGGGGCAAGAGAATGCTTGAATGTATAGCAAAGTATAACATTTTGATCATTATAACAATGAAACGAATCTTAAGTTTGAAGCATTAATATCATTTAGAACATTTATGATCAAGAATGAATGTAAGTAGAGAAATTTTTGCATACCTGCAGATGGTACAAAATTTCATGGTTAAGTGGAAGCCTCCCATCAACAACAAGATTCAAATATCAGTGTATCTATCTCAATCGAGCCTCTAAACCCTTCAGAGCTGTCAATTTTTCCACTAACTTGTTTTGCACAAAAGTCAAATTTTAGAGTTATGACACCACTAAAAATAGAAGAAATAGAGCTTTGAAACCAAATACACACACAACACAATGTGGTATTCATACAAAACCATACAAACAAACTAAAATCAGAACATTGGAATGGGAACAACTTCAAATTATGATGTAGAGCATGTATTCAGGGTATAAAGAATCATTTTTCTGCCACCATAATGAAAAGCTATCACTTTCTTTCATCTTTGCATATTGGTTTGATGCTTCAAACGATGCATTTCTTATATTGAAAAGTGCATTACCTTATTGAGCTTCTCTTTGTTTCGAGAATGGTTTAATATTCTCTACTTAACAAGGCCAACAACGTGATGATAGAAACTCATTTGGCCCCTCCCCCCCCTCACATCACTCTCAATTCCCCATCCTCGATCATATAACATTAGTCATTCATTCATTAACATATAACATTCATTCTTTTAGTTTTAACATATTATCAAAAATATGGTTGTCATGATATGATTACAATCACTTTTCTTTTTGTTTCTTTTTTAAAGCTAAAAAAATCTGAAGTGGAGTATCGTTTTCTAAATCATTTCCCCCCCTTTAGTTGTTCTTCCCTTTGCTCATGATCTTAATGTACGCCTAGTCGTGTGCTCATGACGTGGACACTGCTACAAGGGGGGTCTACTGGAATAACAAAGAAATGTTAAATTGATATATTTTATTATTATTGTTACAAGTATTTCATTAATTAAAAGAACATTAGAGTGGTTCTCTTTACCTGATGGGTCTACATCATGTTCCTGAACTTCTCTTATAGACTCATGCTCAACATGTTGAACACCCTCTAAATCTTGATCTATAGTTGAAACATGAAAGGTTACATTAATTAATACACCAATTGAAATTAAATATGTTTAAAAGAACATTAGAGTGGTCCTCTTTACCTGATGGGGCCACATCATGTTCCTGATCTTCTCTAGCCTGATCATGCTCAACACGTTGATCACGCTCTACATGCTCTAAAGTTGAAACATGAAAGGTTACATTAATTAATACACCAATTGAAATTAAATATGTTTATGAGAACATTAGTGTGGTCCTCTTTACCTAATGGGGCCACATCATGTTCCTGATCTTCTCTAGCCTGATCATGCTCAACATGTTGATCACACTCTACATGCTCTAAAGTTGAAACATGAAAGGTTACATTAATTAATACACCAATTGCAATTAAAGATGTTTAATTGCATTAATCCATACTACGTTTTGTATAGCACATGAATACATCTAGTACTGAGATGCACACCATGACCTTCATCTGCAGGTTGTACTCCACCCTCACCAGGCTGCATTCCAATGTCATGTGCAGTATTATCATTGCTTGTATGTTTAAAACAAATAGGCATGTAATTACTTTATGGTGGAAATTAATATTGAATAGATTGCACAAGTATTCAATTTTAAATAAACTTTATTGAGTTTATTTACCTGCATGTCAGATGCAGTGGAAGATTGTGTTTTCCTAATCAAGACTCTTAGGCATTCAGCCATGGCTTCATAGCCTTGCTGGAAGGCAATCTTCAATTCCTCTTCTGTGGGAACTGTGTTGAATTCAAAGCCCTACATTTTTGCATAAGATCATGAATTTTGCTTCTATGGTGTGATAAAACCAAAATTATTTGCAATTTATTATTTGGATGCAATATTTCATTTGTTGATACTTACAATTCATATGGCTAATTTCATATAACCACCAGAGCCAAGTTTGTGTTGCCCATGTTTTTCTAGTCTTTCCTTTGTTACCTTTGATGTGTCGGGAAACCTATGAAAAGTTTGAAATATGTTAGATTATGTAAAAAGAAAGAGTAGTTAGTATATAATTACATTGTTGATAGTATCACATACCTTCCTTGGCCCGGTGGTGTCTTTCCTTTTTTCTTTTCAGCCTTCTCCTTTCCATCTAACACCAGGTCCTTCCACTCCCTCTCCGGAATCATGGGGGGATGCTCATACTTTTTGTTCTTCTCTAAATGTGACCTATATTGGTCCCTCGCATACTTTAGATAGGTACTAGCTTTCTTAAGGACCTTGGTTCGGTTGAATGTTTTATCACCGAACAACACAACTAAATGGTTAATGAGCTCATCTTTTAAATCTTTATTTTGGGAATTCCACTGTGTATGTATGGTGGGCCCGAAGAGCTCCAATGTAATATCACTTAGATTTTTATAAAAAACATCATTTCCTACAAAATGATCATGGGATCAATAGTCTAAAAAGAGTGATCAATAAGTAAATTTCATTTGGATTATATATAATAATAATTAAAAAAAAATAAAGTACTTGGGACCTTCTCTATCTTTATGGGAACGAAATCCTTAGTCACCACAAATGTGATTGGAAATGTTCTCGTACTAGTAATATAGGAAGATCCAGGAAATGTTGCTAAAACATCACCAGTACTAGTGGCCTCTGCATCCCCAGGTACATGTCCTGACACATGTTCTGGCATGTGTTCACTGCCAGAGGGTGCAGTAATGGATGCTTGCATGGTATGTGTTGCCAACATTTCAGACAATAATATAGGTATGGATGATGTCAGATGATGTGATGTATATGCAGGAAGATCAAGATGGAAACTTGTACTAACCCCTACTCCTTGGGCAACACTTGTAATACCTTGATCATGGCTAGGAGCATCATGAGGACGCAAAAAAACTTGTAAAAACATGTATTTTAGTTCATGACATAAAAGAGTACAAAATATAAAACCATGAATGAACTTATGTTATAATTAAAGACCTCATGACAACTTGCAAGTTTTGTGCTCTCTCAGTCAATATTTTAACCCTCTCTCTTATCTCATCTGTTTGAGGCACTATGAATAACAACTTAAGGATTTCTTCATTGCATTTTTTGTGGGTCTTATCATATAGAGAGGGTTTGCTAAATAAGTGATGTCATCATCACATAATATTGATTGCACCTCTTTATGGATGCTCTCATCTACTACTCGTGCCTTTCCCTGATCAGTCGACTGCAACAAGAGTATTAAAAATATTATCAAAATTAACCCAATAAACTTATGAAACAAACATAATAATAAAACATTTTGCTTCTATCTAATTTGTAGAATTACAATGAGGTAAACTTGTTGGGTAGAAGTGTCTAAAGATTCATCGGAATTTTTGCTCTGGGCCGAAGACTTCCCTATACAATCAATGTCCCACTTGGACAAAAATTAAATATAAAAAAAAATTACCGAAATGAAACCATTAGACTTACGAAAAAAAGAAGAATAAAATGGTATATTGGATTCATTAATTGGAGGTTGGATAAAATGGTACATAGTATGTACCACCCCTTTAGTAACTGTGTTTGTAACTAATTAATTCAAATTGTAATCTATTAGGAACTCTTCCCCTGCAGTTATTGATTTTATCACACATATGACTACACGGTTAAATCCCTTGTGTGCCTCGAATATGCAATTGGGTTGCTTATTTGTTGACCCAGGTCATGTACTGTTTATAAACCCTACAATATTCCCTGATGCATTTGGCCTTCCATCAATGTACATAGCCACTCCTTTATTTTTATCCTTATCTTTTAGATGTATATAATTTGTTGACACTGCATACCTACACATACTTCGTGTATATCGAACCAGCTGCATCCAATCTTTGTAACTATAATAGGGTCCGACATACTCCATCAATTTGGTAACTTTGTCATAACAGACCTTTATGTCATCCATGCAAAATAGGCCCAAACCATGTAATGACGATGGTGCTATGCTATATATCCTTTGGTTGACACAAAAATTAGTGTTTATTGGAGGAAGTTCCTTGGGTACCCATTGTTTTTGTAGATGTTTCTACCTCAAGGGCACCTCGACATCACCTATGCTCTCATCATCATAAGAACATGACCCCCCTTCAGCAAGAAAGAATTCCATGTGTTTACCGAATTTTCTTCTAATCTTTTGACCCCTAGTTGATCTCCCTCTTTTAGACCTACTACATGTCTCACTTTCCTCTGAATTTCCCTCGCTTGAGGAAGACATATCTAAAAAATACCTATTTGATGGTACCTGCACTCATAAGGATATTGGATGAAGTTCTTTCATGGTGATGTGATCCCAAGGTGACATTATGATTAATCTATCATTTCATCATTAGAATTTCATAGGTTATAAGGTAATCGAGTGTAAAACCCCATCGTGCAACCTAGAGGACGATGCAACACTGTGGAAGAACAACTAATTTTTTTTTCTTAAAAGGTAAACAAGATGAGTAAAGTATCCTACTCTAACCACATACATCCTCTAGGCTACACAACACATCTACATGTGAACACCATTACTTATAAAATTTAAACCAACCATAGCATATGAATATTAAACTCAAGATACAACTTACAACATAGCAATAAACCATTGCAAGATAAATCTAACACATAGAAATGTATTGAACATATTTCCACATATACAACACCACATAACATCCAATACACCATTAAATCTGATAATGAATAGATCATAAATATTATTACAATTACATCACAAAGGTTCACCTCAAAACAAATGAGGTAATACAATTATATATAATGATCCATAATTACAATGAAGAAAGAGAAGAACAACTCCAGAGAACCACACGAGCTCCTCAAACAAGAAGATCTCGCCATCACGAATAGGAAGGGAACTCAATAGTGAAGAAGCATGCCACCCAACCATATGGTACCTGTAGGCCCAACCCCGGTGCTAGGAGATAGTAAAAGGTAATCGAGACAATCCTACTACCTCTAGAAACATGCAATATACAAAAATACTCATAGTACAAATAAACAAGAACTATGGTCACATTGCTTCCAGAATCACTAAATCAAGTACAATCACAATACAAATAAACCGACTCTTGTCATAGGATGATTTTCATCACAAAGGTTGCATTGGTTATCCAAAGGAGATCTTCCTAGGTCCCGACCCCCGTCTAGGGTTATCCTGATAACCTCTCACGATTCCAACCCCACATGCACACTAGTGAGGAATCAGTTATCCTTCAAGAAGACAAGATAACGATCTAGCCATTCCAAGCCTTCCTGACTCATCTCAAGTCTCATACAAGCCCTTGAGCCAATGAGCGAGACTAATTATCTTGTTAAATGTGTTAAGCTAATAGATTATTTAATTCCCACTTGATTATACTGACTCCCACACGAGTTGTCCTGGGACCACTTTGTGTCTCCGCCCTCATTGAAAGCCACTCCCCTATCGACAACGCATAACTCAAACTACATGCCAAGGGTAGACAGTGCACTAAAATTGACCACAATAACCATTACACCTCAAAAGGTACACATCTCTATGGATGTCCAATACTGAATCCCAATACACGCACTACCCAAGAAAACTCAAAGGGTGAACTAAAGTTACCACAACCCTTTCACAATTACAACTCTAGAAGACTTAGATTCACATAATAACAAATATTTTCCTCCTAGTACACAATTACAAAAAACACATGCTTAAATAAACACAACACCAACCAATAACAATTGCTATCATTCAAATTTCCTAAATCCAATGCAATCAATTTCACTACACCATTTAAATATAATTCCATTTAGTAAATCCATTACGATTAAAACAAAAGTTTAGTTTGCAAATCCACAAATATAGATAAAACAAATCCCAATCTTACTAATAAAATCACTTCATTATAAAATAACAACTAGTGCTTGCATGCACTTACCCCTTTAATATTTCTTTAAAATAAACATTTACTAACTTAAAAAAAAACAATTTAAATAAATATATTTAAATATATATATATATTATATAATATATATACATATTATATATAATATTTATATAACATATATATAAAATGAAACAAAAATACTTGCACGCACAGGGACGCAACCCTAGCTATGCCATTAGCACATAGGGGGTTTCGCTGCCTGTGGCAGCACTTACCCCACATGGATGTGGGGAGTGCTGCACACAGTAGTGCACCCCTGGTGTGGGTGCGGCTAGGGTTTTACCCCTGGCCAAACCAAAAATGAAGCTCATTTAATTTTTATTCATTTATTTTCATTCCATAGTGAAGCATTTGACGTACAACGATTTTAGAATTCACTTTCCAATAAAAAATTCCACAGTGTTTTAGATAAAACAAACATTTATATATAATATATATGTATATATACATATATATTTTAATATATATGTATATATTTATATGTAAATTAATCCAATCACAGATTTAAGTTGAGCAAATACATTACACAGAAGAATTTTTCTACAGGAAAGTTTAGAGATTTCATTTTCCTAGATAATTAAAAAGAATTGGGAAATCAAAGTAAAATGAAGGTTTTTTTCTACAGAGATTTATATAATTTCCTTTTGTATCAATTTCCTTCAAATGATCAATTTACACAGAGGATTTTTAATTGTTTTCTATAGAGGTTCCTCTTTCACAACAATATAAGAAAGGAACAAAATCTTCTACAGTATTGCAAATATCTTCCTAAACTTTTCCAAATTGCATTACAGTAATATAAACAACTTTTCAATTCAAAATTCACAAAAACAATAAAGGAACCTATTCCAGAAGAACTGTTGCCTCAAGAAATGTCGTCGAGCTTCTCTATAGCTTCAATTTTCCAATGTAGCCAAAGCTTCCTCCAGTGCTATTGCCTCTTTCTAGAAAACACAACCAAGAATTCTACAGCAAAATCCTAAAACAAAATCCTCAGAGAGATCCACAATTTCCTCAGCAAATTTTTCAACCCCAAATAGAAACTCTTCCCACGAAACAACTTTCTTCCCCTTTTTACCAATCTTTTCTCTGAGAATCAATTTACAACAATAAGATAACAAATTTCTAACTCACAGTTATCCCAATCAAAATATTTTTTCCCTCAACAACCCCAGATATTTTCCAACCACATGCATTTAAATAAAATAAAACAATTTACTAATTGCAACCAATTTAACTACTCTTTTTTATTTAATTACCATTTCTTTTTAATAATAAAAATTACTTAACAACATAACTAAATTAAATTAATTTATTTATTTATTCTCAAGCCTTCACAACAAAAATCAATTAATTAAATATTTAAATCAAATACACATTTAATCTACCAAATTAAACTTGCACAATAATAAAATACCTAGAACAACAATGATAAGGCTAAGACCAAAACTCAAACTGACGACACACTGTACTAGGGTAAAGGCATGACTAGGTAGCCCGTTACTATCTCCCAATATTACTGTTGAGTAGTGGACATGCTCAGACCTGTGAAACCAGGTGAAGCCGTTGTCCTATACCTACAAACCAACAACACAAGAAAGAGTCGTACATGTATATAGATAGTGATTCATACACACCGTGAAGAGAGAATCATGGAAATCACAGGGCACTCGCGAGCGAGTGATGCAATACCATTCTCTTCACCAATACAATGTCACATCAACTGACGAGATAATATATCAATTAAACTACAATAAGCATATATAGCAATGTCATCACAACTAAGCATCTATGCAAACATAAAGCATATTAACATAATCACCATGCATATAATGTGTCATCACATCAATATAGTCTATCATCACTCCACTGTCAACGATAGAATAACAATAACATAAAATAAAGTCTAACAAAGTATCTGAGCTATCAAGAAAACATAACAAATCAGAGGGGTGTCACATCAAGTCTTGATAGATTGCAAGTTATTGTTACTACCATCCAAATGTATCCATCACAAATCAAATCTACTTAACATTTTAACTCCCAAACTTTTTAACAAGTGTTAAATGTGACTATGGTCCACCAGTTACACAACCAAGGCCTCAAATGTATTCTCTAATTGTAATCAAAGGACTTTTTCTCTTCATTCAAGTAAATAAACTTGAAGGGAAACACCACCAAGTGGTTTATTGGACACCTACATGACTAAAAATAGCAGCAAATTTACATTTAATTTCCATATGTCTAAGTGGTTAACAAGGAGGGAGTGTGTACTATGCCTGGTTAAGTCATCATAAGTTTAGGGTTTAGGGTTTTTTTTTAAGTCATCTTAAATCTTCCTATGTCTAATTGCTAGGAGACTTTTGGTATGTTTTAAGGTAGGATGAGTGGTTGCATCAATGTTCTAGTTCTCTACAACAAGGTTTCAACATCTTCAAATAGTGAAAGTTAGTGCTCATAGTCATTTGAAACAACAACATTTTGATTATGTCTGATGGTAGGATTTGATAACTTAAAATATCTCTACTTCAAAAAAAAAAAAATCTCTAACAACTCTAAGAGCTATAATGGGATGGCCACCATCATAGGAAAGATTCTTCATTCTCACTTTTAGGTGTTAAAATTTAACAATACCTTGATTGATGAAAGAGCCCAAAGAGCCTTTCTCCATGGTATCCAAGTACACATAGCAATGGTCTTCTCTTATACGGTTGGACATGATTTAAAGAACTTAGCTAGGAATTATTCATTTAACCTAAGGTTTTCTCATAATGCCATCATTGGAAAAGTATGATCAAATTCTTCTATTATGAAGAATTGGTCTATGTGCCTCTAATAATCACTATAAATGTTTGTAAGGATAAAATGACTAATTGCATCAGGTAGGAGAGAATCAACTTTGATTTCTTCAAAGATTATATTCCTCTATTCATAATTTTTAAGGGTTGTGTGTGGAGGAGGTTATCACTACCAAGAAGGAAGGAGACCTTTCCTTGCATATGTTTGTGGTGGAGGTATTAAAGAAGAATTGTATGCCTCTATTTCCATTCATTAGATCTTTCTTATCCTAGCATATACTTGGGCTAAGTCTACAATTGTTCCAAACTCATGCGATGAAGGCTATGTGTGATGAAATCCTAGACCTCAACCAAGATGTAGGTAGATTATGGGAGTTTTTCCAAGACCTGAGGCTGGTTGATAAAAATGTGAAAGACTAAGCTATTTTATTTTTCTACCTTATCTTATACCATTTTATGAGAATGGGGGTGCCAATGTACGAGAATATCTTTGGAAACTAGGCATGAAAATTGCATGTTAAAGAGAATGGGGGTGCCAAACTTATAGTACTCATTGTCCCTTGGTCATCGATTTTCCCTGAGTTCCCTCAACCTCATCCTTGGTGCTGGTATTGACCTTGTTTTCACTCCTCCAAGCTCTTCCTTGACGCTGATATTGATGTTGTTTTCACTCCTCCAAACTCTTCGCCAGCGCTAGTATTGACCTTGTTTTAACTCCAAACTCTTCCTCGGCGCTGGCATTGACCTTGTTTTCACTACTCCAAACTCTTTCTCAGAGCTGGTATTGACCTTTCACTTCTCCAATTTGAAGAGCTACAACTTGGTTTCATTAGGTTTCAGAGTATAATGTTAATTAAATTGAAAATTATGGCACCATTTAGCTAGGTTTTAATATTCTACAATATAGTTAAGTATATATTTGCTATATTTTACATAATAAATAATATAATTATTCAACTTATTATAATTATTTATTATATTCTTTAACAAAATTATTAAATACGTATAAAATTATTATAATTAATAATTAATAATAAGTATATTTTTATATAATACAAAATATAATTAATATAATATATATTTAATATAATAGTAATATATATTAATATGAGAGAGAGAAACTAAATTTTGATTGATTGTTTCATGTCAACAATCCAAGGATGCCATGTGTCCTTGGGGAGTTATGCTCAAGGTAGCATGCCATTTGATTAAAGATATGATAATTCTCCTTTAAGACCTCTTCAATGTACCCATTGCACACTTAAGGAGACAAAGATAAATATAGGGAAGAAAATATAGAGAGGGGGATATAATGACAAACATACAAATAGAAAGGGAGACAAGGAGATAGAGAGAGGTAGAGAGATAAAGAGATAAGGATGAATAGTGAGATTTAGGGAGGGTGATTGTATATATCTCTCTTGTCGCTCTCTATCTCTATATCTCCCACTATCTGTCACTCCCTCTTCCCCCCTCTATCTATTGAGCTATCTCTCCCTCTCCCCCCTTTCTCTCTCATTCACTCCATCTCTCCCTCCATCTCTCTAATCTATATCTCTATCTCTATTTCTCTTTTTATCTCCCTCTCACTCCTTTCTCTATCTCTTTCTATCTATATCCCTTTCTCTCCCTCTATCCGATCTCTCTGTCTCTTCCTGTCCCTGTCTCTCTCTATCTTTCACTATCTCTTTCTCTCTTTTCCTCTTCAACTATCTCTCCCTCTCTCCCCCTCTTGTCTATCTCTCCTCCTCTACCTATCTATATCCCTTTCTCTCCATCCCCCTCTCTATCTCCCCCTCTCTATCTCTCACCATCTCTCCCTCCCTATCCTCCCTATCCATCAACTCTCTATCTCCACCTCTCTTCCTTTCTCTTCCCATATATCTCTATCTCTCTCTCTTTCTCTCCCCATCTATCTCTATCTCCCCATATATTAACTAAGAAGCCATGCAAGCATACAATAGTGTATGTTGGTAAAAATATAATAGTGTTTTATTAAACTATAAGTAACACTTATCTTTCTAATGTCGAGCCTTCTTATAAAAATAGTGTTTTATTAAACTATAAGTAGATTATTGTCACCACTCTTCATTCAACATGAAATTCCAAATGTAGCAATTGTTTTGTTGCTTTTGTAAAGTTTCATTAACCAAGATATTTAATAGGTTGAATAAAGTTGTGTTATGACCCTTCATCTCTTTAAAATAATTAGACAATATTAGCGAGATCAAGAAGGGGAGAAAACTAAACTCCTTCAAAATAGGGGTAGTTATGGATTTGTTGATTTTATTTGCATACAATATACTTAGTTCCTCTGGGATAAATAAGTCACTTTAGATAATTTTCTTAGTTGTGTATCCTAACTAATATAGAGTAGGCTTTTTCATTTTAATTGACTACTACATAATAGTTTATGTGTTGAAAGAATTGTTTCCATTCTTTGTAGTTTTTACATTGGAATACAAATCATATTTAATTTCATGCCAATATAATTATTTCATAAAGATATTTGTTTGAAATAAGTGCTTCATAACCCATCTCATAAAATCATAACCTATCAAAAAGGAAATAGGAATTTTCTAAAGAAAAGAACACTTGACCCAATCATAAGTGTATGGCCTTCACAGAAAGGAGTGATCCACCTTAGCAATAACAACTACCTGATTTAGACCTAGTAGGTTCAACTCAACCAACCTATCAACCTTCCATTAAGAGGCTTCCAACAAGTTTAGAATGACCAATTTAAAAGATCCAAACAACTCACAAAGCCTGACAAAGAACAAAAGTCAGATTTCACACTTTGACTCCTTGAATCCTTGTAATAGTGCAAACCTAGTTTTTGCCCAATAACTCAAAACTTTCCCAAAACACCAGAGAAACCCTTGATGGTTTTAGACACCCATTTTTGAGTTATTAAACATACTTCAAGGGCAAGTACAAGTGATTTTACAAATTTTATAGTGATTTTACACTCATTGATTCCCTAAAGAAAACCTTATCTTGAGTATAATCCATCATAGTTGAATATGATCACATCATTCTTGACCATTTGATATCATGAAAAACCTCGAAAATCTAGTATTCAAATAACCCATATCACCAAGAATTTGTGTAGGTCTCTCTGATTCATAAATCATTATATTCTCATTTTCAGCATATCGGCGAAAGAATAGAAATGTCACACCGATTGTATTACATAAGAAGATACACATCAGGATGACACGGTCCACGGTCTCACCAATAAATATTTTTGTTAGCAAGACAAGTTCCATCAGGGTGAAATGAAAAGGTCATACCAAGCATATAGGTCTCACAGATGAAGTTCTATCAGAAAGAAACCTCTCTTGTCTCACCGATCAAAGCACAAGGAGTTGTATCAAAAGGAGTCTTGGCAACATGAAATCAAAGGAATAATCATTGAGGAGACTTATAACATTGGGTAAATTACTGAATGTCTTAGCGATACACCATGTCTTGGTGATGAAGACACAAACATATAAGGATAGTCGTCGGGGTGACTCTTGGTGGTATTTATATGAATCAGATGGATAGATTATGTGATATCGGCATAATGTCTCCCCGACCAAAAGAATGTTTAATGAATGTTAGTCAAGCCTGAATAAAATGATCACCCAAATTTTGAATTGTCTTTCCGATAGAACATTTGACATGACAACGGGTAAATTTGAAGATCACCTACACTCATGTTCAAAGCTATGATTATCAAAGAAGACATATCAGGGAGATTGGCTTATGGTCTCATTGATGAAGGGAATCTATCACCAAGACAAGTCATCAGTGTGACATTAGATCTTTCTTGCGACGAAAGTCATCGACAAGACATGGACTATCGGAGTGATTTTTCTATCCTGTGCTGATGATTGATCTCTCACCGATGGGTTGGTTTTGGTGGTCATTGCCAAGAGTCTTTGTGATGACATGGTGTAGGTCTATTTAAAACTCCCGCAGAGGTCAGATTGGTGTGACATTGGATTTTTCTTTCTGATGGAAGTCATCGGCAAGACATGAACTATCAGAATGAGTTTTCTATCCTGTGTCGATGATTGATCTCTCACTGATGGGTTGGCTTCGGTGGTCATCGCCAAGAGTCTTCACGATGACATGGTGTAGGTCTATTTAAAAATCTTGAAGAGGTTAGATCAATGTGACATTGGATTTGTCTTGCCGACAAAAGTCATCGGCAAGACATGAACTATCAGAGTGAGTTTTCTATCTTGTTCCAATGATTGATCTCTCATCGATGGGTTGGCTTTGGTGGTCATCGCCAAGAGTCTCACCGATGAAGTTTCATTGGTGATACCATCATTTCTTTCACCAATAGGAGCACTAGGAATATATCAGTGAGACATGTGCCATCGATGTAAATCCTGAATGTTCATCTGACCCTCTAAGTTATGGATATCGATAGGAGTTATGGTGACATATTCAAGACCAAAAGAAAAGTTATCGGCGAGACTTATAACATCAGAGGAACCACTGAATGTGTTAGCGATACTAAAAGTCATGCCGATGAAGAAACAAATGAACCAAAATGATTGTCGAGGTGACTCTTAGCGATGTATATTGGACAAATGTTAACATTGGTCAAATGTG